>PXYN01000202.1:0-121204 GCA_003056585.1 Lecanicillium sp. MT-2017a | reverse complement strand
TAATCTATTTTTAATTTATTTTAAAAAATAATAAATATTAATAAAGATTTTATATTTATATTAGTTTAATATAGGCTTAATATTAAGTTAGATATAGCTTAGTTAAATAAATAAAGTATTTATAATTTTTATCTATATCTTTAATTAAGCTATTTAAAATAAAAGTAAAAGTGATTATTTAATTATAATTTAGATAATTTTAATAAGGCTTTATTTTATTTTAATAAGATTAAAATTAATTTAATTTTAAGGTTTTTCTATTTTAATAATATTATTAGCTTAATAGATAAAAAGTTAAATAATAAATATTTAGGCCTTAGTAACCACCCCCTATAGTATAAGATCTAATATTTATTTAGTAAAGGTATAGATAGCTTTTAAAGAGATTTCTAATATTTCTAGCTTAATTTCAAATAGTAGCAATAGGTTGGAGGTAGCAATCCTATAGTAAGGGTGCCAGTGACTCTGCTCGATTCCCCCTTTTCCCTAGTCAATGACCATGGGGACGCTCCCTACGATCTCGTCTTGGGATCGCGGCGGCATTATAGGGTAGAGCTGTATATAATTAAGCCTTTGAAGGGTTTCTTTTTGATTTTAGCGTCACTGCAGGCGAACAGCTGGAAATCTTACGATTTCGAGGCCTTGAAGTGCTTGTGATATATGATTTAGATCGTCTCTGGTATTAGAAAGAAAGGCGAGGGTATTCACTCAATTGTGTTCCCGAGCAAAGAGGAGTGAGTATACTGCATGGTTACCTTGTATATGTAGTTGCCGAGCGTTTATTGATGGCTTGGCCGGCACGGGGTGTAAAAGGTGCATGAAAGTGATTGTCTCTGCGCAGGCGATATCTGGAGAGATGATAGCAAACTCTGGTATTATTTCCTTTGGTTCTGGGATTTCTAGGACGTATGTACATGGAGAGCTGAGGCTCGGGATGAGGGGCGCGTGCGGTTTAATGCAGGATGCGGCGTCCCGAAAGGAGGACTCGGCATGGCGGCCCTGTGGGAGGTAAGCCCGGCGTTTGGACAAGAGCAGAGGCTGACTCTGGCACGGACTATTTGACATCACCGGCGGAACAAAAGCAAGATGATGCTGTTGGACGAAACTACAAAAAGCATGAACTTCATCGATGACCAGGAATGCAGAGGGTACTGACAAGAAGGATCGGTAGTAATTGATTGAGCGTATTGTAGCAGGCAAAGCTGTGTCGCGTGTAAGCTTGCAGAGGCAGGCGTCAAGGGGCAAGCTAGCACGTTCAGTAAACCAGGCTCTGTAATGGAAAGCAAGGCAGTGCACTGAATGCAACATCTGGGCTTGCATAATATGGGAGAGGATGTGCGTTGACAGCCAGAACGCTGCAGTCTACGCCCCAGGAGCAGGACCAAATAGCAACCCGGCAGTGCCAGGTGTCTCACTAGCAATGCGCCGTCCATGGAGACGAGTCGCACTTGTCCCAACACTCCAGACACCACACGAAAGCGCGTAGGACGGACGACCGCCGTTGTGCAACGCCAACGGGCACGCAACGTGTACGCGGAGATGGCTGGCCGAACGAGTGGAAGAGCACTGCTGGGGCAGCGGCCCCGCTACCCGCCGCCCGCTAGCGCAACTGCAGGTGTGGAGTATCTACAGTAGTCGAGAGCACATGGCGTAACGCTAATAGTAGGACACTACTAAAGGAGCAGCTACCTCAACACGCCGTCCCCCTGTTTCTTGACTAGCACAAACTCTCAGCATCGCATCACAGAGCAGGACAAACTTGCTAATACGACGAGAACCGAACTCTATTTTTTTTTTGTTTTGTACAATGCTTCCTTTGCGCTCTTGCCTCACAGCCATCGCCGGCACCCTTCTCATCACGCAAGCTGTCGCTGCGCCAGGTATGACTATTCCCTCTTGCTAGTATTGCACACTGCGAATCGGCTGTATGCTGACCAGACACCACTTCAGTGCCTGACTCGGATGCGGCCAGCACGATGAATAGTGCCCTGGCGGGTGGTGGTGATAAATGGAGCCGTAATGTCGCCGCGTCGCAGCACAAGACAGAGACGGTGAAAAGCGCCCTGGCGGGTGGTGGTGATAAATGGAATCGCAATGTCGCATCGGTCAAGATCTGATGGTCTGGATATGGGTTTTCCGGGTTCTTGTTTCATCCTCAACTTTTGGAGTGATGGCTGGCTCATTTACGTTTTGGAAGCGCTGATGCAACAGCATGGGTCTGGAGGAAGTGGGTGGTCATTGAGATATACGATATCCAGCGCATTACATTTACACGTATACTGGTAGAATAGAGCACAACCTGGGGCAGTCAACTACCTTAGTCGCCCAGCAGTTGAGCAGACCAAACATGGCTACAATTCCTTTCAAATGGTACGCCTACACGTGACAAGATTGCCCAACACGTAGTGAATAGTAAATAACTTGGCTGGGGTCGTCGGGAAGGGTAGGGCGCTTAGCTACGAGTACGGAGTACACCGAGCCTACTCGTATGGACCTACAGTAATACCTCAGCAGCCCTCGATGCCGTTACAGAATACTCGTACTATGGTACGCGACTCGGCAGGAGATGGTGGTTTCAGCAGGCACTCCCCAAGGAGGTGGGGTGGCGGCACCTGTACGAGAACCAATAGCGAGAGATGCCTTTACGTACTCGTACACCGTACTCGTATGTGCCGTCCAAGATACCTGGTTCTAATGTGGCATGCCTACTCGTATTATACCATACCTTAGGTAGCTAATAGTACGGAGGCTAGCGCCACTGATGAAAGGGAGACGAGGGGCGGGCGGCAACGATGACCCGCCGAGAACAAAGAGCACGCCATCCATCATAACGAGCGCGCTGCGAGGTCCTGCTGTTCCTGTCTGGGTGTATTGTACGGAGTACACCGTACCGATCGATGTACAAGTGTCCGGACCACCTGAGAAGAGGCGGCTTCCCATCTTTCCCGCAAACCCTTGGGGGCGATCGTGCCGATGACGATGAAGCCATCTTGCGTTGCTCATGTCCCGATTCAGGTTTCTGCTATACTCTATACTTTGTACCAGGTGTCCAATTCCCAGCCACGTACCTACTACGCCCCCTTTTGCGTGTTGCCGCGATAGTAGACAGTGCGGGAAACACCAGGGCAAGGGAACCAAGAGCGCATTGGCAGTGCCATGGGCCCTGTAAGCCGCCTAATGTAGACGCGGCACGAGTACATACTCGTACATGTGATTCTCCATGGCCATTTGTTGTTTGTGGGGCCTGGGCTCACAGCGTACGTACTCCGTACATAGTACTCGTATAACGGAGGGCGTATGAGTACCTTATGGAGTGCTCTATTGAAATGAGCCTACTGCTGTGCATGTTGGCTGCGTACGTCGTACTTGTACGTTGGTAGGGCATGGGCTCGCGTTCATACGGTAGGTAGGTACTCGGAAATCGCTCGTCGGCGGTCGAGGCGGGGCGTATATACTCGTACTACAGAAAGAGCTGGAACTTTTGTTAGCGCCGGCGCATCCCCTATCTGGAGGCGAGGCCTGCTGCCTCTTAACTCCTTCCTCTGCCCCTTGCGTCTAATAGCGCAGCGCCTATGTACATCTTGCCGATGAGCGGTGCTTTTACACCTTCCGGTGGCTTCACGGTGCCCAAAAAAAAAATAAATAAATAAATGGCGAGGCCGTCTGGGTAGTCTGTACAGATCCTGCCCAATCTTCTGCTGCTACACATACTCCGTACTACTTGCAGATTGTTGGCAGGTTTCTACACTTTGCCGCAGGCAGGCAGGCTGGTGGGCTCCAGCGCAAGCCCGCGCAGACTGGCACGGGGTACGGAGTACAGTAAGTAGTGCTGTGTGTCTGTCCGCCGGGAGCAGCGTGCCTCTGGCGTTAGCTGGGGACCCATCCCAATGCTACCCTACTCGTATGAGTATGTACTCGTACATGGCTCCCCGACATGCATCACGCGCAATTTGCTAAAAGGATAACAAGGTTGGTGAGAAGTACTCGTAGATACGCTAACCGCCTCTACAGGTAGGTATGTACCATAGGTAGTAGTCGTACAGGACGTTAGAAGTACGAGTACCTTAGGTAGTACCTACTGCATCCCTGTACTCGTAGTACAGCGACAGGTACTGTACATACTCGCAGGCTCCGTGGCACCTTCCCAGTACGGAAAGTAGCGCATCGTGGCGTCAGCTAGTGCTGCAAGCCACATCCCCCGCACCATCTCTCCTGGAGAGCGCTCACCAACAAGCCGAAGCATGAAGCAAGGCCAGTTCAGAGGCCAAATCGAGTCTGCGGCACCAACCAGCCAAGTGCAAAAGACATCCTCCCCCTCCCTATTTCTCCCATCCTCTCCGGCCCTTTTTCTCAACGCGTCTACTTGTCTTTGTTCCTTGGGCCCTCTTTCTTCTTACTTGTTCTTATGCTTCTTCTTTGTGGACGCTCCCCAACCGATATCTGAGTTTGGTTGGTGCCGATACTCATTTGTCTCTTGCAGTTGCCACCAACACCGGCTGCTGCGACTACAGCTGGTGACACAATGCCGTTCTCTGGGGACAGAGCCTTCGGGCCGCAATACAATTCGGAGAGTGACTTTACTCTCACGTTTGAGCATCTCGTTCTGACAATCATTCCCGCTTCACTATTGGTCCTGGTCACACCCTTCAATCTACGTCGTTACTTGCGCAACAAACATGAGCCAGAAGTAGGGAGACTCTCAGAGGTCTTACTCATCTTTAGACTTGTACGTATGGCCAAGACGCCCTCGCCCGCTCACTTATTCTCACCCATTCTCTCACGTCATCGTGTTGCCTCTCCGCTTTTGGCCTAACCGGCCGACTTGATTAAACTTTCTAACGCCTTGAGTCCACGCTACACAGGTACCAGCCGCTGTCCTCTTCATTCTGGATGCTATATCCGTTGGTTTCTGGTCCGCTGTACCCGAAGAAGAGTTTCGATCTGAGCTGGCTTTTGCTGCCGCCGGACTCTCCTGTCTTGCTGCCGTGGCTATTGGTGCCGTTGTTTTCGTAGAGTACCGCCATTGCCTTCGGACGTCTGCCGTCCTCAGCATGTATCTCTCCTTTGGCTTCATTGTGGATATCATTAAAGCCAGGACATGCCTTTCTCGCCCGCACCTACCCGGCGTGGACAGGATCGGTATCCTCTGTGCAGTCGGCGCAGCTGCCAAGCTAATTTTGGCAATTCTGGAGGAAGTTCCGAAAAGCTCGCCCATGGGAGGTCAGGAACTACGCGACTCCGTGGGCAGTGAGTCTCTTAGTGGCTTCTGGAATCGATCGCTCTTTATCTGGCTCAACTCGACTCTGTCATTCGGCTTTCGCAATGTTCTAAATGTTTGCGATCTTGAAAACCTCGGCCCGGACTTGAGCGCAGCGAAATTGCATGCTCAGTTTCGAGCGGCCTGGAAGGATAGTAAGTCTACATCACACCACTGCCATGTATCGACTTCCATCACTACTATTGTCCCCACATCGCCTACTTTCACGTCACGATTCAGGGCTTCTCCAGTGCTAACATTGCAACTAGTGGATAAAACATCTCGATTTTGTCTTATCAAAGCCTGCATGTGTGCCTTCTGGGAATCGTTTTTCCTCATTCCCATTCCGCGATTATTTTCCCTCGCGTTCAACTTCTCACAACCGTTCCTGCTACAGCGTATCCTTGTGTCCATTCGCGAAGACCAGGACTTGCCCGTTGATGTACAGAATGGCCTCATTGCCGCTACGGTCGTGATATTCTTTGGCGCGGGTGTCAGTATTATATACTAAAGATTACAAGTGTATTGCAAGCTAATGATATGGCAGGTATCAAATGCGTCGTTTACACATCTAACCTACCGGTTCATTGCAAGACTACGCAGCGTTCTTGTCCAGGAAATTTACAACAAGACGCTTCTTATCCCTCAGTACGAGGCAGAAAGACATGCTGCGGTTACCCTCATGAGCACGGAAATCGATGTCATGATACTGGGTCTCGCTCAATTTCACGAAATCTGGTCCGCTTTTGTGGAAATTGCTATTGGTACTTGGCTTCTCACGACCATCGTTGCGAAGATATCTTACTTCATCATTCCTACGGCCATAGGTAAGTAATAGCCATCTCTTTCGTTGTTCCGTTTACAGCAGTAGTACTAATGCTGAGACTCTTGCTACAGTGTCAACTGCGGTGGCCTATGAACTCGGTCGCCGAATGGGACCAGCCCGCGGCGCTTGGAACGAATACATTCAGCTGCGGGTGGCGAAAACAGCGAATGTCTTGTCTCAAACCAAGCCACTGAAAATGCTGGGTCTGTCGTCGACTTTGTCAAACTATCTCCAGCGATTCCGCGTCCAGGAGATTGTCTACACGAAAATGTTTCGCAAGCTAACTGCCACAATGGTCGGATCAAGTATGTGTTTGCGGCGCCTGCTTCTGCATATCTCAGTTACTTTGTTGGAGATTCTCGCTAATATTACTCAGGCTTATTCTTGGGTGCTGCCACACCTATTATTATTCTTGCTGGTGCATTGTTTTGGACTACGTTTGATAGGCACCTGGATGCAGGCGAAGTCTTCCCAATGATGACAATTCTCTACCTTGTAGAGGAGCCGCTGGCGAACATCATTAATTATTACCCAAATGTTATATCTACAATGGCGTGTATTCGGCGTATGCAGGATTTTATTCTCCTTGAAGAGATCCAAGGCATTTCACCGGCAGAAGCTGCACGCGCATCCAGACACAGCGATGCAGTCGAAAAAGAGGAAGGCACCATTGAGGTTGCGCAACGCCGCCTACGAGCGCCATTGCCGACAAGAGAGAAGCATGTGGTACAGTTCTTCAGCGCGTCCATTGCACCAGAAAAGGGCAAGCCAATAGTGCTTTCTGCTGTTAATATCAATATCGAACGTCACGCCCTTGCTATGGTCGCTTCCACAACTGGTGGCGGCAAAACGACGTTCTTGCGGGCTGTGACTGGCGGTGCAGAGGTCACCACAGGCTCTATGCACGTTGACCCCCGAATGGCTTATTGTGCGCAGGACCCATGGATACAAAACGATACCATTTGTAAGAACATCATATCAAGGTATATGTTTGACCCTGTGTGGTACGATGCTGTGGTGAAAGCCTGCCTCCTGCTTGAGGACTTTAGCAGCTTCCCGGGTGGTGATCAATTTCTCGCGGGCAGTAACGGCTCAAGCCTTAGCGGCGGGCAGAAGCACAGAGTGGTACGTTTTCCCCCTTTGCCTCGCCATTGTGATGCTTGCTATATATTGACTTGAAGGAACCAGGCCCTCGCGAGAGCCGTTTATGCTCGGGCAGAAGTTATTGTGCTGGATGACATCCTTGCTTCTTTGGACCGCCGCACAGCCGCTGCCGTCTTTTGCGGGCTCTTCGGTGCTAACGGTATCCTCAAAAAGACGAACGCAACCGTCATCATGGCGACAAGTACCAGTATGTCGCTCTCCACGGAATGGTACTTCGAACACGCTAACAAAGCAAAGCTGCCGACTATCTTGACCTGGCCACTGACGTCATCTACATTCATCACGATGGTACTGTTACCACGCATACAAACTCTAAGCGTCCCAACTTGAGCGATGCGGCACTTTTCAAGCTTCTTGCGCAAGCGGAACTGCCTGAGGGGGACAATGCAGCTAAGTCGCGGGCTGGGCGCCGTAGTGTGGAGAGTACCGCTGCTGCCATTGTTGACGAGGAGAAGGACGCCCTGCGGCAAGGGGGTAGCAAGGGCCTATACAGATTTTATCTGCAATCTGTGGGCTGGACTAAAATACTGATATTCATGGTCCTTACTCTGCTTATGGTGTTCTCAGAACGCTTACCTCGTATGTTATTGTCCACCGCTGGCATACTACTCTAATCTGACTAACTCTCCTAGGGATTTTTATTCGAATTTGGATAGACATTGACCCAGATAACATGCGTTTCTTCATCCCGTTTGCTCTACTCGGCGTTGTTACTGGCATAATTTCGGCCACGAATCTATAGTGAGTTATATTAAAATTTGCTTCAATCTATGCTAACAATTCGCAGCTTCTACTGGTTTTTCTTTGTTCCCGAATCTGCGCAAGGATTACATAAGATGCTAGCAGACGTTGTTATGAGGTGAGCGGATTACAAGCTTCGAGTCCTCATGCATCAAATTTCGCTGACAAGTAGCAGAGCCAAGCTCTCATTCCTCACTGCCACAGATAGTGGAACCATTTTGAACCGGTACGAAGATCAGAGTTTTGGTCCCTGCTGACGAATGCCTTATCTAACTGAGAGTTCCTGATTTAGATTCAGCCAAGATATGAACCTTCTAACACAGGAGTTGCCTGTGACGTTCTGGAAATGCTTGTACTGTGCGTCATTGCCGTTATACCGCAAGTACTGGATACAGAACTAACAACTGCGCAGGTTTACTCCTTCTTATCCTTGATGTTTCTGTACTTGTCTCCGGCGTCAGTTACGCTGCGGCGTCTATCCCCTTTCTCATCGCGGCTGTCTATATTGTCCAGACTTACTACCTTCGTACCTCGCGGCAATTGCGTTTCATAGACCTTGAAGCCAAGTCACCTCTGTACACGCATTTCACAGAGACAGCAGCCGGCTTGGAGCACATCCGCTGTTTTGGATGGCAAGATAAGGCTATGTCTCGAAACATCGAACTCCTCGAGTACTCGCAAAAGCCCTTCTATTACATGTATACCATTCAACGGTGGTTGACTCTGGTCATGGACATGACGTCTCTTGCACTCGCAACAACAGTTGTCATCATTGTTCTGCGTGCCAAAGGGGTCACAACACCTGCTGGATTTGGTCTAACCTTCCTTAACGTCATATCCTTGGGAAATGGAATGACCTCCTTTATTGAGCGGTGGACGGATATGGAAACGTCTTTGGGCGCTATCGCACGATTGCGCTCATTTTTAAAGATGACGCCGGTGGAAAAGAGCCAAAACGACTGTGATCCTGTCCCAGAAGATTGGCCCCAACATGGACACATCGTCATGAACCACGTTTCTGCAAACTACCGGTATGTCGAGCATACCCTATCTTCTGGTGCCACCACGTATGCTGACGGTGGGTGCAGTGAAACGGACGACCGCCATGTGCTTCATAATGTGTCGGCGAATTTCCAGCCGGGAAAGAAAGCAGCAATCATTGGTCGAACGGGCAGGTAAGTTTATGCTCACATCTGGTCAGCATGTTGGGTGATTTAACCAATGATTTAGTGGCAAAAGCACTATTCTTGCTACTATCTTGGGCCTCTTGGACTATACTGGGTCTATTCAGATCGATGGGATTGAACTGTCCCGTGTCCCCCCAGATACGTTACGATCCCGAGTCACTACCATCACTCAGGACAGAATCAGACTTGACACCTCTGTGAGAGACAATATTATCCCTGAAGAAATGCTTCTACCTATGGATCAGCGCACAGACAATTCTGTCATATACCAGGCTCTTGGCCAGGTAGGGCTTTCAGACCATTTCAGGGGGCGCCTGGACACGTCTATGGTAGACATAGGGTTGTCAGCGGGGCAGCAGCAGCAGTTCAACATTGCTCGCGCCATTATTCATCATCGAAGGACTGATAGCAAGATTGTTCTGATGGATGAACCAACAAGCAGCCTGGGTTTTGACGAGGACGCAGAGATGCAAGATGTGATGGCACGGGTATTTTCCCAGTGCACTGTTGTGATGGTAACGCATCGGGTAGAGGCGGTGCACAACCGTCAAATTGTTGTTGAACTGGAGAACGGCCGTGTTGCCGGCTATGTTGACTAAGATGGATATACTTTATAAGTCTATGGGGAGTCAAGGTGTGATTCGTTCTTATCGCAGAAACTTGCATTTGGGAACCGGCGCTCGTCTTTGTATTTGGTAATTTGACTTCAGTGTCAACTATTATATATGTGTGTGTGGATGGGTTCGGTGTTACTGGAGTATACAGCAAATATGGAGAGAATTGAAATCAACAATTACTTCTTTAGAACTGGGTCATCTATTTCTAAAATCATACCATTGACATCTATATTCATACGCAAAACAGAAGACGCCCTCTTCACCTTATAACAGTCTAGGTTGAGGCTCTTACAAATAATCTAAGATGATAGCACACCTCTCACCTTTATCGCAAGCCAATTACTTATATAGTCATACTATACCTAAGAAAGCTATATAAACTACGTATTTATATAGCTAGATATGGCTGACTTAGCATCAGTATTGACTTTAAGCCTGTGTATAATAGGTGATATACTGGAAGAATGTGTAGGAACTTATGATGCCCGTGCGGGAACTTACACTGGCCCGGAAAACGAAATAAAAAAAATAAAAAACTCTATACGTATTGTGCCTTTTTGCATCCTGTTAAATAGTCTGATCTCTCATGCAAACATTTGCATCTAGATTTATCCAACATGAGAGTCTCCATTGGCATTTCACTTCTAAGCCGTTTGGCGGCGACACATGTTGGCGCGGAATGCGTAAGTCACCTCAAGATTGCCCGAGTGGAGATGCGTCGGAAGTTCCTGTCTGGAGTTGTAAGTACTTCATAAAATAGATTAAAATTCTTACTAATCATTCGCAGTGTGCTGGTCTGGGAGTAGGTCCAAGTCTGGACTGTTTCTGGTGTTGCCCAGCAGATGACGGTGCTGGTCACTGGTCGTTGTACGGAGCTCTCCACGGGAGTTTGCGCTCGGCTGACATTTATAGTGACTGTCGCCATGATGGACACGTTGCGAAGAACAACGTTGTGTTTAGTTTGCTGTTTGACTGTTATCTCGCTACAGATTTATAGCAAATTAGCGATACGTATGGCGCGGGAATGTCATGAAGCTCAATGATAAAGTGGGTGGCGCACCACGCGCCACCACCCGTACACTAGCACAGCCAGCACAACCCAGAGTAATACACTATTGTTATTGATACATTTCAATACGTTTATAAAATATCTTACAGTGGATTAGCGCTCGCAACATACTTCACAGAGTCAAGGGATGTCGAATATACTTTTCTTCCAGTCCACATGTCGCCTCCATCGACAGCCAATCGAGCTCCAGAACCCACATCATCCGTCCAAAGCCTCTGGCTCCCTCCCAGGCGTGGTGGAGTAATAAAAACTCCCCGCGCACAGCAGCTCTGCCAGCCTTTTTGTTGCCGATTGTAGGGTCCCTAGCGCGGTGCAACGCTACGCCCGAGAACGCCACCTGAGCTCCGCTAGGGGCCACTACAGGCCAGGGGGGGCCAAGCTGCCTCAGCCAACCAGGGAGCGTGCCTTGCTTTGCATCATGGATGGCTCGTGACGAGCTAGGACAAGGAAAAAGTTGGCGGCGGGGAGAGGTGGGATTGGATGGCCTGGGATGGGATGGTCGAGTCAAGGGCCTTGGACAGGCAAACTGGTTGGACCTTGTTCGTCGACTTTGGCTTGTGACTGCGACGCGATATTGTGCAGTGAGACTGGATCTATTCTCTTTTTCTCCTGTCTTTTTCTTTTCATACTCGACGATTCAGATACGCGATAAACCACGAACAAAGGCTCGTCGACAGACTTGCGCTCTCCATCGCGTTGTGGGCACGGACGCAATACGAGAAGACAACCTATCAAGCCCGCCCGATTCGCCACATCCAGCCTTGCCTTGGATCCGACGCGACGGGCACGGGAACACGGGCGCATCAAACAAGGGGACAGCCAGCGAACCTCCTACTCCTGCTCCTGCACAACACTGTGACTGTGAATACACATATCACGCAATACAAACAGTCCCGTACAAACGCAGCTCGCGCCCAAAAACCTGCTGCCGCGACAAACCCCACCACGGCACGGCCCCGCGCGGCTGGAACCAAAGCTAGATCCGACGACACACCACATGTCGCCGTCGCGACGTGACGCAACATTCACCCGACGATACCGCCTAGAAGGGGGGAGGCGTGCAGACACAGGTCGCGCCGACCTGGGAATAATACTCGCCACAGAATACGTCTTCTTGGGACTAGCACACTACACGGCGGCGTCGCACACACCACACCAGCTCACAGGCAGCTGTCGAACAAACCTCCTCCATGGTATCGCAACCGGATCCCACCGCGCAGTACAGCCTCCACCACAGCTCGCACCGCCGCGACAGCTCGCACACGCGGTCACGCACCGGCTCGTCCGCGTCATCCGCCATCCTCCCGCGTCGAAGCGCCGCCTCCGCCGGCGCCGCTCACCAACAACAGCCGCCGGCGCCGTCCTCCCGCTCGCGGCGCTACAACCGCTCGCACGCCGGCGGCGACTCGTACGTCCCGCTCAATGAGTTCCCCGTCTTCACGCACTCGGGCGACGTCGAGATTGTCGTCCGCGCCGGCCCGCTCGAAAACAGATATCTGCTGCACCGGCACATCCTGACGCGGTGCAGCGGCTTCTTCGAGGCTAGCACGTCGGACCTCTGGTCGCGCGCGCGGCCACCGGCTCCTGCGCCTACGACCAAGCCTGGTGCGAAGCAGCTTGCGGCGGGGAATGAGCTAGCGAGGGTTGGCTCTGCGGCTGGCGTGGAGGATGGGAGCGAGGATGACGCGGGGCAGGTTGTATCCGCGGGTGCCGGTGTGCCGGCGGCATCAGCAAGGAAACGATGGCGGTATGAGCTCGATCCGGGGTCTGACGAGGATGATATCCCCATGCTGGTGCAAAAGGATCCCAGCGGCGACCAGACACTTGCACCCATGACTACGTCTATATTCGGGTCGCCACGGCCATCAGCCGATTTTGACTCTGGGCCACCGCCCGCACGGTCGAGACGAAGCCATTCGCACTCACAGCCATACTCATCAAAGGGGTCGCGGTCGTCGTTTTCGCAGTCACTGGCTAACCTGGCGCTGTCATCGCAGCCGCGAGGCCCAAAGCCGCAGCGAAACGCCACGGTTACGGTGGCAGATCCTGTCGAACAGGACCTGGTGCAGGACTACGACAACCTGTTCCGCATTTTTTACAACTACCCGCCGCTGCTGGACGGCGTCAACGTCGCAGACGCGTATATCCAGTGTAAGCGACTGCTCAACCTCGCAGACCAATACGACTCGCTCGCCGTGGTGGGACCGCGGGTCGACCACCACCTCCTCCAGTTTCAGGCGCGGCTCTGGAAGCAGGTCGCCAAGTATCCGGTGTCGTACCTGCGGCTGGGCTACCTGGCTCGATCCAAGGTTATCTTTCAAGAGGCACTGGTGCACGTTGTTGGCCAGTGGCCCGTCGGAGAGCGCAGCCTGCGTGCGTCGTTACCTGCGTCCGTCCTTGACCTCATCGAAGACAAGGTCGACGACCTCGAGTACACCGTCAGCCGCGTCGAGCGACGGCTGTTCCGCCTGACGCTGCTCAACTCGCGCGGCGACCGCGTCTCGCCGTCGTCCAACTACCTCGACTGGCTGGTAATCAGCTTCTTTCGGCAGTGGCTGGCCGACAACACGACGCCGCCGCCGCCACCGGCCCCCGTAGACCCAACGTCGTTTCGCAGGCGCACCTCGTCCCGTGACGGGGACCGCAACGCGGGCGGCTACTCCACATCCGGGTCAGGGTCGAGCTCGTCGGCGAGCGCGGTGGCACCGCTGCCGGGCCTCGGGAGCGTCGGCCGGGCGTACAGGGTCATGGCGGGGAGGCCAACGGGCTATCTCCCCCACAGCGCCTGCAAGGAGTTCCTCAAGCTGACACCCGACGTGTACAGCCGGGACAACCTGCGGCGGTTCGAGAGACGGCTGGACGAGCTCAAGGCCATGGCCAGAGAGGTGGTGGCGCCGCTGATGGGCAGCAGCCTGGAGCTAGATCTGGCGGCCGGCGGCGCGGCGGCGGCAGGAGGGGGCAGCTCTGGTGCGAGTAAGTCGCCGAGCGAGGGGATGCGCTATCTGACTTGTACTTTTGTAGGGCAGCGGGACTTGCCCTGGTCGCTGGACGACTAATAGTGCGAGTTTTTGGTGCTTGGCGTCGCTGTCTGGTGCTACACCCTTTAGTCAGGAACGGCTTACGGCCACAAGTGGCTCTTGTGATGCTACAGCAATTGCAATCCAACGAGTGGCATTGTGTTTGTGCCAACTACGAGGCTCGCTGGGCGAGTATAATGGAACGGAGCAGAGGGCGAACGAGGAGGATCTGCGTCCGACTACATGCTACCATGACGATGACAACGTTACGAAGAAATTTTCAGGAGGATTCATGAATTGAATGATGTGATTAGGAATGATGTTGAATATGTCCCAAATAGGAATAATATATACCCTCAATGGACTTTACTGTCTCGCAAGTTGGAAGGCGCATACCTACAATTAGGTGTGAATGGTCATCTGGGGCGCCCGTGGAAGCACTAATAGAGACGCCCAGGCCCCCCATATTTTAGTGACCTTGGTACTGCATGGCATTACTAATGACGCCCTATGGGACCCCCAAGCCCAGTAGCAGCCATAGAGCAAGCGCCCACGTGAAGTCAATGTTACTCACAACCTAAATTAACGTACTCTGCTCTTTGCGCCCGCTGGATTCTCTGTACTTTTCGAGTGACTGCGATGTACAGGCCTTTGAAGCGCTCTCTTCGCGACGACTTTGTCTCTGACGAGGAGGTTCTGCACGCCTGCATTCGTGACGACGATCTTCTGAAGCTGCGGCAGCTCCTGGAACCAACGCACGCCCACATCGACCATTTGCATCCTTTCCTAGGCACCCCGCTTCATTACGCCGCTCGATGCGGTGATCTAGACGCAGTAGACTTACTCCTTGCGGCGGGTGCAGATCCTCTTCTTATCGGCAATGACCAGCTGAAACTGACTGCGATTGGGCTTGCCGCGCTTGAGGGGCACCGGGATGTCGTCCGGCGGCTATGGAGATCTGACAGTCCCGAGAACCAACTGCGCAACCTTTGGCCACATCAAGCGTGTCTCGTTGTAGCGGCCACCTACGGGCACGCTGCTATTGTACAATACTTGCTGCTATATTGGGGCGGGTGGCCACAAGAGCTGAAGACAGAGGCATTATTATGGGCTGCACGCCGTTGGCACTTTAGTGTAGCAAGTCTACTTCTAAATGAGGTGGAATTTGACCAGAAGACGCTACAAGAGGCTTTATATTGCTCTACGCAGCTGAAGTATATGTTGCCACATGAGTATAAGGTCAAGTGCGAGGGTGTTGACTACCTAAACCAGCAGTCCCTGATTGTGTTGTTAGTCGACGCAGGAGCCGATCCCAATGGTTCTTTGAATAACAGCCCTCTCACATACAGCACTGCCTCTAATACAAACCTCACAGGAGCTCTTAAGGCTCTCCTTGAAAAGGGTGCAGACCCTAATATGATGAATAAGTTTGGCCGTTCTGCATTACACGTTGTCGCCAGTCCCGTTGGAACAGGTCAAGTCGAGTCGAACTGCTTCAACGAGGCGGCGATCCAGCTACTGCTAAACCGCAAAGCTTCTGTATCTCAGCCAGACGAAACAGGCGAGACACCATTACACAGGGCTGCTCTTGGATTAGACTTTCGTCTTTTTCAACTCTACCTGTCCTCCGGCTATGCAGAACCAGATTCCTTACTCTTTCTAAAAAATCACAACGCCGAAACATTATTACACTACGCCGCTGCTGGCTGCTGTATTGAGACTATAGAGTTTTTAATTGCAAAGAGGCTAGATGTTAACGCTAAGAACTCAAATGGCTGGACACCGCTCATGTGCGCCCTGGTTCCTATCGACGACGGCTCGCGCTCATCGACTAAATTGCCGGACGAGGCGATACAAGCGGCTCGATGCCTTCTTTCCTACGGGGCAGACGCTACTATTTCTACAGAGGAAGGGTGGACAGCACTGCACTGCCTTGCTTTATATCGGGGTTTCGATTTATTCGATAGGATAAATGCATTTGCCAAGGAGCTCATATCCCATGGCGCTAATCCACAAGCACGTGCTTGCCTGCTACGCCCAGAAGCCAATGTTGTGGTGCCCGAACTTGGAATGCCTTGGGGTTATCGTCTGCGTGAAGCGGTGATGAATCCATCAGCTATCAAAATGGTAATTGGGCCAAGCCTGTCGGCCCTGTTCTGGGCTTCTGAGCGAGGCGCCATTGGCACTGTTAAGGCCCTCTTAACGCATGGTGTCGATCTCTCATCAACGGATGGGCGCGAATTTTCTCCCGCTAGACTTGCAGCGGAATCAAAATTTTTGAAGAGACTGCCGGCACTTTCTGATCGCATAATCAAGCTGTTGTTAGATGCTGGGGCTGGATTTTAAAATGCTAGCACTACAAAGCCGGTGTTTAGTGTTAGTGGCATAAGTCTACTTCGATATAACAGAGGTATGAAAAGCATATCTACCTGTGAATGCATATATTTCAGAGGTTTGTAGCGCTCTTGTAGCGCTGTTTTTCTGAATCATAAATATCTTGTTCAATCTGTGCCGTGCTCATCCTGGCCACAGTGAATGCGGGATCTCCTAGATATTGCTTGGCCTGCCTGACGTGTTGTGTGTTAGCTCGGTGGTCTTGATGTATGTTAGCGAGGCGAATAGCGCACGCGGATAGGTAGGGCGGAGTCCACGCGCAACTGTCGGCGTTAATCTGCGGGCGAATCATCTGGGCCGACGGAGCTTGGGGGGCGGATGGGGAAAACGGGCCACTAACAAGTGGTTGTATACGCTGTGGGCCTAATTAGGCATGTGGGCCGTAGGAACAGTCTGCCGTAACAGTAACAAGGAAGTGAATACGGGATACGAGCAGTGCCTGCTCCTACTCTCCTGGGGCTAAAGCAGTATGTTCTGGTCGATATGCGTACACTGCGTGCACCTCTGTGGACTAGCCGGGGACATTTTGCTCCTTGCATGATTTAGGCACGGAAAACATGGATCGTGGAGCGAGTGAGAATGTATGAGTATCTTCATATGCTTTGTATGCGGAGCATGTATGGACGGACTACACGGAGCTCTTCTCCGGCAGAGAGCCTCGCGGGCAGGCATAACGCTTGGACCGAGATTCCGAGACTTATATGAGCATCGATATACAGCAGCGGAATGGAGTAGAGTTATTGTGTATGACTAACTACTGCGATGGATGTCCTTGGTATCTGCGACCTACAACAAGCTCCGGAAATTTCACCAAGATGACGACATCAGCAAAGAAAAAGAAAAACGAACACATTCACACCGCGGGAGTCGCTGTAAGTGGCGACTCCCGCGAAGGGGCGCCACGAAGACAGCCTATGGACCATCAACACCAGAACAAGGCTGAGCGGCTCCTTCGCTACCCATGGTACTCAATTCAGCAACGCAGCCCTGTCCCTCTGCTCCCCATCACGATGTCTATATTCGGCAATGGGCCGAGCACAAGCGCCGTCCCGCAGACCGTCCCGCACTACGGAGTATCCATAATGATGCATATCGCCCTGCTCTGCTGGCCCTTTGTGTGCGCATTCCTCCTTATGCATGTTGGTTGTGGCTTACATACTGGCAGGTTCCACCGCACGTATAGGCGACGCTGTGGTTGGTCCACCACCGGCTGATCGCCGCGCTAGCGAGGCTCGACGTCTACTCGCATTTGCTGCATTGTTTTAGCCGAGCCTGATTGGACCTTTAGAACACCTCACAATAACGCGAATCCTTCAAACTTCCTTCCCACCTCCCGTCCACTCTCGCCCCCGTGGTACCATCCCACTCCCCCGGCAGTCTGTCCTATTTTGGGGACCCACGCATTGGCGTCTGCAAAGGCGAACGCGCGGCAGGGCAGGGCTAGCTGGTCCTTGTGACAGTTGGGGTCCATTAATGCCCGCTCCAAGTACCATAGTACTCCATATTCTCTCTGCCGCGCGCTCACGGCGCCTTTGATAGGCCGGTGGACGGACTAGACCTTCCTCTCTGCTTCTTTTCTTTCCGAATGTTGACCTTGATTTCGAATAGCCGTAATAAGAATTGGTTGCGCTAATTGCTCACCACCCCGCCCCTGGTGAGGCTCTCGGTGCCTTCGGCTGCCCACCACCATCTCCTTATATTTGGCCCCCAGTCCCCCTCGTTTCCCTTGGCGGCCATCGTCTTTGTGTCTCCGCCCTGCCTGCCTCAGCTTTGGTATCTGAGACTTTCCGAGGGCTTCGCCGTTTTACACGCTATATGTGATGCAGATCACCACGGCTTCTTTATAGTATTGGTGGTCGCGGTCTCGTTACAGACAAAAAGGCATTTTTCTTTATTTCAAAACTATACCACAATCGCACACTTTGGCTACTATCTATGCTATAGTATCTACTATAGCAGATAGGCAATAGGTGCTGCCCAAATCTTCTTCCCCGAACCCATACGCAAATGATGCCGTCCGTCACTGGTGCCAGAACCAGCATGGACTTGGTCCTATCCAGTTCAAGTTGTGACTCCAGCGCGAGCAACAGAAGCTCGCCAGAAGAGACAACTCCGAGATATGGCCCAGACATTAACGAGCACCTCGCCAAGGACCGCAACGGCCATCTCGTACCCAGACGAAGAAAATGGGCGCCCAAAAAGAGAACGGGATGCCTAACATGTCGGTTCGTTGCCTCCCCGCCCCTATTCCCCGGGTGAACCTGACAAAAGCTTTACTTCGTCTAACGCTGCTATGCTCTCCCGCAGTGCTCGCCACCTCAAGTGCGACGAGGCCAAGCCCTCCTGCTCCCGGTGCACGCTTGCCGGCCGAGAGTGCAAAGGCTATGAACAGTCATCTTCGTCCCCGCCGTCGCGGCTCAAGATCCGCCAGCTCAAGCACAGGGTCGCTCCCGAAGGAGTGAAGACGACGCCGCGCGACTCGCAAATGTTTGAACTCTTCCGCACCGTCACCGCCCACCAAGTCGGCGGCGGCGTCGACCTGGCCTTTTGGAGCGTCGACCTGCTGCGCGCTGCCCACGCGTACCCTGCCATCTGGCACGCCTGCCTCGCGTTGTCGGCCACGCACGAGTGGATGAAGCTCGAAGCCGCCGCCGCCGCCGCCAGCAGTATCAGCAGCAACTACGACTTTGACATGCTAGCCGGAGACAATGTATATACTAGCAGCAATGCCTACGCGGAGCAGGCGAGCGAGCAGTACACGTTTGCGCTGGCGCAGTACAACGCCTCCATCACCCACGTCCTGGCCATAACGCGGCAGCAGCAGGACCTCAGCTACGCGTCCAAGGAAACGCTGCTCATGACCAGCATGCTGTACGCTGGCATCTGCAGCATGCAAAACAACCCGTCGCAGGCGCTGGTGCACATCCGCAACACGGTGGAAATCTTTGGCCAGTGGCGCTTCTGGGAGCTGGCGGCCGCCAAGCCCAAGAAGCAGCAGCTGGGCATCCTCAACACGACGTCGCTGGTGCGCCTGGTGACCATGTTCTACCACCAGTTCCGCGACCTCGCGGCCGACAGCGACCTCGGCAGCCTCGCCTTTATGCAGCAGCGGCGCCGCATGTCGCGCTCCAAGAAGCCCTTTGCCTCGCCCACCGAGGCCTACTTTGAGTACCGCGCCATCATGAACATGGAGGCCGTGTGCCCGGACTGCGAGACGCTGTCTCTGGACCGCGCCGACGAGCTCACGCCGTTGCCGCGCGGCGCAGCTTCCATCTGCGCTCAGCACGCCTTGTCATACTGGAAGACGCGGTTTGCCGGCCTGCAGCGCGCCCGGCGCCGCCGCTCCGCGTCGTCGTCCTCCCCTCCATCAGCGTCCGAAAAGCAAGACGGCCAGACAATGCGGCTGCTGACCATCTTCATGGATCTCTTTGACCACATCGCCGTGTGGCGCGACCGCGAGTCGTGGCCCAAGCTGGAGCGCAAGTTCCACAGCGCCGTCGACTCGGCCGAGCAGCTCCTCCGGCAGCAGGCCGAGGACTGCCACTCGTCGCCGCTGTCTCCCGAGACGACGACGCTGCCCATTTTCTCGTACTCGGAGTCGGTTCTCGAGGCCCTCACCACGATTGGTATCCTCAGCCGCAACCGGGCCGTCCGCCAGCGCGTCACGGCGCTCATGGATGCGTGGCCGCGGCACGAGGGCGTGTGCAACAGTGAACTGATGCGGCTCACCATCGAGGCAATCATGCAAAAGGAGGAAGAGGTCGAGAACTGGGGCGAGTTTCTGGAGATGGAGACTTGCTGCGCGTGCGAGAGGGGCGTGTACGTGTGCACGATGCACAAGGTCGAGGAGGTGGCTCTTTCGTTTCCGGACGAGAGGACGGTCAAGGTTTCGCTGCGCAGTCATGAGGAGGTCATGATGGGGGTTCCTGCGTCGGAGTTTGTGCATGCATTGTGAGGCTTTTGCGTTTATATTTCCTGTTAGCGGGTGTTCTTTTCAAGTTTAAATGGCGGTGGCATTACTCGCCCATATCTGGCATACACTTTATACTCACGTATACTTGACGCATTTCACGAACGGTCTTTTACGGCCCATACCCAATACCATTGTCAAATAAAATTCTATAAATTATCTACAAACCAAAACTCGCTTAAAACAACACCATGCATGTCAACTTATAAAAGAATTCCTTCTGAACCGCACTACTACTTTGCCACAATCGCCGCGCTCGCCGACTCCGCGCTCCCCTGCGTGTCCACCCCCCGCCGGTCCTTGAGGAAGCAATTGCCCACAGAGCCCCTGACCTCAATAATGTCGGTCAAGTTGGAAACGTACGTGACGGCCCAGCAGCGCGTCTTTGGCGGCGGTTTCTGGTCGTTGTAGTCGACGCAGGCAGCCATGCAGTCCTCAAACGAGTAGACGACTGTCCGGTCGAGGTCCACCACTTTTCTCACGTCGCCGTTCCACGACGCCGTGCCGTTGGGCCAGTCGACATAGCAAAACTCGGTAAACGTCGTGCCGGAGACGTGGCCCGTTCGCGGCGTCGTGGTGTTGCAGCTGTTGGCGGCGAGGCCGTGTGTGCCGCTGGTTATGCGTGCTGGTGCCGAGGAGGTGCTGCTGCTTGCTGGTGGAGGTGGTGGTGATGATGACGGTGATGATGATGGCTGCGAAGCGGGATCTTTGCTGTTGTCGCTGCTGCTGTTGCTGCTCTTCTTCATGCCCACGCCGACTCCTACGCCGACTCCAACTGCAATCGCAATCACCAAGCCAACAAGCAGGCTCCAGAACAAGGCGGCCTTGATCCCGCATACCTTTCTCGGCCGCGACCCCGTAGCGTCACCATCTTTATCTGGCAGCGACGGCGTCAGCACCTCGGGCGCGCCGTTATTCTTTTCCATGATGCGGCCCGTGGCGTCAAACTCGGGAGGCGTGCGATTGATGGCCTCGTACGGCGTCGCTTCGGGGCCGAAGCTGTTTTGCAGCGTGGTCATGGATGGTGCTTTTTCTTGCGCGGCTGTCTGTTATCTCATCCTTATGCGAGAAAAAAAAAGGCTTTACACCGCGCTCTGACGAATTGACAGTAGAGAAAAAAGGGGAAGAGGCCAACAGAATGTGATGGGGGTCTGCAGTGTTGTATGACATGGCAGGTAGCACTGGGAGGGATCCAGTCAGCAAAACCCCCCCATGTAGCTGCTGCAGCTGAGGCTCTTGGCATATGGATTGGTCCCTGGTGGTTTTCTTCGATATTCATTTGGCGGTAGGGATCTGCAGGTATTGTGGGAATCAGGTTTGTTTCCTCGGTGTGCGAACACGGCTCTAAGCTTTGCACTACACGGCACCGATACAGCCTTACGAGGCTATAGGGCTTTTTTCTTAGGATTTGAGCCATTTAATAGACATTTCCCGTACGTCTAACCTCTCAAGGTCAGAAAATACTGGATGCAGCGGAGACCCTGTTGTTGTGACATGTCCCTGTATCGGGCATTTCCTAATATGGAACCGGACATGGATATCGTGTTGTGGGGATGCAACGGTATTGGCCGCTCCGAGTGGCTGATTCGCTTGGCTTCCTTATGGATGTACGAGATATGAGTAGCCCGTATCACTTGAGCAAAAAGAAAACACTGGTGAAGAGCGCATTGTATTGATATCGTCGTGTACAACTCTGAAACATGGAAAAATCAGGACTATTCTTTGCTTGCCTGCCTTTAAAAATAGTCCCATAAAACTACTTATCCTTACAATTACCCAATTTGGCATATTCTCATTCTGTAACTTTGTTCTTTTTTGCTGTAAATTTATATCGTCATGAATTTCGCTCTTCAATCCTCACCAATCAGCAGATTCACGCTGCCCGACATTTCCTCCACGGAAATGCTCGACTTGCCGTCACCCTTTTTGCCCTCGACAACGCGGCTCAGGAAGCCCTTGTGCTCCGACACTTCGACGCCCTTGCCGTGGACCCTAAACGACGACGACACGCCCGTGAGCTTGAGCTTGCCCTCCCACGATGACGGGTACTTCAGGCGCATCGAACCGCTGACGGATTCGTGGGTCGTGTTCAAGAATGACAGGGGAGTGTCCTTGTCGGCCTTGTACTCCTCGACTTCGTCAGTCGCCGAAATCTTGCGGCGCTTCAGGCTACGTTCGCCTTCGTCGTCATTGTTGCCGTCCTTGGGCTTGTCTTTGGGGAAGCGGCTCGCAGGGTCCGACACGTCGCCCAAATCGGCATAGATGGGCTCCAGGAGCTCAAAGTTGATGGAGCCGCTGGTGCTCTCTGTCTTGATGCGCGGCTGCCAGTCCGCGTCGCTCCATCGCTTGTCGAGCAGCGGAAGGAGACGCAGTCGTGTCGTGCCAGAGACGGTTTCTACAGAGGTCATGGAGGCGGTGACCAGATCGGCATTGATGCTGCCCGACATGGTCTCAATTCTGTTCATGTAGTCGCGCACCGGTACGCCGTTTGCGGCTTCGGTAGACTTCATGATTTCCTTTAGATTCTCCTTGATCCTGAGGGTGCCAGACACGGATTGGATATTGAGCGAGGCGCTCGTCTTCTTCTTGAGGCTCGTCTCCTTGAGGCCAATATCGGCGCCGATGGAGCCGGACACGGTCTCGATATTCAGAGAGTCGTAGAAGGGGAACCAGCCCCTTACCGTGCCGGAAACTGATTCAATCGAAAGCTTGGGTGCCTCAAGGTTGTAAGGATTGACGTCGGTGTTGTCACCAGCTTCGGCCGCCTTAATGCTGCCAGAAACAGTCGACACTTCAAACGAGTCTTCGACGCCGAGAACGAGACCGCCGGAGACGCCAACGTTGAGCTGGACGGTATTCGCCTTGAAGGCGTTCAGCAGCGCCTCGCGGGGGATCCAGACAGTGATGCGGACTTGCATACACGGCCGCTCGTGGGGCTTCCACCAGGTGAGCACTCGCGGTGTAGTGACGGTCAACACCTGGCTGTGGCCGTGCTCCTCAAATTTGATATCGGCCTTCAGCTTCTCATCACTGCTAATGACTTCGACGTCGATGGATCCACGCGAGCCTGAATCCTCGCTGGGCCGGATAACAACGTTGCCAAACACTTGGGGCAGGCGGCCGTCGTCGTGACGATCGCGCTTGCTAATCTCCTGGCGAACTTCAAGGTATCGGTCAGAGCCAAAGTGCGTGGTGAAAGCCTCCTTGGGGAACGTGTGGGGATTGTTGAGGCAATCCATGGTAGGTGGTGGGCTCCAGTCTAAGTCACCGTGATCCAGGACTGGGTCCTGGACAGGATCATGGTCAATGATGCGCTTCTGTAAATGGCCAAGGTTAGCAAAACAAAAGTCTAGGGGTGGTGTATTAAAGACATAGAGCACTGTGCGACTTACCCGATAGCCGGAAGACATGCTGCCGCTGCCAAAGATGATGAACAGGATCGACAGAACAACCAAGATGCCCAGAATGGTCTTAAGCTTCTTGCGAAGGCGGCCCGAGTCGTGCGAATCCTTGATACGCTGCCACATGGGCTGCTTTCCCGGGTCGGGGCTTCCGCCTAGGAGATGCTGCTGCTCTTCGGGAACGCCCATTGGTGTGGAAGATGTTGGTGTCGGGGCACCGGGAGACGATGCAAAGGTCGAGTAGTTGGGCTGGTTTGCTACGGGAGACGTCGGGGTGTAAGCAGGAGGTGCGTCGCTCTGGCCGGGGTAGTCGACACGGGGACGTCGAGTAGAAGTGGCAAACTGGCTGGCGTGAGGATCTGAGGAGGCAGCGTCCGAAGAAGCGGCTGGGGCGAACAAGGTTGCAGGATCCTCTTCGACGCTTCGGCGGTGCTGATGGCTTGGGAGGGATGAGCCCGTGGGTAGCTGCGGGTAGGAGACGGAGCTCTGGGGTGTAAAGGGGGCGGCGGATGATGTAGATGGTGAAGCAACAGACGATTCCTGTTGATGTTGGGATGAGCTAGGATGAGGGGAGTGTGAGGTACCAAGGCCAGTATTTAACAAACGCTCGCGCTCAGCCTCAGCGGCCTTGGATGGGTCCGATTCGGTGGCGCGCAAGGTAGGGTCCTCGACCAAGACGTTTGGGACGTAAGGGACGGTAGATGATTGGTGATGGTGTTGCTGGTGTTGCGAGCCTGCAGCCGCGGGGCCAGAGGCTTGCGAATCCGTGTTGTGAAAGTACCCGTCTGACGGGGACAGGGCCTGGGCGTCCACGTCTTCGCCGGCGTCAGCACCTTCGGCCGGATGCTGGCTGGGCGAGACGGGCTCCGGGTCCGAGTAGAGGTTGTCAGAGTATGGGGCAGGCATGGTGGAGGGTACGATGAGGGACGGTGGAGTGACACAGGGCGACACAGGCCGAGAAGGGAGCACGCTTGCTTCGTCGTCGTCAGCGTGCGTGCGTGCGCGTGTGTCAAAAGTATAATGACTAGCGGCAGGAATTGAGGAAATTGCGGTTATAGGCGGCAGAATTGAGGAGAGAGGGCTGAAGCTGGGGTCGGCAGCTCGACGTGAAACTCAACCGGGGATCCTCGTCTGAAGTGCCCTGTTGCGACAGGTAATTCCCTGGGTCACACTTGTATATGCAAGGCGCCAATAGCCGTATCGGGGTACGTAAGAGCTGCGATGCTGTGGCTCACAGTCTTTGCCGGTTTGACAAGCAAAGCCGTCCAGCACAAGCCCGTTGGAGGAGTGCAACGATGCAAGGAAGTGGGTTGCGGGATGGCAGAAAGAAAGAGGGTGCCAGTGGTATGCGTATGGCGTATGTGAGTGCGTAATGCGGTTGATGCAGTAGCACAAAAAGCAAATGGGCCGCCGCCACAAATAAGCGGAAAACGAAAACAAGCGATGGCGAGCGTCGCTAGGTAGGTAGGTATTCTGCTTACTGCAAGGCGTGTGTTTGCGGAGAAGGGGAAAAGAAAATGGGTTCACGAACGTGCAGAGCGAAGCAAGACGGGGCCGGTAGGTCGTCCGGGGGCGGTTTGGGCCCAGCCTTGGGGGAGTGGGGTAGCTCGACAAACGGCGGCGGCGGGGGGTGACGAATTGAGAAGGAACGACCCAGGGAGCTGTACCCCCGGCTGGCAGGCCCGGCCATGCCTTAAAGAAGTACTTTGACAAAGTATCACCACTTGATATATCGCCCAAACGTATCAGCAAAAATTATATAATAAATTTATGGACATAGTCAGAGAGTCAATGTCACCTACTACCAGATTCACCAGCGAAATAGCCTGTCAAAAATTCAGACACCGCTATCATGCCATACCACGCCCTTCCCTGTATACATGCCGTCCCCAAGCCTCGCCGCGAAAAAAAAAAAGTTCCCCAGGCGTGCCCCGCTGGTCCTTCCAAACACGGCAACGCCAGCGAGGCTGCCACTCTTCAACTTTACTGTCTTTTCCTCATAGATTGCTCCCTAAGGTACCAAAAGATGCAAAAACCAGTCACTTCTTGATAGAATAATTCAATAATTCTTCTCCGTATCTCAATTGCACTTCCTGGCATCGTACCTCAGTCATTACTCCGCAGGTACTCTCCGTACGAGTACTCCGATTAACAAGCAACCACCACCATCCCCACACCAAACACGACGACGCGCAACACCACACACCATCCAACCCACCGTCTCACCCAAAACCCACGCTAACAGCCCTGCTAGCTCACAAGGCTGTCGTCAGCTCCTGTCGCAATGGCTCATCGCCTTCCCCACCACCCCCGACGCGGTAACTTTTGCCTACAGTGAATATATCCAGCCAATCCTTTTGGATTTTCTACCGGCATAGTACGATCCTTTGATCCATATTCCTTGCCAATGCTCATCAGACGTGACGACGCTTCCCTTTCTCTAGAAATACGGGCCGTTTGATAGCTTGTCTTTGCCTTCATTCCTTTGATATAGTGGCGAACCATGTACATGATCTCTCCGCTATGTTCTTGCATCACCGTCGTCCTCGACCGCCACGCAGAGCCGCTGATCGCGGGTACCGCCGCCGAGTACTATATGCACGCAGCTTGGTAGCGTTGCTTGCCTTCACCTCGTATACTTGAGAATAGACAAGATCCTCCTTGACATTGTCTCTTTCGGTCGCTTCATGGATTCACATTATTCGATGCAGTAGATGACTTCGTCTTGATTTCTGCCTCTGTTTCTGCTTATTTACACGTCATCTGATCCGATACATATGCCATACACGGCCAGTCCTCCTCTAATTTGCGTTTAGTTGTCGGATTCGAATCCGATCCAGTTAGTTCCCATGTATCCAGTTCGTTTCTCCCAATGAAATATATGTATATGCTTGCATCGCTGCTCTTCAATAACATAGAAAAATTAAAAGGTACCTGGCGCTGCCTGGCGCGCACTTTGGTACCATCGGTCGAGCTCTGGGCTCTGGTTCGCTAATGCAATCCGAGAACCCGTTTCGAATTCTCATACACCACCCATGTGATGCTCAGCGCTGGCGCTACTTTGAGCAGGTTCGGCGTCAGGCCCTTGTACAGGCCGCGGTATCCTTCTCGTTGGATCGTCTTGGTCGTCACGTCCCAGATGCCCGTGTACGTCGCCCGGTGCATCGACGTTCCTTGCGTCTGCAATCTCGTCCGCACCACGTTGAGCGGGTACACGACGGATGCGCCAAACGCGCCAGACGATGCCCCGATAATGCCCGTGGCAATGTTGCCCGGTTGGACGTCGTCCTCGTGGCACGACATCTTCTTGGCCATGTACGACTTGTAGCTCTTTTTTAACAGCTCAAACATGCCCATGTCAATCGCGCTATAGGGAAACATGCCGACCAGCCCCATTGTAACACCGCGGTAGCAGGCTCGTAGACCGCCGTCGGCGTACATTTTGACTGCCGTCTGTCGCACGAGTGCGGCTCCGGTTAAGCCTCCCTCGACAGTCTCACATTGGAGACGGAATTTCAGGGTATCAAGTGGATAAACAAAAAATCTGTAGTCACGGTAAGCTTCTTGTCACAATCCGATCAGGTCATGCCTCGGAGCAGGTACGTACTGTGCAATCATGCCGGCCACGCCACCCGCTGTAAATTTCGAATATGAGTTGATCAGCTTTGGATCTCCATGCCCTTCCATGTTGGCAAATGCTCTCTTGGCCGCCTCGTATGAGCCAAACTTGATGGCAGTTTCGGGCATAATTTTGAGCACATTGAGACCGTTGCCTGCGCCACTCAGTCATTAGTTACTGCTTCCATAAGACCTGCCGATTCACGCAGACTCACCAGCAAAGAAGCCTCGCAGCCCGCCAGACCGAAACAGGTCGCGGACGGCATCGCGAAACGGCTGGGTCCCGTTCTTTAGCGCAGCAATCGGCTTCCCCTTCTTCAAAGCACCCAGGGCTGTCTCTGTACCGCTGTTGGTATTGACAAGTAGATAGACCTTTAATCGGTCCAGTGGCGCTGTCGCCGTACGTGATACTCCCCCGGCAATGGCACCCGCGAGGAAGTAACCTGGATGTGGAGCAAAGTCTGTCAGTATATACTTTTTCTTCTTCGTCTTCTCGTCTGCGCCGTCGGCAGACGAGTCTTCAGTGTCTTGAATCTGGGTGCTTTTGGTACGGGTGCCTCGGGTGGTGGTCGGGGTGCCTTGGGTGCCACTGCCGGCTGGTTTGCTGCTGACACTGGCAGGAGCCTGCTGCTGCCGTGTCATTGCGGCAACGTTTGTGGCCGGTTCCGCATCTGCGTCAATATTCATCCCCGGGCTTGCCTCCTCTTCAAGCTCTTGAGCGCGATACGAAGTAGGCGGAGGCATTGGTGGAGGCATGGGGGTGGCCACTCGGAGAAGAGAGCCAAAGAGAGATTCAAGAAGAGAGCTGGAAGAGCTTTCCGTACCTAAGCCTTCCAAAGTTTCATCGCTCACGATGGAGTCACCCTCTGGCGTGACGCTGACCACCGAATCGTAGAATGAGAGCACGGCATGCAGCTTCGAGTCATATTCGCGGGCGGGCATAAACAGGAGGAAATCTCTGTAATTTGACCAACAGTCAGCTGCATCGTCCACAAAAATTAAATCACCAGGATCGATGGGAGAAAAGCGTGATATCCGGTCCAGTCCACGAGTTGAGCTAGTTGCGCCTAGGTGGTGGTGGTGTGGTTGCGGCTTGAGCCTCGTCGGCCATCACCAGCGAGGCGCCACATGACGTCTGTTTGGCAGATGACATTCCACCACACCTGGCACAGCATTACTCCGCACCGGGCGGGCGACGCGAAAAAAGATGCTGAAAACGAGATATCGCTCCGCAGCGAGACGAGAGGTTCTTACCGCCATTCTTCAAAAGTAATGTAGCCGTCGTCGTTGATGTCCATGTCGTTGAAAAAGGACGCGAGTCGCTTGTTCGAGACGGAGAGCCCGGCGGATTTGAAGGCGGCCTGGAGCTCGCCCTTGTCGAGTTTTCCATTTCCATCCTTGTCAATGGCTCGAAACAGGGTTTCGAGCTGTCTCTCGGCTTTCTGGACAAATGTTCGAAACTCTGTGCAAAGGTCGTGGCGTCAGCATAGGGCCAGCTCCTTGGAAGGGCAAAAGTTTGCTCGGCAGAGGCGGATAGCTGACCTTCATATTGTATCCTGCCATCACCGTTTGCGTCCACCTCCTTCATAATCTTCTTGAGCATATTGTCCGCATTTTTCATCGCTACGAAGCAAGGTCAGCATCAGCAGCTCGACTGGGCAGCCTGGTTGTGTTAGCTGGGCTCGGGGTTGGTCTCACGGTGATCGATTTTGCGAAAGCCCCGCTGCAATCCCTTGAGGTCCAGCGTGGCCGCGTTGCCCGTGTTGAGCCTGGTCCAGAGATGCGCAATCCGGTCACCGTGCTGGCCGTGCGGTTCTTGAAGGCCCGCAGGCGCTTCGGGAACCCCTTTGGACGAGCTCATGTTGACCAAGGCATCGCTTGCGGGAGCGGCGGCGGCGGCGGCAAGGGAAGCGGTGGGGATGCACCCAATGGATTTGGTCGCGGTCGCGTCGTGGGCTCTTTGCAGGCTATAGCAGCATGGTAGGAGAGCCTATATCGTAGCTGTATGCTGTTCGAGAAAGCGGCGTCTGATGCGGATGCCCCTTTGCAGGGATGAAGTTTGGGCTCTGCGTGGCGGGCGAGGCGAGATGGTGGGTGAGCTCTGGTCTTGCAGATCTAAGCTTTTGCAGCAGTGCCGGACGACCGAGGCGAAAGAGGTGGTCAGCCTGCTAATTTGCAGCTCTGTTGTTGGTGGGTGCCTCCCTGGAGCGGGCACAACAGGCGGGCCGACCGTAGCTGCGGCACCTGCGCTTCAGAGGGCTCTGTCCCCGCAATTTCGTCGCGCTTGCCAGTCCAGCCTGCCTGCCGGAGCGTGCGCAACTCCAACCCCAAACCACCACCGGAATCGCCGTTTGATACAGACAAAGCCGGTCAATGGACCTCCGACGACGGCGAGCAAGCTGTTTGACAACGACGTCCGTTTCTTTCCTGTACATATAGCCCTTGGAGCTTGGACGGGTTTAGAGCGCACGCCTCTGGCCGCGCCGCATGGACAATGTCCGCCAATTACTGGGAGTCGACGCAACGGCGTCACTGGCTCTTCACCAAGGACCAGCTGAATGCGATGCGCGCCAAGCTCGAGGAGGACAATGCTGAACTGGGACGCATGTTTCCTCTGCCGCAGCCGCGGCACCTGTACATATTCTTCAACCAACGTGAGTACTATTCCCTCTCGGTGCCTGTAACCCCGTCGCGATTCGCCGCGGCCGTCCCCAACGCATTACTGACCAGCGCATTTTGAACAGAACTGATTCGCCTCGGTAAACGACTGACGATCCGCCAGCAGGCCATGGCAACGGCCCAAGTCTACCTCAAGCGCTTCTACTCGCGAGTCGAGATCCGCCGAACGAACCCGTACCTGGTGATTACAACGGCGATATACCTGGCCTGCAAGATGGAGGAGTCGCCGCAGCACATCCGCCTTATCGTGACGGAGGCCCGGCAGCTCTGGCAAGACTTTATCGGCCTGGACACGTCGCGGATCGGCGAGTGCGAGTTCTTCCTCATCAGCGAGATGAACTCGCAGCTGATTGTGCACCAGCCGTACCGCTCGCTCACGTCGCTGCGCAGCGAGCTCTCCCTCGTCGACGAGGACGTGCAGCTCGCCAAGTCGGTCATCAACGACCACTACATGACGGACCTGCCGCTGCTCTTCCCGCCGCACATCATTGCGCTGGTCTCCATTCTCCTGGCGCTGGTGCTGCGTCCAAACACAGCGACGCCCGGGCAACCCGCCTCAGGCTCAGCGGCCGCGGCTGGACTCGCGGCGGCGCAGGCCGCGCTGAACCAGGCGCAACGGGGCGAGCGTGGAATTCCCGCGCCGGCGCCGTCGGGGCAGGACGCGCGTGAGAAGCAGCAAGAAGCGCGCATATCCAGGGTGCAGCACTTTGCCGCCTGGCTGGCGGAGAGCAGCGTCGACATTGCGTCCATGGTGGATGCGACGCAGGAAATTATTTCCTTTTACGAGTGCTACGAGGGATACAATGAGAAACTTACGCGGGAGCAGATTAACCGCTTTGTCAAGGCGAGGAGTTTGGACAGGTGACGTGTTGGTCACGTTTTTCAAAGTTGTATTATTTTGGTTGTTCTGTTGTGTTTGCAGCGCATACCCCAGCATTAGGCAGATGGCGATTTTAACGGAAACTGGCGTTAGGGGGGATATTGAGGCGGCTTTATGCATGCCTATGGCGTTATTATAGGAGTTGAAACAAAGGGTAGATTATAGACAGCATGTAAGAAAGATGCGTTTTATGTCTAGGACTGTACAGAGTACGTCTACCTTTATCAAGTGTATGCCACTTATGTGCTCTTCCATGACTGCATGGCAACTCTCGCCACTGCTCTTCCCTTGGAAATGGCCAGTTCATGGCCACCCTTCATAACATGCGCATCCACGCCCTCAGGTCCAAGCACCGTCTTTGCATCCTCTATCCACTCCGAAGGAATCACAATCGGATCCCGCTCCGCCAGAATCAAGCACACCCTGCCCGACTCCAGGCCCTGAACCGAAACATCTCCTTCTCTGCGCAGCGCCAGCTGCTCACCAAGCACCTTCCACAGCCCATCGTGCTGCGCGTAGATGGGCGCATTGCGAATCGTGCTAATATACGCATTCACAAAGCCCTCATTGCCATCCAGCTGCCACGCGACCACGTCCCCGACCCTGCCGCCGCGCGGCTTATCCGCCGCAAGCAGCACCTCGTCAAAGTCGACGTCCGCATCCTCATCGACGTCTCCGTCCTCGACGCCCGGTACGTCGGCGCTGCCGGCGCCCGTGCGCGGCCGCAGCCGGCTCCGTCCCATGCGCTGGACGAGCCACTCGGGCAGCACGCCCGGCGCGTAGAGGAAGCGGCTGCGGCGGCTGATGTGCGAGGGCCGCACGAGGCCGCCGGGGCAGACGAGGGTGACGGAGCGCAGCAGGTTGGCGTGGTAGGTGGCGAAGGAGGCGGCGAGCGCGCCGCCGAGCGAGTAGCCTAGGATGTGGAAGGCGGATGGGCCCGTCCAGGAGAGGGGCGAGGATGCGATGGCGAGGAGGATTTGGGTTGTGTATAGACGGTCATCGTATGGTAAGTCGGCTGGGGCATCTGAGTATCCTCTGCCGAATAAGTCTGGGAAGGTTATGAGTAGATAGCTCTAAATACGACGGTTGGGGCGCAACATACCGAATATCATGACTCTGCAACCCTGGCTAACAAACTCCTTTGCCATATCCCCAAGAGCCACACACGGCGTCCCTATCCCATGCAGCAAAAGCACCTTTTCGCCCTCTTCAGGCCCCCATTCAAAGACTTGGATGGTGCCATACGCCGTCTTGACCTGGCGGCCGCCGGGAAACGCATCAGGCGGATACGCCAGCGCCTCGGCGCCATCCTGTTTCCGTGAAGAAGCAGCATCACGGGTCCTAGCCCGTGTAATCTTGTGCTCCTGCGGGGGCCGCTTGAGGTCGCCCAGCACGGGACGGAGGTGCATGTAGAGACCTGCGCAACATATCGCGGCGGCACCGGCCACGGCGGCGGCTGTGCCGGCGGGGGACCGGAACAGAGATTGGCCTTGCTGCAGCATGGTTGAGCCGGTTTAGGCTTTAAGGGTAAAGTTGCACTGCCTGAAGCTGCGCACTGCAGTACAATTGATGGCCGTTTTACAATGCTACTGTCGCTATAAAGTCGTTTGCGAGTCTGCTGTCGGCCTTGCGGGACGTCCATCCTCGGCCGACAAGCGGGCGGGCCCCACCGGAGGTCAACATTGGGCCGACATGCGTCACCTACCCTGGAGTGGTACGGTGTTTGGCGCCTACGGGGGTTGCTGCGGAATATGGGAGAATAGAGCTCTAATAATTGCAAAGGGCGCAATTGTGATGCTTAGCGCATCCTATGGTATGTGAAAATGTTAAATGGACCAGGTGTTGTAGAATCTCGGTAAGAAGTGAGATCATGATAAGGAGCCACATCTGCATTGATAGCACCGCTATCAAACGGACCATCAGATCTACATGCGTCGGTGAGTGTGACTTGACGCAGACAAGTCTATCGCGGGACAGACGGGTTGACAGTCAAGCAAAAACTAGATAAACTAGACCAAGCCACAATAGGCTGAACCGGATTCTTACGGATATCTACAACGAGAGTTCCCGGCCGATACAGGATCACCGCATCTAAGTGGACGCTAGGACCGGGCACACCGATCCTGCACAGCCCACGGCTGGGACAGGCGAGCACAGCCCACGGGGAAGCGCTACTGGCCGTATGGCGTCCAGAATCAGGACCGCAGCGTGCAACTCTTCCAATCATCAGCCAGGTCGGTTCTAAGAAGCCAGGCGGTTATCTTTCTTGCCATGCAAAAGCCGGATGAGGCTGGCTGCTCCGTACCTGCACGGCATGCAACCACTTTAGGTTAATGAAATAATCCCCTTGGCAAAAAGTGAAGTATCCTCGACGAAATATCTGGTCTTCATCGGAAAAGCCAACGCCTCGGGAAAATCAGACACTAACCTACATGGATGGTCCCTGCGCCGCCGCCCCGTGCACCGTGTCCCGGTATATCGAAACGGGTACCCCCTCACAGTGAGACAGCGGCGGTTTGCTACCTTCAAACTCATGCGAACAGGACAGTAAGAAGGCCATTGACCAGTGGTTCCCGAACCCATGCGAAGAGGGCTAGACCTGCAGAACTGAAAAACTGCCACCAACACGTAAACAGACCAGGGATGTGAAGAAAATTTTCTTCTTGGTGTCGTTTTTCTTGCTGGTCTAGAGGACGCCTCGTGTCCATAATACCAACCTCGTGCTTTGCTGGGGGGAGGGTTGAGTAGCGGTGTACCCCAGCTGGGCTGGCAGTGCGGATGGGCCAGGCAGGAAGAGCAGATCGCTGATGCTTGGCCCGTGCTGGATGGGCTCCTTGATCCCAGTTCTGTTCTGGGACTAAATTCAGGACCAGCCTAGGAGGAACGGACTAATAGAGTTTGCTGGCTACACCTGACCCAGTGCGCAAGCCATCGGCGAGTGATGTGCCTGGCCCGGCGGCGACAGGGGGGGATGCAGGCGAGTGCGGTGGTTGGAGAGAATAAGCTTGTACTACGTACTACGGGCAGCTTCCTGTAACGTGCAGCTACAGTGCGCAATACCGTCGGTACTACACTCATGCAGTGCCACAGGCCAGCCGTTTGGTGCCAATGGGATATTGCTTAGCCGCCGAGGTACATAGCCAAAGCTGCCATGGCCCGTCTCAAACGCCTGGGCAGCTGCATATCGAATTCGCAGCGTGAACGGCGGGGACTCCAACGTTGAACGGCCAGCGTGAAATGGGGCAATGTCTCGTTGCCGGATGAAGTAGAATGCCTACGATGGTAAAGGCCCCAGTGGGCAGACATGCGCATACTGGAGACTGGGCCGCTGCGCTACTGGAACCATTGCGCGCCTGTTTCTATATATGGGATTTGCTGTGGAGGGAGATTGCATACCTCGAGACAAAGCGGCTGCCGGTCGGAGCTGCAGGGAGAGAGAGAGCTATGCAGTAAGCTCCCCTTTCTCATTTTATTGAACTGCTCGTCTCGAGCTTCATGCCGTGCAACAGCAACCGGAAGCGGGCCCCGGGTTGGACCAGCAATATTTTTCATTCTCGTTGCTCCCGATACGGAAAAGGGAGCAAAACAAATATCACGTCTTTGCCTGTGCGAAGGTTGTACAGCAGGTAAATCTGGTGGTGCAGCACCGTGTGCCCCAAGGTCCGGGAGCTTGATATCAAGCCACGTCAAGCAAAAGCTCTTTCCCGCCAATATGGCATATCTTGCACCTGTGTATGTGTAAGCCTCTCTCTGGAAGGCAACCCTTCCTCTCCAGAACAAGTGACACAATTGACAGCCCAAAGAAGCTCTGCCGTTCCCGTCGATGGATTCTGGTAGACTATTGCTCAGGTTTCGGGAACATGTCTCACCCTTGGGGCCGCCCTTTTGCCCCCCCGGACCCCGGTTCCGCACTGTGCGGCGGGCGGGAGGCATGGAGCAACTGTTTTTGGGGCTCCCTGCCTGACGCAGCCTGGAACGCCAAAACAAAAATAAACGAAGGAAAAATACATGCAAAAAAATAAAGAAAAAATACAATGAGAAAAGGATACTGTAGCTTGAGAAGTAGCAAATTCTACCAGTGCTTGTAAGGGCCACGGCTTCTACGAGTTTTCGCTTCTTCAGCCGGAATTATGTCAATATCGTTGTACGGAGTGTTTGCTGCCGGCTTACATCAGTGGTCGCCTGCATGACATGATGGGCAGCGAAATACCCATCCCTCCATTCACAGAAGCGCATCTTCACAGAGCACGCCGGCGCCGTCGTCACTGGGGGTCGCCAACCCCACACACACTGGCTGACAGCAGTGGCAGTCCTCCAACGAGGAGGCTAGTATGTACTCCGTAGGCGTCCATCGACAGCACAAGCAAGCGTGGCGGGCGTCTACTCGAGAGGACTCATGTGTCGGCAGATGGGCAGGGGTTGGTCAAGTTTCACCATGGGCCCTGCAGCGCCGTCACACCGTTTTCAGGCGGCTCTACGGAGTATGGCATGGACGCCTAGAAAAGCATCTTCAGAGGCAGGTGATGAGCCATCTTTGCTGGATGTGGTGTAGTACGAGCTTGGAGTAGCCTATAAGGACATCCTCCTACCGTACAGTACGACGGGGTCCCGGCTTCGTGTGCGTGCTTCTTAGGTAGGGTAGCGGCACGGGAGGGAGAGGCGGTTTCGGAGAAAACCTGGGGCATGGCGCCAACGTCTGGATTACGTATCGTGAGATGGATGGACTTGTAAAGGGTGTTGAAGACACATGGTTCCAGGGAGGCTCTTTTGCAGTGGCAGTGGCCTCTCTCATCTCCAGGCACGGAGGTATTCGTCCTTTTCGTCGTCGTCCTCTTCGGTGGAGGCATGGCCGCCACGACATGACTGTCCCTGTACCTGGACCATTGTCTGCGGCGCCTCGCCTGGTACCTGACAGCTTCGGCGGCCGTCCATCGGCAGGCAGGCAGGTAATGGCAGGCTATTAGGTGGTGGCGCCGCAGAATAGCGCCTTGCACCGCAGAAAGGGCCAACAAAAAGAGTCCGATCCACAGCGCCTCCCAGCCCAAACGTAGCAGCTCCCAACCCACCACCCACTGCCCGCCACCGGCCCAGCCATTCCCTGGTCGCTGAACGATACTGGACACTCACGCTTGACAGGGGTTCCAAGCAGGACGAGGGAGGGATGCTGTTTTGGGTCTGGGCTGGGCATGACGGTTGACGCACAGTGGAGCCACCGGGCGAAGCGGTCAAGTGACGGTTCTCTTTGACTGGAATGACCCAGAATGGAGTCGGCGCTACGAGGTGGCAGACAGTGCGTGAGAGCTGGAGGGAGACCGAAAGAGAGAGAGGGACAAAGGCCCCAGCCCAGCCCTCGTAATACGCTTCGCCCAGTGTGCCTCGCGCTGTGTGGGGAATCACAAAAATCTGGCCTGCCTTCAGCGCACTGTGGCCAGACCAGCCAGACAGGACACGAGTTCCGCACCAGCGGGCACGGCACTGTGCTGGCCAGCCCCCGTTGATTTGCGCAGCAGCCGCTTCCCTGCCTCGGGGACAATGGGAGGGTCGTCTTCGCACTGTATGATGTGCCTTGTCACGGCTCCGACGTCACGGCCAGCAAAGAAAGCTGCACGGAGCGGATCACTTGGCGGGTGACGACTGACTGCACTGGTAATACTCTTAGACAGGTACCGGACTCGTCAGGCACAGGGCCGCACCGGGCGAGGTACCTGCCTACCGGTCCGAGCCCCCGAAAGGTTAGGTAGTTTCGGACGGCGGGGTTGTGTTTGTGCCCAGAGCAGGGAGCAGAGTCACGGCTTTTGTTTGTTGTGCGTCATCTCGGTACAGTATGGATTGTACCATAGTAGTACAGAGTCACAGTGTATTATTGCCTGCGAATATTTTTCATCAAGGTCATATCGTCGGGAGGATTGCTGTGTCGTCCTACTGTATCTACTGTATCTACTGTACGGAGTAGCGAGAGCCCACCGCAATCTGGTCGTGTTAGCCCACCAAATGAGAGCGGCTGTCCCTGCAGTCCATGGTTCGTTCCCCCTCTGCTTCTGCGTGGGCAGAGACACGTACAGAGGACGAGGCAGTGAGGGAGAGCTACAAGCAGAGTCTGTGTGGCCTGCCTGCGTGAGAGAGAGCCACCTTGTTGGGCCAACTTTTTGTTTTGGGCACTGGGCTGCCTGCGTCTGACTGGCTCGCTCTGTCGCTGCAGCCGTCATCACAGTGCAGGCGAACCGGTACAGTGCGAGACATGTCTCTTCCGCACGCAGCGGACCCAGTCCCAAATTACGGCCTCGCCAGCACCGCTAGTCCCCACTCGCTCTAGCGCCTGGCACATCAGCCCAATCACGACCCGGTGGCGAGCCCGGCGGGGCCCTGCCCTCGTGCTGTCATTCGCCCGTGGGCGGGCCTCCCCCCCACAGACCATGCCACCCCATGCCCGACCCCCGGTCCAACAAAAAACGACGCTTGCTCACCAGAAAAAGCCCACTGGAGCTGCCGCAGCCGCCGCCGCCGTCGCCGACGCCGCCTCCCACTTTCTGAGCACACTGTGCCTCTCTGCCTCCTGCCTCTCCGCCGGGTCCCTGTGGTGGCTCCCACTCTCCTGCATTTCTCGCCCGGTGGCATGCCTGCATCTCACTCTTGCCCTCCCGAATCCGTCCTTCCGCATCGCTCCAGCCGTTCATCGACCCTTTCTTTTCCTCCTCCAATCGTCAACCCTCACCTTACTTCTTCCTTCCCTCCCCCTCCCACCCTACTCAAGACTTCACTTCTACCATTCTGTATACCTTTTTTGCTTCCCATTTTCAAGCCTTTGGCCATTGTGCTTTGCTTTTCGCCATCTACTAGAGGTTAATCCCGCAAACGCTCGCACGCACGCACAATCTACAAACCACCCACCCACCACACACCGCCGACCGCCCGCCAAAGTGACTCGCACTTTGCACCACCGCCACCAACGCTTCTGTGCCGCTTCCATCTCTCAACGCCCGCGCAACTCCATCCGCCATTCCTGGCCTTCGACTTCGCTGCGATAGAATATGGCTTCATACTACCAGTACAATGCGCACTCGGCGCAGCCCGGCCCCGTGTCGCACAACCACAACCACCACGGTGGCCGCAACCGCAGGGCCGCCCGCCTCTCCGTATCCCACAACCCCCAGAGGCAGTTCCGCGGCGTCCGCAGCATGAAGGAGCTCAACGAGTCCGCCGCCATGTCGGCCTTCCGCACAAAATTCGAGGCCGTCCGCTCCTTTGAGCTCGAGGACGACCTCGAGTTTTGCCCCGGTCTGCTTACCGAGAGCGACGTGAGTAGCAGCCCTTTCGGCTCCGGCTCTTCCTCCCCAACCTTGTCTGACCCTGCCTTGCCACAGTTGGTTTCCATCTCGAGCGCCTCGGAACGTTCTTCCCTGGCCAGCAACTCGCCAGAATCCTCCCCGACGCAGCAGCCTCAGTCTGTCGCGCCCGGCTTCTCTCTCAACTCCACCTCCCCTTCTTTCGTCCCTCCCACCATGCAGACCCAGCTCTCGAGCATCAAGCTCCACCAGCCCGCTGCCACCCGCGGCCGCAATGCCATTCCCATCATTAACCCTCTGACCGGCATCTCCATGTCCAGCCCGCCTCCCTCTGTGTCCCCCGCCAGAATGCAGCAGGCCATGGGCCGCCGCTGGTAAAGCAGTCTCTCGCCGGTTCGCCCCCGCTCCCTTGATGGGATGCCGGGTCCGGACCCCGGGAGTCGCTCTCGCGCGACTCTGTGCTATCCGAGACTGCGCCTTGCTGTGCTAGTTCGTCTCGGGCAGCTGTTCATCTTGGCGGGAACACACGGAACGGAGCATGATTTACACGCTTGATTACTGTTTTTTTGGTATCTTCATCTTGCGGGCTGGACTTTTTTCGGAGCGGCTGGGCATTCGGGCTTGGGTAAACGTATTGTGCTTGATGCACGTCGTTTGATCCCCTGGTGTCTTTTGCTGGCTCGAATCTACTCTACGCACATCTGTACAAGCATCTATAATTCACATACCCCCCCTTTTGTTTTACTCGACATATTCTTCACGAAGATGTATCGGCACGATTTCGACAAAAAAGAAGATGATGGATACCATTTTGTTTTCGAGCTTGTTTATTACGGTTTCTGGTTTTACAAGACGCGTGTGCGCCGCCTCGCAAGGTGAGGCTGCTTCTGGACATACACACGGGCGTTCTATCGGACATTTATCATTTTTTCGCATACGGATTTATGCTGCATTTGGGTTACACAGAGCGACGTCCTTGCGGTTTCCGGTTTAATTCGGCATCTCCATCACGTCCGGAGCGTGGTGGTTCAAAAAGAAAGCATGTCTTTTCGTCTCATCACGGTCGTGAGCAACGGAAGGCATCAAAGAACCAAAAAAGAACATATAGAGAGACGGTGTTTTATTTAACGACAAAGGCGATACGAACGGTTTTTTATTTTGTGCAAAGGTTTCTGGTCGCATGGGCAAATATTTACTGGGCTGGTTGCTGTTTTTAGGAAGACGAGCGGTGTCTTTTTGGGAAGCGCATATCCAAGTGTTGGAAGGGGCTTATTGGGAATTTCATCTCGCGGAGTTGGACGACTTTGCTTTGGCTTTATTGCGACGCTGTTTTTTGCACTTTGATACAAATCTTGTGCGGCTTAATGGGAAAGCGGCCTGTCCATTTTCTGATTTGGTTGTACGATGATGGCGCAACTATACGAATGTTGTCGAAATGGTCGGTCATACTGGGCTTGGATTCATATTACGTATTATTATTGTCACGAGAGGCGAAGTTTTGCTTTACGGCATGGTTTACAGGTGGTTGGGACTGGTTGTTTTTTTTATGTTTTGCTATGTTTGTCTTGTACCCATGGCAATGGGTCCGCCAACCTGTGGTACTGGTTTGTTGGGAACGATATTTTTAGAGTACTAGTACTCTGGCTATGCCGCTTTTCTATTTAGGCATAATCACATATGCCCTATTTCATCTTATCTTGCACTATTCTAATTTGTATGAAGTGTGACGTGTAACATCTTGTGTTCGTGAATGGCTATGTAGACTTGTACTATATTGACGATCCATTTGCAACAAGTTATACTGGGATTCGACTGAACAAGACAACACTTCAACTCCAAAGTTTTATGACTTGCGCCGTCTACTTGAACGGGCAATCCACCTGCGCATACGCAATCTACCTCTCGTTAGCATACTCTGCGACCCAAACCGCAAACACAAACTCACATTGGTAATGGCGACATTGACCGGCGCGAAATGCGTCTTGCTATAATGCTCATTAAACGGCACCTCGGCACCCACATACTCGCGCATAACCTCTGCGTCGCCATCACCCAGCTTGCCCGAGGGGCCAACGCTCTTGTTGAGGCGAAAATTGTAGTGCCAGCCGCCCCAGAGAACTTGCGCCGTCGACCCGCCGCTGCAGCCTATATCAGCCGTCGCGACGGGGTTCTTGCTCACGTCTCCTTGGTCCCAGATGGAGGCTTTGCAGTATTGCTGGTGGGTGCCGCCTACGACGGCGACGGTTTGGTCGAGGACGTCGATGCCCATTGTGCAGGGGCCTGATGCGGTGGCTGTGAGGGCCAGGGCGAGGGAGGTGAGGGTGGTGGATTGGAGATGCATTGTGGTGAAGAGGTTGAATGGAGTTTGGTAGATGGGACTGAGATTAGACGAGGGTCTTGGGTGATGCCTTGGACCATCTTATGAGGAAGATTCATGCTGTTAAATACTTGAATCGGACGCTTATACCGGTGTCTGCGGATTAGGAGATTTGTCAAGAGATGTCATTGGTGAGAATATAGAGTAGACATGATCAGGCTCACGTAAGAGCTAGTAATAGCGCTCGCGCGGAATCCGCGTGTGAGAATGGTCGTTGATCGTGATGTGCGTTGCGGCTGCTGTTCCGATCTGTCCCCGGCTGACCGGACGCTGATTCGGAGATGCCGTCTTACACTACGCTGCAGCCTTTTATACTTGACAATGAAAGAAGAAAAGTTCGAAACGCAAACTCTCCGAACTATGAATAGTTTGCATAGTGGAAAGTTCTTAAGCCCTTATACTGCGCGTAGAGTGTTGCAGGGACGTTTTACAGGGTCTACGCAACGTTGGCGAAATGAGCGCAGCAGTCGGTGGGTACAGGTCGCGGAAGAGGGTTATGTTTGGTCATGTCGAGTTGCTTTTCTACAATGTTGCAAATGGCGGTTGCAAGCTGCCATGGATATAAGTAGGCGCTCAGGTTATAATGCCGTTGGTAATTATAGAATAAAGTCATGCTCATTTTGTGCAGTGTTTGCGTGCTGGTGTGCTCGTTTCGATTTCGGAGAATTTGACGTTCAGATGCTCGGTGGCTTTTTATGACGAAAATTTTGGGCCGGTCTTTGCGAGTATCTTTCATCTATCGTCTAGCGGATGAAGTAAAAACTGATACCGATACGCAGCTGTGTAATGCGAGGTTGTAGACGACGGAAGTCGGTTGAAGGAGTAGATGTCGTGTTTCGTTTAAATTCCAGAGGTCAATCGAGGACGCGAAGTCGATGGAGCCTTGCTAACTGCATCGTCACATGTAAAGAACATCAGTCCCTCGATAGAAACATCTTTTATAATCGACTCACTGACGATGTTTTAACAAAGCACAACCACCCGTACCCGAGGTAGGGACCTTCTCGGCGCCCGGCACAGGGGCAGTCAGGTGCAGGTGGTGATGTCAGTCTGTGGGTGGTGTCACCGCATTATGACGTCACGCACCAACGAACCACTGCCAAAGCAACGAATGATGGGCAAACCTCGATGGGAATTTCCCTTTGATTCCCGCGGTTAAACCATTTTGTGGGTTTTTTGTAAGGAGGGGTCCCTAAGCTTTTATGTTTCAACGCTGGCCTGTAGCATCAATTGGATTTTCAATTCCCGCCTTGGAGAGTGTAGCAACTTGCACCTTTACCTCACCACACACCTTCGAACACAGCTTCATAACAACAAAGCCGCAACAGCAAAAGGCACCACATTGTAAGCGTCCATCATGAGAATCAAATCAAGGCATTTAAAAAAAAATATATATATAATAAGCTAATACTGAGCTTCTTTCTGTGGGATTCTCAGTGCACCGAAGTCATGTTTTCCTCGAGAAGCGTCATTGCTCAGCGCATCGTCCGCCAGGCGACGATGCAGCTCTCCAAGGGAGCTCCGCTGTCCACCACCGCGAGACTCGGACTCAAGGAATCCTCCAGCCGTACGTTTCCGTTTCCACTCTCTGCTCTTGCATTTCTCGATGTTTTTGATGAAAAATACCACCATATGCTGACTCCCCCCTCTTTTCCCCGCCGAGCAGAAACAGACGTCGACTACGCCAAGCACAAGGCCGACTCGCTGAACAAGCAAAAGAAGGGTGCCGGTCACTGGAAGCGCGAGCTGTCGTCGGACAGCGAGGAGGCCGTCAAGGCTGACCGCAACAGCAACGAGTCCATTGAGCAGCTGCAGAAGAGGACGAAGCAGGCGGCGGAGGAGACGAGCAAGGCGGGTACCAGCACTCGAGATGGCCTATAAGGGATTTGTCCCCGCAGATTGATTGAGCGGTGTTTAGTTTTGTCGTAGCTATTGGTTTTAGATGACTATTGAGAATTCACATTAGCTATCGTGCGATTTTGCGATGGTTGGTGACTGTAGCCCAATGTCGCGCCAGCTTAAAAGGTGTGAAAGCTGCACTACTTGCGATGCAGCAAACCGACATAAGTAGAATACCTATGTACGGGGCTGTATTCCAACTGTCATTTGTAAATTATTACCTAGTTACAACGGTCAAGGCGCCCACAACACGTTCAATTGCCGCGTAATAAGTATCCAGATAGCTGCAGGGTAGCCTTGGTGGCCTCGGTGACATCGCTCCATCCGAGCCACCAACCCACCATCTCCGGCGCCGGCCGTCTACAGCCGGGGTTTATCGATAACGGTAGCCCCAAACTCCCCAATAATTTGACGCAACATGAACCTCCAACGACAAACGGCACGCGACAACCTCGAATTGCCTCTTGCCGCTCTGACAACGGGGATATTTCCCCATACAATTTCTTCCTTTGCCCCCATTTGCATTGCATTTTATACCCACGAAGCGGGACCCAGGCGGTCCAAATCTAAACAATAACCACGACGCCATGACGACCGCAAACCCACCGTTCCAAACCGCCCTCGTCGCCGGCGCCGTGGCCGGCACGACCGTCGACCTCTCCCTCTTTCCCCTCGACACGCTCAAGACGCGCCTGCAGTCGTCGGCGGGCTTCTTCAAATCCGGCGGCTTCAGCGGCATATACCGGGGCATCGGCTCGGCGGTAGTGGGCTCCGCGCCCGGCGCGGCCTTTTTCTTTTGCACGTACGAGAGCACCAAGCATTTCTTGCGGCGGCCGGACGGCAGCGACGGTGGCGCGGCCGCGCACATGCTCGCAGCCAGCCTGGGCGAGGTGGCGGCGTGCGCGGTGCGCGTGCCGACCGAGGTGGTGAAGCAGCGCGCGCAGGCGGGCCAGCACGGCGGGTCGTCGAGGGCGGCGCTCACGGCGATTCTGGCCAAGTTTCGCGGCGGGGGCGGCGTTGCGGCGGTTTGGAGGGAGTTGTATCGCGGGTGGGGGATTACGGTGTTTCGCGAGGTGCCGTTTACGGTGATTCAGTTCCCGCTGTGGGAGGGCATGAAGAGCTGGCGCCGGCGGAGTAAAAGCGAGGCTGCTGGTGGAAAGGATGCGGGCGTGACGGCGGCGGAGAGTGCGGTGTTTGGTAGCATTGCGGGTGCGGTGGCGGCTGCGTCAACGACGCCGCTGGATGTGCTCAAAACGAGGGTCATGCTCTCACCTGAACGGGTGTCGGTGGCGAATGTGTTTTCGAAAATGGTCAGGGAGGAAGGGGTGAGGCCGTTCTTTGCGGGCGTTGCGCCGAGGGTGACGTGGATTTCGATTGGCGGTGCCATCTTCTTGGGGAGTTATCAGTGGGTTGTTAATACGATTGGAGCCGCTGCTTGACGGGGTTGTTTAGGATGAAAAGGAACAGAGACGGTTTATGGATTTCTTGTATGAATAGCGCTGTGGCGTATAAAATTGGTCATGTATATATGTGCATATATAGATGGAAAAGGGTGAAAACTAGATAGACTACTCTCCGCCTTATAGTAGGGCCATGTACAACGTCAACAAAAAAGTAAAATCACGAACAAACCCCAGAGGTCCACAAACTATTTCCAATTGAACTCTAGTTTTTAACGAAACTATAAGAGTTTTCAAGCGTATAGTAAAGACAGAAAGTCAAAAGAGGTGAAAGAAAAAGAAAAAGACTCGCTAGGTACTGAAGAGACGAATAATACAAAACGGCCACCGGCCGCAATGCTAGCCTGATGCTATGGCTTGGCGCAGTTGCCGCACGACATGCTCCTGAGACGCTGCTTCTATGCTGGCGTCGTGGGAGCGGGCGGTGCAGCAGCCGCCGCAGCGCCCTCTTCTTGCTGCTCCGCGGGCTCGGGTTCCGGCGGCGGCAGCGGTCGCAGCTCCTTGCGGCCGTTGGTCTTGTAGTACAGCGCAATGTCGTTTCCGCCTTTCCAGATGTGCGTCCTAAGCGTGGCTAGACTCATGCTTGGGTCAAGTAGCTGTTGAGAGGTAAACGTTAGCAAATGGTTTCGTGTATGGGATGTAGCAACGATTAAAAAACATACCTGTTCATTGCAGTAGAGTTCTAGATACTCTTCGGGATTCATCTGTTCGTCGTCCGGCCCAGGTGGGGGCTCGATTCGCTCTGCTACGTAGGACAGAATCTTCTTGACGCGGAGCATCCTGTTGGCGTTCAGGCGGCTGCTTCCGTCGGTCGACACTGTTGGCAGGCCCTCCATCGGGTGAAGGACAAACGAGATCTTGACCGGGTCCTTGATGGGAATCTGGTTCTGCAGCAGCACGTCTCCTAACCACATTGGCGCCTTTTGCTCGATAATGTCGGCGTCCCGGCCAACAGTCTCGACCGTGCCCTGGTAGATGTTGGAGCTACCACCCGACGTCTCCTCTTGGATCATAATCTTGGTGCCTGCCGGGAGCTTGAGCACCGGCGTGTCGGTCGGAAGGCTGGGGGTGACGCCGGTCTCCACTAGCTTACCCGGGGCATCGGAGAGCTGCTTGTCGTACTCGTGTCGAATCTTTTGGATGATACCGAGAAAGCTATCGTCCACTTCCTTTTCGTGGTTCGATGACGATTCCGACTCGACTGCCTTTTCGTCGACAACGACTGGCTTCTCCTGCGTTGCCTGTGATGGAGAGCGTCCCAGCTTCTTGGAGCTAAACGACATGCGGAACTTTTTGCCAAACGGCGTGCTTGGTGATTTTGCGTCTGCAGCTGTCTTTTCCTTTTCCTTTTCTTTTTCCTTCTCCTTCTCTTTGGTCTTGTCTGTGTTGTCCGTGGACGTTTTGCCCTCTGTTGCGTCGGCGCCCTTGGCACCGCCATCGACCGGCGCGATTCCAGCAGCAAAGTAGTCGTCCTTGTCTCCGGAGGCGGCTTGGGCGTTTTGCCCATCTGCTGCATTTCCATTAACAGCCGGTGTTGCCAGCCCAATACCAATACCAGCAGGCGTAGTAGGATTCCCGCCAATGCCACGGGGCGTTGCGGCCGCGTCCCCAGCGCCGTCTATGCCAGGCGACGGGAGTGCAATCTTGGTAGGAGCCGAGGCGCTGGCCAAGGCCTGCTTCTTTTCGACTTCCTCGTTAAGCTTTTGGCGATGAGCCTCGTCCCTCTTAATCTCTTCGTCGATCAGATTAGCGAATAGGTATCGCAGTACCCACCGACCGAGGCTGACTGTTCTGAGATTAGCATAGAGTACACATTCGAGTAAGAGCAGGCGCCACATACTTCTTTGATCCTCTCTAAAGTCAATCTTTTCTTCCAGCTCTAGTTCATCGGCATACACCTCTGCATCGAAGCAGTTGAAGGGTTCCAGTACCACAGTCAGATTACCGGAGCTAAGATCAATCGAACACCACGGAGCGACTGCCTCGCGAGTGTTGACCAAGTCCTCGACATCTTCAAGATGCTGCTTGCCAAAACTCTGAACCGGTTTGCACTATACGAAATTAGTCATGTTGGTCAGCGAGGTAGCCGGAGAAGTCTTACCTGAATAAGATCCCACAAGAGTACATCTCCCGCAGTATCCAAGGTTAGAACCCTTCTCCTGTCGTTGAGTAGTTTATGTTTGAGCAGACCAAACTGGCCCTCTATGGTTTCTGCGGGCAAATTGCGAATTGCCTTGACTTCTGGTTCCGGCTGTTGGGGTTGCGGGATCATTGAGCCTCGTCGGGATGGCGTCTCTCCTTTTGCGTTCTTCGAGTCGCCTTCTGTGTTGCTTCGTGACAGATACATCGCCATGTTGGATATTTTGAGAATAGACTGCGGATGGATCTCCTTCTGGTTTGAATCAGAGGCCGGCGGCGGAGACATCTGTCTTGACCTGTTAGACACAGTCGACGTTGACCTTTGGTGGCGGAACGATTGTGGCAGATTGAGTTGTCCTTGGTCAGTATCGACATCTTCCCAGCGGTTGATGGAGGAACGGTTGGTTGCGGTCCAAATGTGGCCGCGAGCAGCGACAACCTTGGAAACGCCAATGTGTTCCTGGGCAACTGCCAGGCTTAGGCCATGGTCCATGTCGTCGAGGCTTCCGCGAACATCCGTCTTGGCGACGAGACCAGTGCGATCCGTGCTGTAGAAGATGCCGAGGCGGGGATCGGCAGAGAAGAGCGACCATATGCTTTCGTCGTGCATAGTAAAGGTGTACATGCAGCGTCCTCCTCGTACGCTCCACAGTTTGATAGTCTTGTCGGCGCTGGCACTCAGGATTGTATCGTCCTCGTCGTCGATGAGGATTGAGCGGATATTGTCGACGTGACCCATCAGCTTGGAGACCTTGGAGCCTGACCGTGGGTCGTACAGGCGAATGGTCTTTTCGGGGCCACCGCTGGCGACAATGTTGCGTCCAAGAGCCAAGGCATAGACGGAACCCTTCTCGGCGATTTCTTCGCCCCGGACATCAATGTCCTGCACCTTGCCCTTGCCATTGAGGTCCCATAGGTATATTTTCCTGTCGAGGCCACCGCAGGCCACCCAGTTGGCCATGGAGTCGGCGCGCGAGGCAGCGATACACTTGACATAGTCGGCGTGCTCGCCAATCTTGTGCGCCTGCTGGTTGTCGTCTTCGGAGTGGGGTCGCCAGACCTTGACGGCAAGGTCTGATGATCCAGAGACGACGGCCGTGTTGTTTTGCGCGAGGGCAATATCGTTGATCCAGTGCATGTGCGCCTGTGTCTGGGCTCGGAACTTGGACGTCGGTTTGGCGTTGGCTTCGGCATTGTTGGAGAGGTTGAGGTCCCAGGCGCACACTATGCCATCGCGACCGCCAGAGTATCTGCGAAAAGTGGTTAGCTGCGGCGGACATGATCGAGAGCATGGGAGTAGCTCCAACGTACAGGATGCCATTATCACCATCTACGGCGAGACCATTGACGCCTAGACGGTGGCCGCCTTCAGACGCCTTTGCGTTCTCGAGAACTGGCAACCAGGGTTAGCAGTCTGTACCTTTCGGAGCTCTTGTTTGCAGCTCGTCGCATCACGCCAGGGTACACAGCCGAGGCAGAACCGCAGTTGCAAAGCGCACTGGCCCGTGACGGGCGGGGTGGAAGACGGGGTGCTGCATGCGAGACATTGCGGAGGACGACGGGCGGAATGAGGGCATCGTACCGTAGCTGATCCTTTGACGGGCCTTTTTGGCGTGAGCCATGGCAGGCGACTTGCTACTGCTGATGTTCTCGTTTGCGCTTCAAGAGATTCGGCCGGTGAGCAGGAGAGAGAGAGAGAGAGGCGCGCAGATCGGGTGGAATGCAGCGAAGCAAAGCAAAACGGGGCAAAGGCACAAAGAGGTCGCCAACAAAAGAAGAGCAACGTTGTTGCGTAGTGAGGGGATGGGGAACCCCGACCGGGAGGCCCTGGGAGGAGCGCTGGAGCCCTGCCCGTGGGGCTGGCGGACAGCTGTGGCGGCGCCTGGGGATTGGCTGACGACGTCGCAACGACGAACGGTTGAGGGGCGGATGCTGCCAGGCTGGCGGAACTAGCGCCACCGCGGGCTGCGGGGAAGTTTGGATGGAAGGCGGGCGGGCTTATTTATCTGCGCCTGAACGACGCAGTGATGTAGTTTTGCGCCGGTGACAGGTGAGGCTGTACATCTGCAATACATCTGCAAGTCTTGAACATGGAGGCACACGACATGGCAGTAACGTGATGCTCATGGTCACAGCTCTTGGACCTTGACCAACACATTGAACGAGTTTGTAGCTTTGGTCTCTTATTGCTGATTGGAGATCCCTCATGTCAGAAGCCTTTCGTTCGTCAGGCAGCGATGATTGTCCCTCACGCTGTTTCGACAGCGTTCTGCAGCAATGCATATGACGCTGCACCAGCCATTGTAGACAGAGCCAGGCTTCGAGACAGATCTGTGAAGTGAAGCACAAAAATAGAGAAAATTTTCAGAATTCCATCCCGCTTCAAGACAGACATTTTGCACCCGACAAGACTCTCTTTCGCAGCTCAGTTCCGCCACCTCGCCTCGGCCTGTGCACCCGTCCATCACCAAGCCAGCAAATCGAATCCTTCGGCCACATTCCACAAAAAGCCTAGCCTCGCTCTCTGCAGTGGCGTTGTAACCTCTCCAGCGATGTCTTCAGACGCAAGGGCCAACCAGAGTTGGCTTACCTATTGTACAAGAAGATGATGCGCAAACTGCTTCATTGTGTATGCAACACGGTGCTTATGCACTGGACTGTAGTATGCTCTGGTCGCCAACGTACAGCCATTCTAGAAACATATAAATAAAGGCCCAGAGTTTACCAGATCCTGTCGCTTTTCGCTAATGAATATTATCGAAATGACCTACCGATATATTCATATGCGTATATATGACTCCAAGGCCGCTGCGTCTTCATGTAACACGTCTGAGCTTCCTCCTCATATGTGTTGGGGTTTGTTTCAGCACTTATACACAATATATCGACTTCATGGACACAGAGTCCACGAAACTGCGAGACAACGACGGGCTATAAAAAGCCCGATTGCTCTGTTACGTATAAAGCGAATACGAGCAACTGCAGCATCGTGGACAAATCTCAGGGTCCTCTAATTTGCGCACGGCCACGGCCAGGCGTCTACGTATGAGGATCGCCGCCAGATTCATCCCTTCGTCTTTCCCCACCATAAAATTGCGATGTGAATCTTTGTACGGGGATCCTTACCTTGCGAGTAATTCGGAACTTTACCGTAGCGTAATTGTTGTTTGGCCATCGTCACATCTGCGTTGCCGTGGCTCTTCCAAGCCTTGGTCCAACACAGAATCGAGCCCCGACGATCCACCAACCTTCACGGTATCATTCAGCTCTGGCGTAGCTTGGTAGCTACTCAATGTTGCATAATATAATATGTGATATAATTTGGCAGCGTTTCTCAACCCTGTCCCGAGAAAGGGCCGCAACCTTGTTTCCGTGCCGCCTCTTGCCCGATTCATGCATTCGCTCCGAACCCGTCACCGAACCCAATTTAGTGTTCATGCATTGTACAGGCATAAACCCGGTTGGATCTGCGCCCAATGTCTCGTTTTACTCCAACATAACTCGCACTTTACGCTTCGCAGGGTAGTATCACGGTGCAGCGATCGGCCGAAAAGCGTAGCATTGAATTCTACTCCGACTGCGACGCTGACGCACCGCTAGCCCTTCCCCCCCGCCATTGTCGCACCGACTTCCTCTAGCCCGATGAACCTCACTGCTACCAATGTCGTCCTAAATTGGCAACTGGCGATCTCTGCCCTCTTTACGGAGTACTCGTCTATAAATGCCGACTGTGACGCGGGGACCCTCGCTGAATCTCGGACTAGGAGGCGGCCTTTGCCGAGCGGTCGGCACCCGGCATTTACAAGGTTCGTGGAGTGCTCCTTCACATGATAGTTTAAGCTACTTATTTTCCAGATTGTCAGAGTCGTATTGAGCTATGACACCCCCCAGAAGACCGTCTCGTCTCAGCTGCACGGTGAAGTCTATGGGTGGTCTCGGGTCATCACCTTTAGCGTGGTATGGCATGTTGCTGCCCTAGTGCGACCAGACAGCCACCAAGGGAGGCCACAGTGCCGTGGACCGCCTTCGCAACTCCATCCCTCCCTTAATGGGGAGTTGCGCCGAACGCCGCCGTCTTTAGTACATTCCACACCTACGCAAGTACGGAGTACCGTATGCAATAGTCTGCAGCTGGATATAATGCCCCAAAAATTGGCCAGGTTTTCGAGTCGCAGAATGGAACATCGTGGTTGCGCTACGCTTCCTATTGGCGGGCCGTCAGGGAACCGTGGAGGACAGTATGCAGTATGGAGTACCGCGTGAAACGCGCAGTGACGTATCCGAATTCTTCTACCACTGGCCGTAAACAAACTATCCTTCGGTAAACTCGACAGCGATATGCCGAGCATCGCGAATAACTGGGGACAGAACAAAAAGTCGAGTCGGGAGGCCCGAATGGTTGATGGCAATCCAGCCGCCGCGCTTGGCCGCCTTGGCTTGCCTCGGTCCCTACCAACACCGATCGCCAGGGGGGAACTTTTTCAGGTCTCAGATGCTTCGGACGATATTGTCTTTTCGCTGGAAGAATCAGCTGCCGAGCCGCTGACTGCCACATGCGGGGTAAGACATTTGTTGTAGCATTTCTTAGCGTGAAGAAGTGACGAAACATCAGCTCACTAGTCGCTGCTGGTTGCCTCGCATTGGGTGTCCCTGCACGCGAGGTTTCATCGGGCGGCACTTGCGCGCAATACAATGTATGGGGAGTAGCAAACAGTGAAGCAGAGGTCTATAAAAGACTTTGTGTCCCCTCGGTGTCGTCCCTTGGATTCCTGTTTATTCTCATCCACATCTGCCTATACAGTCTTCTATCAACCACAGCTTATACATCTTCCCACCGAGAACCCCCCACCCTTTTTCAACATGCAGTTCACCGTCCTCCTCGCCCTCGTTGCTGGCGTCTCTGCCGCTTCTCTTTCTCCCCGCGCTGAGTGCCCTGCCACCTCTGGCTCTGCCTGCGGTACTGTCACTGCCTTGGGCCAGTCCATCACGTACCCCGAGTGCGAGTGCGTCGCCGACTGCTCGGGCACCGTCTCCTTCCAGGGCATCACCGGCACTGTTGTACGTATAACTTTTCTCCAAGACTAACAGCAAAGTATACTAATGCGCCTTTTAGTCTCTCGGCGTAAGTTCATGATTCGACACTAATATCGAGATTATTTGAGAAATGTTGCTAACCTATCCCGCCTGGGGCTCCAATGCGAACAGAAATGCGTAAGTATTTATTGTCCGCTGTTCCCTTCGTATTCTGGGCTGACCAAAGAGAAATAGAAATAAATTACATACTTATGAATAACCTCCACCGCCCTGCAGCTGGCAGATGCTGACGCTCGTCATTCTGCTTGGACAAGATGACTACCGTCGGCACTCTGCAATGCGATTGGCACTGCGGAGCCCGTGGACGAAACGTATATACTTAAAATTCAAACAGGTATAGAAATTCATGCTTTGTCTAATTTTTCTGAGCATCAACTTGCATCCCTTTGACTGCCATGCTGCCTGTGCGTTGTATGTTCTGCACTGAGCAAAAGATACACCTCCCGTACTATAATAACATATGAGGTACAATTCTCAGAAAAAGACAATGGAAAGCCTGAGAAATAAAAGGAACAACAGTATATTTATCTTGTAAAAGAATATATCTATGTTTTGTTGAAACATTAAAAAGTTATTCAGAGGTATTACAGACAAGGCGGAGTAAGCGTCCCTTTTTTGTTAATTGAGGATAGAGCTCTTTTTGGCGTCCTGTTGCGGTGCGCAGTCTCCACATCAGAAACCACTGTTGTTCCTCCTGGCTCCCCGTAAGCACGACAAGATTCGAACTCTATCGCTAGGGCTGTTAGTTTACGAGTATGTTAGCAGTAATGCTGGACTGCCTAGGTGCCAGGTAGCCTGCTGAAAGGTGCTTTGTTCCCTTCAAGTACTTTTGGGGGCGGGGCGTATCAATCATCGGCACCTTAGAGGCTGCACGACGCTGATTTCGCCAAAGTTGAGCCTTTGCTGATTAAGAACGATAAAAACGATAAATTCCGTCGTTTGGTGCGATAGTTTGCCACTTCGATTTCCTACTTCTTCGGTCCGATGCCTGGTAGTCCCCGTATCTTGTTCTAACGTGGCAAAAAGACAACGGGGTCCTTAAATAAGCAGAGGAGCATTGCCGCCAAAGGATGCACCAACAATCGCGCTAACAGATTTAGCTTTAAAATTCGTCTTCTCAGCCTAAGCGATGATAGAACGTTGTATGTAGTGTACTATAACTGAAGCTAGTAAAGTAGTATCTACATATCCTAGTTGGCAGTATCAATGCTTGCTCATTATTCGATGAGACGCGTAGCTACTGCCCATGGTTCATTGCTAACACTAGTTGAGATTGGCGTCCTTCAATATTGGTCGCCAGTATTAGAAACTGCTCCTTTATTGATAAGAAGCCTTGCTATAGCCTCATGACCATGCTGCAAAGCCCGGAAGAGCGGCGTAAATCCAGATTCGTCGCTAGTATTAACGTCTGCTCCTTTGTCGATGAGTAATCCTACTACTGCTTCATGACCATTTTGCGACGCCAGTAAGAGCGGCTGCGGCGCATATTCAAATTGGCTGCGAGTGTTAACGTCTGCTCCTTTATTGATGAGAAGCCCTACTACTGCTTCATGACCATTTTTCGACGCCTGTAAGAGCGGCGTAAATCCAGATCCGTCGCTAGTATTAACGTCTGCTCCTTTTTCGATGAGAAGCCCTACTACTGCTTTATGACCATTTTTCGACGCCTGTAAGAGTGGTGTATCTCCAAATTGGTTGCTAGTATTAACGTCTGCTCCTTTGTCGATAAGAAGCCTTGCTATGGTCTCATAACCCTTCTGCAAAGCCCATAAGAGTGGTGTATCTCCAAATTGGTTGCTAGTATTAACGTCTGCTCCTTTGCTAATGAGAAGACTTGCTACTGCCTCATGGCGGAATCTTACGGCCCAAAAGAGCGGCGTCAGTTCAGATTTGCCGCAACTGTTAACGTCTGCTCCGTTGTCGATGAGAAGTCTTGCTACTGCCTCATGGCCGTTTTGTGAGGCCCGGGAAAGCGCCGTGCGGCCTCCTGAATCAACTTCATTGACGGTTATCTTTTGCTGGAGTAGCAGCATAACGATGCTTGTCCGACCATCTTGGGCCGCCCAAGTGAGCGGCGTTCGTTTTCGGTAATCTTTGAAGTCTTTCTTATAGTAAAGACCCTCCGTTATGTTAAGCCTGTCACAAAGGCTCGAAGGAGCGTTCAGAAGAGCGGCAGCAGCATCCTTGTTACCGTTGGCTAGAGCAGCAAACAGTGGGTAGCAGTACCTTTCTCCAAAAACATGAACCTGAGAATCCTGATTTACCCTTGTGCGGATGAGCTCTGGGTATCCCTTTTCTGCGAGAGTGTAGAAGAGACTTGCGTCAGTGCTGTATTGACGGACCTTGAACTTTTCGAAGCTATTGATGATGTTGATCCAGGTTGGAGTGTGAAAAGCTGTGAGAAATTGATCCTGGGGTAAGGCAATCGCCGCAACGTTGGCATGGTATAGGACATGCTGAGCGGCGTACTCCAAGAATGGGAAGTCTTGTATGCTTCTTGCTTTCCCATCGGACTCAGCCTCTGATAGAGGCTTGCTGACAGACGCAAGCACCAAGGGATTATTTAAGTAGGCGTTACAACTCTTCTTAAGCCGCTCGTGGCTTGGGCTCTCCAAGTCAAATCCAAAATCTGGCCACAACTCAGCAATGCCTCGGTCTTTTATCAGAAAGTCTCGAACGGATTCGTGGATGAATTGCACAGTTGGTTGCTTTGCTTTTGTTATCTCAGCAAGTCCTTTTGAAGAACTTACCACGCAGCTAACAACACTAGTATTGGCATCTGAGACAGTGATATCTGGGACCTCGGAATCGGCCAGGCCGCTCAAGTGTAGCCCGGACCAGAGTGCATGATAGTACTCCTTAGGTTTCAGTGGCCTCTTAGCGAAGAGAATCCAGAGTAGAGAAAGCAGCAAATGCTCCATATTATGGTTATCTCGCGTCAAGATGTCCTTAAAAAGCTCACTTAAACCATTCGGAATATCTTCTAGCTTCTTCCTAAGAGCTAAGCGACCATGACGATTCTCCTTGTTAAGGATGTCCACAACCAAGACAGCCCAAAGAAACACACCGGCCGCTCTTTGGACAACATGACTTCGTAGCTCTTGCAAAAGGTTTGCATCTTTGATTCGCAAACGACTGTCGACATAGCTTTCCAAGTCTGCAACGTGGTCTTGCTGATCCTCAAGTACAAGTTCGAGGCCTTGTCGTATATCGATGTAAGGGTAATGCCGGCTAGAGAAACAAATTCGAAGTGATATTCCGCTAATGCTAGAATGCTCCGCCACATCCTCGAAATATTCTACCATGTCCATAACTTGCTGTTCATCAGCTTCGTCCAAGGCATCAATAAAGCAAGTTACTGTGCGTTGGCCGAGGTTGGAGATGGCACTCCGGAAAAGACTTGCCACAACGTCCAGGGGCGGGCAATCGTCTTGATTCTGGGCAACAAGGTCGGGGTTATCGAACACCGTCTGAAGGTCAGGAAACCGTTCGAGAAGCTGGAATAGTAGCGATCGAAACATTCCATAAATAGACTTCTCCAGGTGCTCACCCCGCGCGTTGAAGAAGAAGGAGGCGGTCAAGTGGTGGCTGCCGTGCACTTTGGACTTGGTTTGTAGGTATGCAAACTTCATTAGTGTCGACTTACCCGCCCCAGGCTTGCCACGAATCCACAGAAAGCCGCGGTGGTCCCCAAGCAATTCTGGATCAAGCCAAGCCTGGTATAGCGGGTGTTTGAGAAACCATCGGCAGGTTTTCGAGTGAGCATCTTTGATGCTCACCTTGCGAGAGTCAATTTGGTCAAAATTGAGGGCGTTTAGCAAGCCCATACGGCGTTCGTGCGAAGAGTTTCGTTCTGCAGTTTGCAAAGATGAGATATATGGACAAAAGTATATGGCCTAGTTCTAAGATATGACTTACGCGAAGTACACAAGTCGGCTGTTTGTGGGTTTGTGCGGCTTTGTGGTAGACACTCCAAAAGCTCCTTTGCGTACGCTGCAGCGGTGGCCGCGGCGTACTTCTGCCATTCCTTGCTTTTGTGGGAGTCTGAATAGTCACATATTCCTCGAATTGGTAGACAAGGGAAAACATCCATAAGTCCCGCAGCTTCCATTTCAAAACATATGACGCCTAACTCTCTGGAGACTGTATCTCGATGGAAGCCACTTCGCATGACCTGGTTACCGGACGCTATCCCGCCATAATGTATCGTTGGATCCACTGTTGATCGTATGCTTCGCGGGACTAGTTTAGACGCATCGCATTCGTCACAGCCAGCTGTCGAGGCTTCGTGATCATATGTAGTAAGGAAAAGGCGATCCGGTGAGACTGGACGACGGAAATCGGACTGCCATTCTAGCTTCTGTCGTAGTATAAGCGGGATCCGACTAGGACTTAGGTCATGCTTCGCCCGTAAGGTAGACACGGCGGTGCCAAGTATGTGATGCGGGATCTTCCATACTGCCGTCCTTTGGAACTGGCCTCCTCGGATAATTTTGCCCAAGTCATACTGCATGACCCTAGTTCCAACGACGACGTCGCCCAAGCGAACATCGGCCATGCTCGGTGCTCCACCTCCAATTCCCACCATCAAGCCCACGTCGATCGATGGAAAAGTTCGCCGCAGGTTTGTCGCAACGGCCGCAGCATTGTTCGTACCATACTGGGCGGTCGGCAAGCACGCAATGACGACATTGTGATGCTGCACACGTCCCAATGCATAGGTGTTGGTGTCGTTCTCGTGCCGGGGCGGGGACTCGTGGACCTCGTCGAGCATGGCGCAGGCGGCTGCCATTTCGATATGGAGCGCACAAATCCAAGCGACGTTATACTGATCGTAATGTAGGGTCGGTGAAACATGTTGCACCCCGTGAGCGACGTTGTCCAGGTTTAGATGAAAAGTTTTCCGTCGTTTTTGCTGTTGCGTGACCAGTCTCTCAGTGTCAACTTCCGCGCTGTTACCGATCTCTCTCGGCGATATGTCCATCTCGTTGCTTTAGAGGAGTTTGCTTTTGCGAAACAATTCAGATGGATATAACGAGAGACAGTTATTGCGCGTACCCTTTTGCTGATGAGCCATGGAGGAACGAGGGTTTCCTCGTAGCTGATAGGAGAAACAGATATGCGCATTAGGCAAGCTGAGAGGGCGGGATTGTACCCTGCATGCACTGCCATCCTAAGCGCCGGTAACGACGCAAGCCTGGCGGTGGCTTACTTAGTATGCTACTTAATTAGCGGAACAAATGTCTGGAGCGGTGAAAAAAAATGCTACGGCTTGAAAGCCCAAAAAAAGGCCTTCCTAATGCTCCCCAAAGGCCCTCCAAATGCGGGGACTAAGCCCTCTTTCGCTCTCCATCATTTGCGGCCTGGGTTGATCTGGGCCGAGATCCGCGACAAAATTGGCGGGAACTAGGTAATCCCGCCCCTGGAAATAGAGGTCTAATGTAGTGGCATCCAGCCCTAACTTCCCTACACTGGTGGTGCTGACAGGTGGATGCTAGCGGCCGTTGTGGGGTCTCCAAGTGGAGTCTTGGCCATGGCCTAATCACAGTCGATAGCACGGCGTTGGCAGAATTGGTTGACAAACTGCTCAACATCCCGCACATCCTGTTGGCTTACAATCTTCCTTTAAAACCCGGCGTTGTTGTTACGGAAAATTCCACGCTTGTCCTATTCTACGAAATTCGTGACTCTATTTGTTATGCTACCTGCTTATCATCACCTATTGCTCACCTATAGCTTATGTACTACTAAGTACTTATAAGAATATGACATAAATATTTTATAATTCTACTACATGTATAGGAAGACTATATAAAACTCTTATACCCTGAAATTCAGTTTTTCTTTGTACCGACGGTAAATACAGGGTTTGCCTTGTAGACGGAAAACGTGCCATCATTCCGAATTGCTGCCACATTATTGGAGCCGCCGGAGCCAGCAGCAGTATTACTGTGCCAAATAGGCTGGCCAGACTGGGTACTATGTCCAATTTAACAGCTGAGTCCCAAACACGGCGGTTGATGGTAGCGCAGGGGATTATGTCGAGGCTGTGCAGAATGAGCTAGAAACACTTACTACAGGACGCAGTTACCGTCGCCTTGCATGAGCAACCCTTTGACGTCCTTGCGCTGCTGCCTGGTGTTTTGCCAGGTGGGCTGGCCTCCCGAGTAAATAACAATTTTGCCGTCGCCTTGCATCTTGAATTCGACAGAGCCATCTTGACTGAACAGGCTATTGCCAACCAACAGCCACTCCCCGTTGCCGAGGGTGCTGTGGGTGTTCTCGGCGCGGCCTTGGAGAGCCGCACTGCCTCCGGCGTCTGGGCTTGGCATAGCAACGCTGAAGCCTGCGAGGGCGGCGAGGACGATGGTTGAGATTTGCATGTTTTTACTTTTGCTTGTAGATGGTTTATTGAAATAGTAGGATGATGATGATGAAGAAGGTGGAAGGCGTTGGCTAGGCGGATTGGAGGGTTTTTATACTAATTTGTAGTATACATGTTGAAGCCTCGCAATACTTTCAGAGCGCCCCGGAGTATACTGCCTTATTCTTCTGCAGGCTTTACTTTCTCCATCTAGAGAAGATTCCTTGTAGATCATTTCGAGAAACTTCAGTCAGTGTTTCGGAGCGGAGCTGCCCGTCGGCTAGGAGCCGAGACACGGCAATTCGTCAGGCGACATCATTCGCCCATCAATCCGTCGTTGAGCCATATATGCACGTACCGTGAATGCTTTGGGTCATGCTATATCTCACAATAGTCTAAGACAAGCGTCCATCAGCCGCTCTCGCTGCATGAAAGTGCAGAAACCAAGTTGACTGCAATTCAGCTATTGCTATACTGGATTATAAATCTCTGAGACCACGGACCCGCATGTATATGCTAGAGTATAAATCAGAAATCACCAGCACTATATATTGACCATTAACAGAGACTTGTAGACGCTTGTTGTTATCATCGGGTATACTCCTGGCTTATTAACAGTGAGTCAGATTGTACGTCCACTTTCCATTGAAACGAATTGCCGTGAATTGCTTACGAGCAGATAGACCGTGTCATTGTCTCAATGCTTTCAGCTGTTGTCTTGTCGCCACCACCTCGGAGGATTACTCGTAAACTCAGTTTGAACATCTCTTTACTTCTCATGTCACGCCCCCACAGGAGCCCGCCAAAGACGGCGGCAGACGCTGGCGGATCTGGTGACTCCAACAACGCTTTCCTGACTTCTACTGTAAAGCGTGTGAAGAGAAACAAACTGAGAATACAGAATCAAGAAGAAGGTGAGAACAGGTGAGAACAAGCTGGCGGCAACCAACGTGCGCGTAGAACTTTTGTAAAGGGCTGGCTATACAATATAGTTGAAACACAATTACATGACTGTGCAGCAATCGCCACCACACCATCGCACTGACCTTTCCTGTCCTCGCACCTCGTGCAGAACTCGGCGCTCTCAACACGGTCCTCTTTCCGATCGGAGCAGTCGTCCCGGAAGCATCTAGAGCTGTCTCTCGGCACTTCGTGGTTGCAGCGGTAATGTATCGAATAGTGGGTGCACATTTGGCAAGAGGGTCGCGTCACAGCAGTCGACGCTTTCAAAGTGGATGAAGAAAGGGCTGAGATGTTGACTACTTTGTCCTCTTACACGACGGCGGCTTCCGCACCAAGTCGCTTTGGTCTGGGATATAAGGCAATTCCGAATCCTATGGAAAGTCTACAGGGATTCGCATTACGGTCTGAATAGGTACTTGAGTTAATTTATTTGCTGCAGTAAAACGGACGGAGGGCTTGTGAGAAGCTGGTAGCCGTCGTTAAGCTCACGGGTGCGAGGCGAGCAAGTCATTGGCTGACCGGGCTTTTAAGTAAAGGCAGCCTTCGACAATGGCGCGCAGGCTCACTGTGGCTCTGGAGAAAAGACATGTCGAAGCTAGTATAATCGTCTCTGATTCAATTGCTAGTCTTCGCGAGGCATTTGAAAGAATAACTCAGTCACTGGAAAACCGCCGGCCGTGGAGCCCTAATAAAACGGAACACAATCCAGTTCTCGAGTATAGGAGCCTACTCGTATTATAATCCGATAATTCGGCGGGCGGCTTTCGCCTTGAATCATGCGCCGCCCATGGTGGGCCCGCCCAGTGCAATCGGCGGCCCTTTGCGCCGGTGCATTGTTAATCCGGCCACTGCCACGCCCTACGACTTGCCCTGGCCTAAAAAAATCGACCACTCGCCACCACCTATCAAGCTCCTTCTCCCCAACATCACAACCACATAGCAAAACGTACGACTCCCAGCTCTAGTCTCTCGACGAGGCAACTGCCCGACTGTTGCAAACGGCGGATCTTTGGCTGGCGACGAGCGACATCACGAAGGCGCATTTCACTTGTGCCCGATCTCGCATCCACCGCCACGCTCCCGACCCGACCTAGAGACTGATCGCAACGCATACACCTACCCGCTCTCCTGGCTTGCTTCAGTTGTGACAACGGCTTGCAGTAACGTGATTTGGCGTGTTGTGTTTAGATACTGTTGCGTGTTCAGACTATTTTGTGCGCCTGCCTTGACTGCATCCGTGGAATTGCGCCCGTGTAATCCTACGTGACTTGGATAGAGGACCAAACCTGAACCACTTTTGACATCGCTCTTTTTTCTTCTTCTTCCGCTGTATATTCTACGCTTCGTTTTCTACGCTATACGTGTTTTATTGTCTACATAATGGCCGATTCTCAACCTCAACCTGACATTCAGAGCATCCTCGCGGCCCTTGGTGAGACTTACTTCTTGCGCAATGACTGTCGTGCCGCTAACAATCCCCAAGCCTCGCAGCGACCTGGCTCTACCCCTTCGCAGACCCCTCCTGGAGCGCCGAGCCAGTCTTTCGCACCTCCGCCCGGTGGTCAACAATCGTATCAAAGCCCTCCTGGCGCTGCTGGATATGGCGGCTCGGCTCCTGGACTCCCTGCTCCGGCAGCGAGCGGCAGCGTAGATCTCAGCGCCATCCGGCCCGTCAACTCCGGTACGATGAGCTTCGACGACGTCCTCTCCAAGGCTCGTGCGTTTGCCGCGGAAAAGGGAGTAGCATCCTACGATAGACCGCTGGTATACGGCTCCGACTCGAGAAACTCTGACCGGCCGTACCGCCGCTCACGATCCCGATCGCCGCCCCGAGGAGGAAACCCATACCGTGATGATCGTCGAGGTGGACAGGGACGCGATTATGGAAGAGACCGCGACAGGGATCGTTCCTATTCGCCTCCCGGCAGGGGACGTGGATTCTCTCCGAGAGGCCCTGGTGGGCGTGACCGGGAGAGGTCTCCCCTCAGATCCGGTGGCGACGATAACTCGGAGACTATCCAGATCGAATCTAGCCTCGTCGGCCTCATTATCGGCCGACAGGGAGAGAACCTGCGCCGCATCGAATCCGAATCCACCTGCCGCGTCCAGTTTCTCGCAGCCGCAGACGCTGGCCCTTTCCGCCAGTGCCGTATCACCGGCCCTCGCAATCGCCGCACCGAAGTCAAGGATGCTATCAACCGCATCATCGAAGACAGCGGAATGGGAGCTCTCAACCGTACTCAGGAGAAGTCTCGGGATTCGGCAGGGCCGCCTGGGCAGCCCAGTGAGCTGCGTGAAGGCGAAGACCACATGCAGATCATGGTTCCGGACCGAACCGTTGGCCTCATCATTGGTCGCGGAGGAGAAACTATCCGAGACCTGCAAGAACGGTCAGGCTGCCACATCAACATTGTGGGCGAGTCTAAGAGCGTCAACGGCCTCCGGCCCGTCAACTTGATAGGAACACCCGAGGCGGCTGCCCGCGCCAAGGATGCTATTATGGAAATTGTCGACAGCGACAGCAGAGGGGAAGCACCCCCGGCGATATCGAAGCCCGCCAACACGAGGAATGACAGGCCGCCGCCAAGAGATTATGGAGGACCCGACAAGATTAATGACGCCGTGTACGTGCCGTCCGATGCTGTAGGTATGATTATCGGAAAGGGTGGCGAGACGATTCGTGAGATGCAGAGCAACACCGGATGCAAAATCAACGTAGCGCAATCCTCTGGACCCGGCGAGGTGCAGAGGGAGATTGCTCTGATTGGAACACGGGAGGCCATTGAGCAGGCAAAACTAGCCATCGACGAGAAGGTGGAGGCAGTGGTAAGTTTTGATTCCAACTATGTACCAGGCCGAGCCGCGACAATATACTAACACATATACAGAAGCAGAAGAGTGGCGGAGGAGACCGTGGCGGCCGCGGCCGCGGACAGCATGAAGACCGACACAATACCTATTCTCAAGGCCCTTCGTCTACTAACCAGCCCGCACACGGCGCATCAGGAGATGCCGAAGACCCATATGCCCAATGTGAGTATTTTCACCATGTACCTTAAAAGGGACGTTGTTACTGACGATGAAAATTTTACAGACGGTGGATACCAGAACTATGTTGCCCTCTGGTATCAGTCATTGATGTATCAACAACAGCAACAAGGGGGCGAAAGCTCCGGCACGCCCCCGGCGCCAGGAGCTTAGTGATGCTCCCGTTTTCCGTTGAACCTGCGCAAACCATGTGTTTTCCTGCACCGGGTGACCTTGACTGAGCTGCAAACAGCGGCATCTGGAAACCGACACTGAAAACGCTTTTGACGATGTCCTTTTTTGACTGATGTACTGCGCCGGGTCACCATACCTCCTGAGGAGTGTCCACGGCCTTTCCATTTTGTTATGATTGTCTCTTGTCTCCCCCAACCCCCTCTTTTCCCCGTTCCCCCCTTCCCCTTCCAACAACGATTTCTCGCCCATTTCCTTTTACGGATTCGCGTGACTGGAATCTGCCGTTCCTGTGCATATTCGCACCTGACTGGTATCCAAATTGTCGAGATGCTTTCTGTCTTTGTTCAAAGTTTTGAACTTCCATGACGCAAGTTATACAAATGAATTGCGATTTTTTCCAAAGAAGACGAAGAAGAAACGAAAATATGAGAGGAAAAGACTTTCTGCTTCGTACGCGACAGGAATTCAGACAAAGAAGCAAACGCGCGCGTACTGTTACCACTTTTCATCAATCATGATCCTCCTGTTTTGGGATCCAACGTACTGGCTTATTTTTATATTTGCCTCTTTTTTTTGTTTTATTCGGACACGCACCCCTTTGAGGGAAGTTTGACCCAAAAAAGGACATTGTGTGTCGTTTTTATGCCATTGGATGTTGGCTCGCCTTGGCCATTCTTCATCTGACGTATGAATTGTTTGTGTTTTTTTATTATTTTTTTTAATCACTGGCTTGGTTACCTTGGACTGAAATCGCGCGTTTTGTTTTATGAAACGGCGCTGCTGGACTTGACAATGTAGCTTGTTTTATGAGCAGGAGAGAGGTGCGAGGATGAGAAAGAGAGTGGAGGGAAAGGATATATTTGCAGGAGAGGATGGAGGGGTTGAATTAGTAAATGAATGCGAACAGTTGTAATATTGTATACATTTGTACGATGCGTGAACGTAAATGATATTTATTGACGGGCAGCCGTCGACCCATGTGAGCCATACAGCGAGCTATAATCTAAATTGAGGGCGTAGCTCTGGCCAGCCCTATCGTCAGATTACCGTGCATGATCTGTAGACGGGTGCGCTGCAACGGTTGCCCAAAAAGAACAGCACCCTGGTCTACTAGACGAGCCTGTCTAGTCGCACTTCTCTCGTAATGCTTTGTATCGTAATTTTTTTTTAGCATGGTAACAGTTCAAGTGCCGATATGCAGATTGCTAAACTAGTGTTGCCACCGGGGGGATTTCTCTTTACCCTCTGATCTCGTCCTGTCAGTAATCACATTGTCAACAAGTCAGCATATGCAGCGGTGCCCCAATGGGGCGCTGTCGTCGCGTTGTGGGACAGCAGAGGGCAGATCCCTGCCCAGCTGAAGAAAAGCTGCGTGTATGTACAGACTATAGCCCGCCAGGCTATCATTATGCAGGAAAGGAATGAGTGTAACTCGTGGAACACCCTGGACGGTGGCGTGGTCGCCTTTGCCGAGGAAAGCAGCCGCGAAATGGGCTCGATTTTCTTTTTGGCCGTTTATTTCCTTCATTTCAATTTTCTAGATTGTGCCGAAGAGCCGCAGGCCAATCAACCAAGCTGTTTGGGTTTTCTCTGCACCGGACATGCATTAGCTACCTAGTAGTGCGCTCCTAGACTTGCCAGTAGTCCTGCAGTGGCATCTGTTAGCGTTTGTCCTCATGGGTACTGTACTACGAACTTGCCGGTCATCGCGGCCATTCTTCAGCGCTCTATAGCGGCCGGCATCCCGTTCTTGCCTAGTATAGCTTTTCGCTTCTGCTTGGCCGGGACCCGGAGCTAATTTCTCGAGTTGTTACCCAATTTGGGTTCAGGCTCTTGTTAGCTTCAAACAGCCTTTCGTGGCATGAGGCTGCGAGGGCGCGGGAGATGTGGTACAATGGTGGTGCAGAGGACGGCGCTAGTCGCGTGCGACGGGTCATTAGCGGCCTAGGATGAACGAATGGTGCTGGCTCGTCCCCCGCGCGTGCTGCTTCGGAGGATCTGCCCTTTTTAGTGTGCGCGTGGCCCTTCTCGATCGGGGGTGGGCAAATGACGGCGGGCAACGTAATCGGACGTCCGATTCCACTGCATAGTACGACGGCTCAAACGTGCCCCGATGCTACACAGTAAGCTCTCTGTATTGGAAGCCGCGCCGTGTTACGCGAGGGCGAAGATAGGTCGGCGGTTACTTGCTGGATCACGATACTTGTACATCTCATTTGAGCGTGAAACTGCGATCCGAGATGTGACCGGGGCTTAGGTGATCCGTGGCTCAATTTAGACAAGGACGACGAAAGTAGGGCAGCGCCGTTTGTGTACGGCGGGTGAGGGATGTGTATACTCGCATGCAGCTGGCGAACCCACCACACATGCACACTCACTCCTACATGCAGTCGTGCCACAAGGTCGTCGAGAAAAGAGGGATTTTCGCACAACGGCACTTTCAAGACAGCGTTCCAAGCCTGCGGCCAGGGGATAATAGAGGCGGAGAGGGGTGTCAGTTGCTACTTTGCGCAGAGCAGATGTCGTAAATTCTAGCCAATCCTGGGTGACGGACAGACGCCGTCCGGACCCCGCCAATAAGAGGAAGCAGAGGGGAGATCGCGCGCGACAAGACCAGGGCCTCAGCGTGCCACGCAATTCGAGACTGATGGGCTGCCACATGGCTCTGCCAGATGTCTCTTTGACAGCAGCGGTTTGGCGTGCGTCGGGGTTTACAAGCCATGCCTGCACTCTCGGCCAACCCGCATCCGGCGGCTCTGTCGACGTCGAGCGCTTTCAAGTACGCAACGGGCGTATAGGCGACCGCCACCGGTGTGTGCTCGCACGAGTGCCCTCCATTGCCATCATTTCTGGCTATTCTGGGATGGGCCCTGCAAATGAACAACTGATACCCGAACTCGCAAACAAGAGACAGTAGAAGCAGTGATGGGCCGGGCGACATGGTGGGGATGAGTAGCTCGTACTATGGCACCGTAGTGTCGCGGAAGTGCCGGTGGTGCATCCGCAGTGGGGGGATGTGGTTCTAGGTGTTATTCGCTTGGATGGTCTGCGCTTGATTTTCAGCCTGGGTAGTTTTTTCTGGCCGTTGATGGTGTGAATGCTAGAAATGGTGCATGGCAGGAGCAAGCTCCGCTTCTTTTTCTCTGGCCCGACGGATTGTTGTCTACTCTGTAGTTGGATGTAAGCTGTATTGGCTGTCTGTTGTGGTATACGAGTACGGTTCGAGAGCGTGCCTGTACTAGGCCGATGTGCTATGGTATGCGGTCGGTCGATTTAGGCATGCATTTCTTGTCCAAGGCGAATGCAGCGGGATGGATCAGGTGCGACAGTGTCGGTCATAGCATTCGACTGCAACTGTAGCGGGAGTTTGGCAAAGCGCTATTTTGGCACCCAATGTCAAATGACGAAGGCACGAGGGCATCAAGCGGCCGATTGCTAGTCTGTATGTATGCACCATAGTAGTCGTGTTAGCGTCTTTGTGGTAAAACTGATGGTCGTCGTCGAGGGTTTAGCTACCCGGGCATCTCCCTACCATGCAGTAAGGTAGTCGGGTACTCCGTCCTTGGTAGATCAGATCGAACAGTGAAAGATGATCCAGAAAACATGCGCGTCTCAGAGAGTGTCCTCCCACGAATCCACACTGTATACGAGTACAGTCGACAGTGTGAACTTTACCGTGTCCCACCGATGGTCTACCACTTTTCTCGTAGATAGAGGAAGCAAACGATGCTCTGAGCCGTTTCTTCTGCCACTCGAATCTGGGCATTTGCAGCCAAACAAGTCAAACCGCAACCATACCAGCCGACTCCCAAAACCTACCATGGTGCCAGCCCAGCCAGGGACGGGGCGAGAACGTGGCCTGGACGGGTTCATCCATGGTTCGTGGGGTGGAGGATGCTGTGGTGTGGTGTGCTGAGGTGAGGCGACTGTGGGTTGCTGGCTGCGTGCAAGCGTGCGGATGTGTTGTGGCGTGGCGTGGCGTGTGGGACGGGAAGTTTATGGATTGGTGGGCGACGGTGGGGAGAGTGTCGGCCGCCTGTAACAGTCGCTGTAGGGGCGGCCCAGTAGCACTCGTACTGGACGGCTGGCGAGTACCTTTGCAGCAAATGTACTGGTTGAAGCCGCAGCTAGCAGCGGAGCCCGACCTACAGCAGCTACCTTGTCGACACCCCGCTTCCCTTGCACTAGCGACATGCTAGATGAGAACTGACGGACCAGACGCAGCGAGACGCTGGCGGCGCATGAAGTGGGATGGATGCAAAGTTATTTGTGTTTTTTTTGGGCCTTTCTTTTGGGGCGACCGTTGGAGACTACTGCACCTACCGTCTACTCGCAGGTTCTAGTCGTAGTCGTCGTAGACAATGGAGTGCCAGGCAGACAGTAATACATAACTGTTAGTACCGTAAGGTACTCGTAGGCACCTTGCTTAAAGAAACGGTCATGGCATGGCAGGTTCTAGTACCTGTCGATCTGGTAGGCGAAACGTACCCGCTGCAAGTACATAGTACCTTGGACTCGTACAACTTTGATGCCCGGACCCGTCTGTCCAAGGCACGACGACCTCGTAATTACCGAGCTCCCATGCGCAACGGTGGTTACCAACCTTGGTAGGCGGGGCGGCGTTTGTCTTTGCCAGCTGCCACAGCCATGGCGACGCCCACTGCGACTGGCAGGCCATTCAAGTCTCCGTTTGTCTTGTCCCATCCTGTCCGTCCTGGGTATGCCCTCCCGAGTCACTCACTCACGCACTCCCTGGTGTTGGACCTTTCTTAATAAACTTTGCGCCTTGCGACGCTGTCCCTTTTCCTCCCCATCCCCCCTTTACTCTCCTCCACTGCTTCTCTCGTCTTTCGATTCTTTCCATTGCAACTCTCCATTTCCAAAATCCCACCGTATCGTACAGTACCGTACCGCCTTGGCCGTCAATCCATCTCCTACCCTGGCTTTACGTCACTTTGCCCAAGCACCTTGATTCGCGGCCGGACAGGAGTGAGGCTGAAACCGTCCTCCTTTCGTCCCCGGTTTAAACCTGCGCCTGCGCCGATTCGGCAGCGAGAACGGATAACGACTCTCGTCGTCGTCTTTGCCTTTCTTTTCCCCCGCCCCTTACCTGCTGGTGCTTTCTTGTTTATTCATTGCGTCTGCGACGAATGAATTGACATTGCTACCTCCACGGAACTGACTTGATTCAACCGCATTACTTGGCTGCCGGATTCGACTCGCTTCGACTCGCCGGCCGGCCAAGCCGCAGCCTTGCACACAGACTCAGTCCAACGACCGCAAAGCACGACAAGTGACACCACTCTGTGACTTCATTATAGTATTTGCTACACTACATAGCACCCGGCACATCTCGCAACCAACCGGCCCACCTCAGCCATGTGTCGGATGCTCTCCTTCTCCGGGTCCTGCACTCGCTGCGGTGACTCCCACACCTGGGAAGATCTCTCTCAGCCACTGTCCTGCTTGGAAGCCAAAAACAACGGCGGCTTTGGCGAGTGCTCACGCGGCACCATCATCGAGCAGCACCAGTTTGACCAAGAATGCGCTCGCTGCGCTGAGGAGGATGAAGGCGTTGGTGACGTCGGCCAGTACGAGACCCCGGTAAAGAAGGAATGGAAGCGAGGTGCTGAACAAGATACTGCCAGCGCCAAGTCAAAACGGCAAAAGACGTAAAACGCCGCACGCCAATTTCTACCTAATAAGCTCTTCATTTCCCCAGGCATTTCATTGCAGCGGCGCACGACGACTCTTTTACGACCCCCTCTTCAACGCTCGGCCATACATACCCAGTATCACCAGCACTCATCACCTCTACTGCGTTCTCCTTACGATCCTGACGGCCGACTTTTATGACGCTTTGAAAAGCAACAATGAATACCCACATCGTTATATAACTTGTTATTTTTTCCCTTTGCTGCTCTTTCGGCAGTTCAGCATTTCGAGCATATGGAATTTCTTTTGCCTACAACAGTATCTGGCAACAACAGCACACAGACACACGCATGGAAAACGTCCGATTTGGACGGCGGCTTTTCAAGAGAATTCGCGCCTTTCCATTTCTGAGACACTCTGATATCAGCACTTCTTCTCAGCCGCCCTGTTTTGGATACATAAACGGCTTTCTACGGACGGCACGTCGAGCGAGGCGTTGTGCCGCGGGAGTTGAGACGGTCTCTTTCTGGCGTACCGCATAAACGGGCAAGATTGTCATCCTCGGCTGGTGTTTTTGACGTACGCGTTGATCAGCCCTGCGGAGGATAGATGACCGCCTTACCCTGTATTTTTGTTAGCACGCTTGGAACTGCCACGGCGTGAAGCAGCCGGCGAGCTGCACAAAATGATGACGATATATGAGCGAAGCGACTACAGCATGTATATAGGACCCCGGCACCATTATTGCCTGCATGTGAAGATGCGCTCTATTAGAAACTATTTCATTGTATATACAAAATACACCTTTTCCTCCTATTAAATGTATACTGCTTCTATGTACCCTGCTCCAATGTGGGCAGGTAAGGTAATGCAATGCACCGCTACCGTGTTAACATCTCACCGGTTCTCTACCAGCCCTTCAAGCCTGCACATCGACCAGCTCGACATTCGCCTCGTCGTCAACGACCACCTCAGCCTCGGTCTCCTCTCCATCCCATATCTCTCTCATTACACACCAATACCTCGCGGCATGCGTGACGGGAATGGCACAGTGTCTGGCGCCTTCGAACCTCTCCATCCTGACGTCGAACCCAGCCTTGACCGCCAGCGCAGCCTCCTTCTCAATGTCCGACTCGGGGATCTTGTCGTCGTCGCTGCCGTACAGGTACCCACGGCGCACCTCGCGCGCCAGGTACCGCGGGTGGCGGATCTGACGGGTGTTGCGGTCCTGCGTGGGCTGCAGCAGCGGCACGGCCTTGTAAAAGAGCCAGACGGAGAAGACAAAGGCGCGGATGAACATGTGCGTCCACGCCGGCGCGACCTGGCCCACAGCCGCGGCCGTGTTGCGCCAGCGGAACGTACCCGGACACGAGTCGAAGATGAGCGTGTACCGCGGCAGGAGCAGCGTGCCGCCCTGGGCGCGCTTCAGGGCGGCGTAGAGGAGCATGGCGGTGCTGATGCCGCCGTTGGAGAAGGCGTGGATGAGGACTTGGGCCTGGGGCTTTCGTGACGGCGAGGATTTGAGGTCTAGGCTTGAGGAGGTGGTTGACGATGCTGTTGGTGACGGGGTCGTGTCGATGAATTGCTGCAGGATGGGCACCACGGGCCGGATCTGCAGCCAGGCGAGCGGCGGGCAGACGACGTGCGTAAAGGGGCAGCGGGCCACGATGATGCGCGACGAGGGGAAGACGACGCGGTACTGCTCGACGTACTTGGCTACGTGCTCGTCCTTGGCGCCCATCCACGAGAAGAGCAGGATGAGCTCCGGGTCCGGCTTGCCTGGTTGTTGCGATTTCGGCTCCGGCTCGGACGGCGCTTCGGTGGCCACGGACTTGGGGATGTAGTACGACACGGAGCCGCTGAGGCGCGTCATCCATGACAGGGGCTGACCCTCCCGCCTAGGTGACGAGCTTGCGAGTCGGACCATGCTTGAACTTTTTTTCTGACTCGTCGGAACGTGAGGCTGTCGGTTTCCAAAAATGTTGGGAGATCTCGGGTTCGAGGTGGTGGTGTGGTAGGTTCGCAGGGGTGGTCGTTTGATGCGGAAATTAAACAATGGCTATTTTCAGAATGAAAGACGGGTACTGTACAATCTATAAGTGAAGCGTACAATCACAGTATCCCAAAAAAAGGTGTAGCTTGAAAAGGAAAGAGGTTCGAATCGCTAAGCTTTCCAACGCCACGCGTGAAAAGAAAAGGGAACGTGTAGTAGAAAGCAAAGAGCCCGTTGGCTTTAGCCGAGGTTCGCTACCAGCCGGCGGCCGGTGCAGGCGGGGCCCCGGATTTTTCTTTGAGGACCGGGGCTGGTGCGGTTTTTGGGATCGGCATAAGATGGGGGCCGGGATACGCGTAACCCAGCTCTCGGCCTGTGATCTTGGATTGGTTGGCGACGAAAGCCGCGCTGATTGGGTACGTGTATACATTGGGAATCATATGTGTGTTTTTAACGTTATTTGGATTATTGGTCGGGGTCAATGGACATGTGCTGTGCCGCTTTTTAGCTTTGATGGTAGGGCGGGCGTTAAGCCACATTGACGGGCAGGGAGACGGAGTTTGCCGTGGGGTAGATGCATATGCCTTGGATTGTAAGCTGTCCCATTTTGTTCGTTATTAGTGGTGCTCTTGCAGTCCGTTTTTATAATGCTGTATTTAACTTAATTGTTACTGATGTCGCACAACATCAAGCTCGTATGGCTCGCTGCCGACCTTGCGCGGGATGGGCATTGCGTGTAGCCATGCTCAGTCAGCGCCCCAGAGCCTGATGGACTCTTCACTGCTATTTGTAGAGTGCAGTGCATTATAGGGTGTGCAAATACGACGGCTGCTTTGGATGGCACTGGGCTCTGGAATAGATCGAGTCCCAGGCGAAACCCCTACTTAATGTATTCTATGTCCGCTATACCTGGAAACAGGACTTGCCTTATCCAACTATTGCAGTGAAAGACAGCGTAATACTACGACCAGCATCCAAATAAACAGCCCCATTTTGAAAGCTACTGCAGCAAAGATGAAGGTTAGCTACCCCTCCAGTTACGTGTAAGACACTTAAAAAAAAGAAACGAACCCCGCCTCTAACACGCACATGTGCGGCCCAGGCCACCATCATCCTGCTCCTCGCCCTCAACACAATGACAACCGCTGCCGCCAGCCACCAGTCCGGCCGCTTTGGCCCCGACTACGCCCTCTTCTGCAACTGCGAGGATACGTACAACACCTGCCGCGACACGCAGACGTACTGCCCCGGTCCCGACCTTGTTACGGGCAACAAGGCGCTTTGTGAGCCCAGCTGCTGGTGTGAACCCGTCGTTGGATGTCCCAAGGGTGCGTAGTAGAGTCAAGGCGGAGAGCCAGGATCGTGTGGTTTATAGTAGTACATGTGCGTGGCATTGTGGTGGCGTCGGATAGGCTGACTCTGCATGGATGCATGGGTTGGGACTGCATGCATGAGGTATGTCGCATGCGCTGTGCGACGCGTGGATGGGATGGATCCTGCAGTCTGCCGGTTTCGGAATTTAGAAGCCTCAGACATGGAGAGGATGAATGTATTTTGATAGGTCATGTATAAGAATGGTATTGTAGTACAGCTTTTGTTCCTGCTCCTGGCCGGATTTGGTGAAAGAAATCTGTATGTTTCTAACTTGTCTTATCTGAGCTCGCTTTGAGACACTCAACACTTGAGATGGTACCTTCTGAGTGTAGTCGACTACGAGTACTTACATGACACCAAGACCCATATATGGACACATATCGGTGACAAAATGGCGGGCACACTCGACCGCCATTCTTACGGGCAGACATAGAAAGCGGCCGCAGGCTAGCGCCCCTGCTCAATGGCTATAGCGAACTATTGATGCGCTGTCACCATCCCACCCTGTGACAAATAAATCCCGGAGACAAACACTAGACTCGGTGTCGTGTGCGGAGTGCAGTATTGACACCAGCGGACAACGTGTAATTGAACTGCGCAGGAAGGTCGGGCGCTGCTGATTTCGCTTTTCGTCGACTATTGTGTCCCGCCTTGCACAGCCGTATGGTAGTGGGGATGACGCAGACTTGTAAGACTATACTTGTAAGACTTACGATACCGCTACTTAAAGGTCTCGAAGAAAAAAAAAACGTGAATTATAAGGTTCGGTGGCCTACGTACAGCAAGGTAACTAGACTGCGCTGCCAGGAGAGGTGATGACCATGCTGCCCATCTCCGCCACCACCCAGCAAGGGCTGCTCGACTACTGCTACTATGCCGCGAGACAACTTGTATGTAGCGGCCTGAGGTCTGCTTCAAAGGGATCACTGTATATTCAGACTGCTAGTGGCGAAAAGATTGAAGCTTTTGGTGACCCTGAGAATTGTGAACATGCCGTCATCACTGTCCATAGCGATTACTTTTGGGTCCGAGTGCTGCTGTTTGGCGACATTGGCTTTGCACAAAGCTACATGACCAATGAAATCACTTCAAATGACTTGAAGGCTGCGTTTGAGTTCTTCATTCGAAATGCTGGGCAACTGGATGCGGCCACTAGCTCTGGGCTGACCGCGACCGTACGCAATGTGCTCCTGCAGCTGACAAAGAAGGTGAACCGCATCGCTACGTCCAAGTCCAATGTTGACGCGCACTACTCTCTTGACAATGACATGTTTGCCGCCTTTCTGAGCCCGGACATGACGTATTCTGCTCCTCTGTGGTTGTCCCTGGGGGATACATCTGGAGCAGGGCCTGATACGCTCGAGGCCGCGCAGAGGCGAAAGCTGCAGTATGCCATCTCCACGATGAGAATAGAGAGTTCAGACCATGTGCTGGAAATTGGCACGGGATGGGGCAGCTTTGCGATTGAAGCCGCCAAGTCTACGGGGTGCAGAGTCACGACGGTGACGCCCAGCGCGGCCCAAAAGGAGCTGGCTGAGCGACGGATTGCGGCCGCGGGACTGGCTGATCGCATCGAGGTTGTTTTGGCGGACTATCGCGAGCTGCAGCCTGCAGAACGATATGACAAGATTGTCAGCATCGAAATGATTGAGCATGTTGGGCACGAGTTCCTCGCTACCTACTTTGCGTGCATGGACAGATACCTCAAGCTCGACGGGGGCATTGCGTATTTCCAGTGCATCACCATTCCAGAGGCGCGGTATGCAGAGTATCTGAGGGGTGAGGACTTTATCAAGAGGTATATTTTCCCGGGCGGGCATTTGCCTACGGCGAGCGGTCTGGTGGCTGCCATTGACAAGGGATCTGCTGGGAAGATGGTGGTGGAAGAGGTCAAGTCGTTTGGCGGGCATTATGTGAAGGCGCTTCGACTTTGGAGGGAGGCCTTCTTGGAGAATTTTGAAGAGATGATTGCACCGTCTATGAGGGAAAAGTATCCAGCCCTGACGGAAGATGATGTTGAGGTGTTTAAGAGGAAGTGGGAGGTATGTAACACTCTGTCGTAACTTTGCATTGAGATGATGGCTGACTTGATGTAGTACTACTTTTGCTACTGTGAGGCAGGCTTTCGGATGAAGACTCTTGGTGATGTTGGAATTACTGTCGCGCGTGAAGGCTGTACAGAGCTTTTAGAAGGTATCCCGTTATAAACTAGCTCTCCTCTATTTCAAGGACATCAATACACCGTTTGCATTATAGAATGACACAGCCTTTGCTTCTTTAAACTCTCTCGTATCCTCTCCTTTCAAAATCGGAAACTCCTGCAGCAGTCTTACTAGAATGTACGAGACCTCCATCAACGCCATCTCACGCCCCATGCAAGCTCGCGGGCCAGACCCGAATGGCAAGAATGAGCCGTTCGTGCTGCCCGCTCCGGGCTTCTCCCACCTCTCGGGCCTGAAGTCTGCCCAATCGGCGCCGTAAATATCGGGATCGCGGTTGAGCGAGTATATGCTCCAGTTGACGGTTGTGCCCGCTGGAACGAAGATGGGCTCAGTTCCGGTCGGGCCGCCGCCACGGGGGAAGGTGGTGTCGCGGAGGGCGATGCGCGAGTGGGATGTTACCGGTGTATACAAACGGAGCGCTATAGCATTTGACTCGTTAGAAAATCCTGAACGATAAATAAATTGGAGCTTGGACTGGTGTACTTCCCTTCCAGAATCACGAAGCGGAGGTAAGTAAAGTTTTGAACATCTCGTCTTGTAGGCAACACGCCTTGCAGACACGAAATCTCGTCTCTAAGGCGAACTTGAATATCTTGACGCTTTGAGACGACCTCAATAACATTGCAAAGCAGGGCGTTCGTAGTGTCGAAGCTGGCAAAGAAGATATTTTGCAGCTCGGCCTGCACTTGCTGCACCGGGACATTGTCTTTCATCATCGTTCGGAAGCACGACGTTCCATTCGACTTGCGTGATGTATCTGAGAGGACTGCTTGGAGTTGTGCGTAGAAGAATGTCTTCATGCCGTCGACGACGCGGAGTAGTTGCCTGTAGAATGGGATGAGCTCGACCCAGGCGAAGACACCGACTGCTATAAATGAGCCGGACGCTGGCTCAAACTGCCTGACAAGCGATAGAAAGTGGCGCCCTTGGCCGTTTGCGTCTTCATTTAATGATTCAATAGACTTTCCAAATAGAAAATCGGTGACAATGTCGAGTATCAGCCGAGTAGAGAACTCTTGAAAGTCTACTATGGCTCCTCGCTGGTGTCCAAGTTGTTTCCGCAGCCGCTCAAAATGCGGCTCTACCAGCTTCGTTTCGTCCAGCATCGCCTTGGAGAAAATGGGCCGCAGCCTGATCCGTGACTGCTTCCAGGCTTCCCCTTCGCTCATGAGGACGCCGTTGCCAATGTGCTTGGATGCCTCGCCCACCCACGCGGACTTGCCGTAGTCATCAAACTTGGAGGTGGTAATCGTCAGGATGTTGGCGGGATCCATGGTGTAGATGCACTTGCTGCCGAGGTTATTAGAGCTAAAAGTCCGGCCATACCGCTCGTGTCGCTTCCTCATTCCCTCAGAGAGGCCGCCGGCGTGAAAGTCACACCATGTTTGGACGGCGAGGTCGAGACCGAGGAAGGGGTCTACATGCGGGTATTCGGGGAGTGTACCGCAACCTCGAAGTACAGCTTTCTGTCGGAGACGTTTTGCTGCGAGAAAATGTCGTATAAGTCCGTATAGAACAAGCCCAGCAGCGAGGAGTGCTGGGAAGAGGTACATTTTCTCTTTTGTTTCGCCAATCTGCTTACAAGAACCCGTATCCTGTCGTCGACGTCGCGTTAATTGTCCTTCAACGCCGGTCGCTATTCAGGAATGGCAATGGTATAAGATGGCACCAAGTCCCCATGTTAAATAATACAGTGCCATAGTGACGTGGCTAAATTGCCCCGTCCTCGTGGGCCTACAAGTCAGACATGCCATGTCGCCATCTTGTCGGTGTCGCTGCGGTCCACCCGCCCAGAATGAGGGGTGGGAAGAGGCTGCGCTTACACGTTGCAGCGAAGTAGCGTAACAGTAGGCTGCAAGTCCCCGCCCATTGCATGATGTGCGGAGCTTTCTTAGTCGTGTTACACAATGCTGTGTAAGAAACGAACGGACGTTGACTACTGCTACTATTGTGTCGCGATATGCTGGACAGTGGTGGCGTGCATCTCGAGGCTCCCTCCACGGCGGTCTTTCCGAATTGAGTGACGCCTCTGACAGTTGTTTGAAAAGGCCGATACCAGGTGCTTTCCGAGCATTTGATGTACTTCTTCTGGCTTCCATGCTGTGTGAAAAGGGAGAGTACCCTACTTCGAGACGAGCCGAAGCGGCGATGCATCGTGGCGGCGACACAGTGCACGTTGTCAGCGAGGGATGATGCTAGGGGACGAGTTTACTTGACACCAGGCTATTTACGTGGACCGACCAATTTCGTCTTCTCATTACCTAGGGTCCTTTTGTAGGTCGCTCCGCGAGACTTTCAAGTTAGATGCTACAACTCCCTTGCGGCGTGCCCTTCTCTTTCAGCGACTGGCAGCCAAGCACGAGCCAGAACAGCCAGAGACGAAGTAAAATGACTCAAAACATCGTCTCAAATTCGTACAACCAGAATTTATCTTGTGCCATCCCAGTATTGACTCATTTAGACGGTTCTATGTAGCCCTGCTCCTTCAGCCAGGCAGCAAGCGGTGCGCGCTCTCGCTTGCGAAATCGTTCCAAGTTCGCAATGGCGTCCTTTGCCATTGCCAGTGACATTTCGTATCCGTTCGTGTCCTTGTCGGAAAAGAATCTGTCCAAGTCTTCCCCCGCAGCTGCATCAGACAACGCAGGCAGCGCCGTGTTGAGCAGCCTGCTGATTGACTCTGATGTTCCTACCTTGGCCCAGATGGCCTCCCAATGCTCCTTGATGTACTCCCACTGCAACTTCCCCGGTGTGTCGGAAAAGGCCAGGGCGGAGGTGAGCGAAGGCATCTCTGTTGGCTTTAGAACCCGGCCCTCTGGCGCCGTGCCGAAGCAGAATGGGAGAATGACATTCTGAATTACGTCTGGGTCTTGTGCCATGCTCATTGCGTCCAGACAGTGTGCCTTCACTTCGCTCGACGTTGACTCTTGCCACCTGCTTATAATTTGCGGCACTGCATCCTTGGGCGCAAATTTGGCGCCTGCTCCCCAGGCAAGATACTTCAGCGAGGGATCAATGGTGAACTTTTCGGGTTCCGTTTCATAGATTTTGTCCCACTGCAGAGCGGCCTCAATAATTCTGCATGTCGTTAGCAATGGTTTCCCAGATATATTTGTTTTTGTTTAGTGGCTGTTATTCTCATTCGTGCTACTTACTCTGGACTGTCGCAGTGAAAGCCTTCCTCAAGCACAGTCGCCCGGAGCTGTCCACGGAAATGCGATTCGCCTTCCGCTTTCTCCCAGCCAAGGTCCTCAGCAATCTTGCCAGTAACACTGTAAGTCAGACGTTGAATTGCTTTAAAAATTTCGGCGTCGGCATCGTCGCCGCTGCCGCTGTCAAATCGATTTCTCAGGCGCGTAAAGTCGCGCATCATCCTGATCCATATCTGCGGGTTCGTCTCGTTGGCAAAGGCCTCAAGGAATCCAAGCAGTGAAACGGCCGAGCCTTGACCTGAAAATGCCAGCGCAGACGCAGAACTTATAATAGCCAGCTTCTCTGAAGCGTTTAGATGCTCAAGTTGCAGGCCTATCTTTGCCAAATGCCCCATGGGATACTCGACGCGGTAGAAGCCTGTGCCGGATCTGTTGAGCAAATACATCGCTTCAGGGACAGTAAGGGATAGCTCTTGCTCTCTTTCAGTAAGCGCAGAGGTCTTCAGAGGCCGTTCTTTATCAGAAAGACTTCGAAAACCGAGTGGGATCCACCAAACGGTTTCATCTTCCTCTGGCTTCATGTCATCAACGGCAAGGAAACGAGATTGCTTCAGAGTGATACGACCAGCATTTTGCTCAATACTCAAAATAGGGTATCCAACCTTCTGAATCCACGGCTTGATTTTGGTGACAATGTCGTCTCCAGACACATCGCCCAGAGCCCGCCAGAGGTGCTCTGCGGTGGCGTTTCGGTGCATGTTTTGCTCAAGATAGCTCGCCACACCTGCCAGAAACTTGTCCACGCCCATGTGATTTGCCACCATATCCAGCACCGCACAGCTCTTTTTGTAGCTGATATTGTCAAACACCTCGTGGACGTTGCGGGCGTCAGGGACGTCGACTTGGATCGGGTGGCTGGAGCGCATGGCGTCGCGAATCAGCGTCATCTCCATATCCTGACTTATAAACCGCAGCCAGATGTCCCACTCCGGATGGAAGCGGTCGACAGCATAGTAACTTGCCCAGGTGGCGAAGCCCTCGTTCAGCCAGAGCTCGTCCCACCAGTCCATGGTGACAAGGTTGCCGAACCACTGGTGGGCCACTTCGTGGACGACTATAGTCGAAATCATCTGCTTTCTGCTTTGCGCACTTTTGTCCTCGTCAAAAAGCAACTGTGGACTTGTCAGCTCAATATCACTGCAACCTGGGAGATATACGTACAACATCGGCTTTGCCGGTAATGAGTCCCCAGTTCTCCATCGCGCCAAAGGCGAACTCAGGGATGGCAAGGATATCCAGCTTAGCCAGCGGGTAGTCGATGCCAAAAGTTTCGGAAAAGAAATCTACAGCTTTGGCCGCCTCCTCAATGGCGAAGCGGCCTTGCTGTTCAAGACCTGCTGTCGCATAGAAACGCACCGGAATGGTGCGACGTCTATACTCTCGCACTGTTGATGTCTCAATGTGCTTAAGATCACCCACTGCCCAGGCAAAAAGATACGTGCTCATGGCGGGTGTCTCTTCAAAGCTCACTCGCTTGTGCCCAATTCCCGTCTCCTCGGTATCTTTGACAGGAGTGTTGCTAATGGCAGTCTGATCCGCTGGAAGCTCGATATCCAGAGAAAATATGGCCTTCATGTTGGGCTCGTCGAAGCACGGAAATGCCCGCCGGGCTCCTACGGGTTGGAATTGGGTGCACACCATGTAAGGTGCACCGTTTTCGCTTCGCGGGACAGATACAGGCGGCTCATCAACTGCTTGGTACTGCGCCCGATAAAACCCAGTTGATTGCGAATTGAGGATACCTTCAAACTCAATAATCAGCTTGTAGGATTTTGCAACAGTAAGCTCTTCCTCGAACGAGATGGTGACTGTATCGTCATCTTTCTTGTAGCTACAATCACTGGACTGGAGAGCGCGCGGCGCGTCTCCACTGCCATCCTGCAAAGTTGACTGTATGATTTTGAGTTCTTCGGCATTCAAGACGATTTCTTTTGTCTTTTGCGTAATCTCCAGATCGATGCTAGGACGCGTTAGCGAAGTTGTGAGTTGCAGCTTCGCGTCCGACTTGCCTAACGGTGCCTTTGTAGGTCCATGCCGCAAAATCCAAGTCTCTGAGCGTGAGCTTGTAGTGACTTGGAATAAACGTGCGAGTTAGTGTGATTCTTTCCCCCATTTTTGAATTGTGATGTTTCATGGAATCTCAGATTCATGCAGATGCAAAAGAGAGCTGGTGGCGGCCGATAAAAGGCCGACGCCCGTTTGACCCCGCTGGGAGCTGCAGTCGCACGTCAGCGCCACCTCGACAAAAGTGCCAATAAACCTCCATTCCACCGCTTTGCAACGTTTCAATTTATCTCTCTATCACATGAGTATTTATTCTGTATGAAGCTAGCTTAAGTGATGGCTGAGATCGAGACTTGTACAATGAAAAGAAAAGAGGATAAGTCGCTAACGGAGCGAGCCGTCGGAATTGACCGACACGCTTTCGGCCTTTTATGGGCACGGCCAGCTTATACGCAACATCTCCAGTTAATCAGTGGTGGATTAAGCTCAAAACTCTTGTTGACAATGGCGATGTTATAGAATCTAGGTGTGTGCCGTTTGCGGGCAAGCGATGGGTATGTACTCTATCATGTGCTGTCTCAACGCAGCTAGCTCCTCTGCAACTCCACCGTCCTGCACATCTCTGGTAGAGGTGAATCTCTTAAGCCCTTCTGAGCCTCTGTAGCGAGTTCTATACAGGTCATGGCAATAAGTCTCGAGGAATCTCGACATTTTCTTACTGCACCATCGCCTGAGATTACATCTGACCCTAGGTCTGCCCTTTCTCTGGTATCATCTGCAAGACAGTGCAGCGTCTATTAAACCAGGTTCTAATTAGCTGCAAGATTCTTGGCTCGCATAAATTCTTTCTTCAACAGACGTGCGTACCTGGAATAGATAGTCGAAACAGTGTGGCCAGTGTGGGTTGCTCAACAGGTCGCCTATATCGTTCCCATCTTGCTGATCTTGTAGTGCTTTACGCATGGAGGCCAAGCAATGGATCTGGTGGAACCTGGAAAGAGTCTTAGAACCAGAAAAGCATATCTGCCCCATCTGCAAACGTACATGCTGAGTCCAACAGCGCCGTTATTCCTGTCTCCCACTGTCTCCGAGGTCGATATTATTCCCAGTCCTTTGGTCAGCCAATCGTCCCACAAATAGTCGTACTGGTGATCCAGGCTCATTCTGCTTGTGTTCTGTTCAAATCGAGCAGAGAAAGTCCAGCCATCGTTTTGCCCTGTACCGTTTCGACTCTCTCGCAGTAGAAATAGAACCAGTAGTGTGAGAACAGAAATTAACGTCGTCGAGCTCAGCCCGATCAAGGTGACAATGGAAATTGAGACTTGTCTCTTGGATGTGAAGATTGGATCATCTTCAAAATCACTTGCGGCATGACCCTGTGAATCACTCTCGGAGAGACGATTGTAACCCATTCTCAGTTGCAAGTTTCACGCCCTTCAGAAGAGTGGTATGTCAGCGAGAGGTGGGAGTCGTCGAGGTCTCATCGAGTGTAGCGTCGGACTCGGCAACACAGGATTGCCAAAATGTCGGTCAGCACTAGCCGCTTCACCTCGTTTCTGTGCTGTTCGGAGTGGCCTGTAATGGGCAATACCCGTACCAGGGCATGGTTTGCAACCCCGAGCGCCAGGAGGCGTACGATGGACATAATGACGGAATCTCCAGCCCAGTCCCAGTCCAAGGCTATAATAGCGCTTGTGAACAATACCCACACATACCAATATATCGTTGGCTGATCTAAACGAAGAGATACCCTCACACCGCCACGCCTCTCGGGCAATATCTTCTGGTTAACTCTTCCAGCCTAATTGCGGGGGCGCCGCCCGGTACGGTGGTACATTGCTAAACACGAACTACGGCGTACGTAGTGCCACCAACAAGTTATCGCTGTGCGGTGGCGTTCACTAGTGCATCTGCATCGGCATCGGGCGTTGCCAAATCTAGTAAGTAGCCACTGAAATATGGGCCCACTGAGACAACCTAGCGATTGTCCGTTGGCCACACCCAGCCTTGCCAAGAGTCACCACAATTGTTCATACTCTGATCTGTTCCTCATATCACAACAGGAGTATCACTTGCCACGCAGCGTACGGGTGCTATCAGGGTTACTGATTACGACAAAACGCTTTACACAGATCTAATGGAACTTTTTGTGATAGTACGGAATGACATTTAAAAAATCCGCAGCTAAAACGCAAGGATGAAGCAACAGCTACTATCATGCCCCGAAAACAAGACTTCCATTTGATAACGACAGTGTGCCGAAGGCAAAATTTGGCACAACTAGCTCACCGTACTATTCCAACGACACCGTCCAGTGCTAATCATGTCTCACTCGGGAGCAGGATTTACCACCATGTACATCACTCCATGGCCACACTAGCCCTTGCATTCTGCAGATGTCTAGATAGGTGTAGTATCGACCTCATCGTCGACAACCTCCTGATCAAACTTGTAGCCGTACTGGCCGGCATACTCAGCACGCTTTTTGATAGGCGTGGTGTCGGCATCGTCGTCGACAACCTCCTGATCGAACTTGTATCCGTACTGGCCGGCATACTCAGCACGCTTCTTGATAGGCGTGGTGTCGGCATCATCGTCAACGACCTCCTGGTCGAACTTGTAGCCGTACTGGCCAGCATATTCCGCTGGCACAGGCTCACGTTTCGTGGTGACTGTGGTACCGGCTGGGGTCGGAACCGCAGAAGCCAGTGCCACAAAGGCAGCGAGAGTCAAAAGTGTAATCTTCATTGTGGGAAGCAGAAGTCGTGTTGATTCAGTGAGATACTTCTCTGAGGAAACAGAGGACTAGTGTTGAGATATTGTAGGATAGAAACGACCCTTTGACGGTGTGCTGTGTCATGTTATAGAATTTCTCCGGGGACAGATACTTATACATGTCATGTGACACTCTTAGGATGCAATGCTTCATAATCGTTACAGAATTCCAGGCAAACATACTCTTAGCATCGCGTACAAAGGTTCCGTTCACCGCTCAATACTTTAAGATCGTCCCACTCAGGCTACGAGCGTGCAGAACTTGAATATGAACCACAAGGCTGCCACGTAGCCTTGTTACCTAAAGTGTGACTTCGTTAATATTCCATTCATGCCGCTCGGAGTGGTCAATATACGGCAATGCCCGTGATGGCGCTTGGTTTCCAGGAACGTACGGAGTATTCCGTGGTGGATCAGGTGGTGCCGTTTGTGCCGCTCGGAGTTTTCTAAACGGGGCAAATATCTGCAACAGGTTAGGCTTGGGAGGGGGTTTTGGAATAGCTTCGTGCTTCGTGGTGTATAGCTATTAATTCCTTGTCAAAAAGGACGCGAAGGCTTTGAGGAGAGTTCAGGGAAGTGAACCCGCCAGCATCGAAGAGTGCCTCCTCTTGGAAGCCTTCTGGGTGACCTGATTTGGCGCTACATATCCATCGCAGACACGCAGACTTTTATACTCAAGCAAAATACCTGGAGCTATTGCAATCTGTCGAAATTCTGACGATGGACTACGACTACAGCAGCATTGACGAAGCTAAACATAAATATCGGAGACCATGGCGACGAGCCGTCATTGCAGCTATACTGGCCGCCGCTCTTTCAACTATTGCCATCTTGGGTTTCATATCATGGACATGGTTTAGATCTCTTGAACCTCACAAGTTCACTTGCGGGGAGACACTCGAGGACGCACATCAACGCGGTTGCATCTTTGATTCCCTCACCCTCACCTGGCTACATCCCGAGTGTTCGCTTCACGGCCACCAAGAGTTCCTCGAGGCTTCTGGCAACAAGACGTGGCAATTCTGGCAAGATAAACACGGAATTGTGGAGTATGCGTCGTACCAGTCGTTGTCTCTTCTTCCACCGGGGACTGCATATTACGTGACGCAGGGGGAGCATTTAAATCATTGCATGTGGAACATGTTGCGTGTCCACGATGCTCTGGTGAATGGAAAGCGCTTGGATGCCGTTACTTTGAAATACCAGCACTCTAAGCACTGTCTGAGCATGCTAGTCGAGCAAGCAACTTTTGGTGACAAGGAGGATTTGGCAAAAGTTAGTGTCGCGGGGCGTACAGGGAGAATAGGGTTCAATTCGTGCTAGAGTTTGGGATTAAAGAGCTGAACTTGAGGTAGAAGTTGTCATGTACTGTAATAGCCTGCTACGCTTGTTATGAATACCAAAACCAAGGCGATACGTCTCAGGTAAAACGGCCCACGCGCCGCGACTTTGCATTGCTTCACTGGTTACCGGGTCGTCAAGACCTTTGGCCTCTAGCCTCCCAATGGCGCCGTTTAATCCCGGTTATTACTACTTACGCCTCAATCATACCGTTCGGAGCGGTCTAGATGTAATGTGCGACCTAGGCGGTAATGTCCGGTCTAGACGGTAATGTCCGTAACACAGCATTATTGACCAGAAATCTTGCTTTATGTCGTTTATACCAGCCTTCTAACTAGTGCTTCGGAGAGTTATTTGCCAACTGTACGATCCACACGGGTGTGCGATTAAAATTATTAGCCCAACTTCACGCATCACGCATCCTGCACCTTGCTCCGCGGAAAAGTGCGTTCTCGGAAGGTCGCCGACAGAGCTCGTGGACTTGAGAACGTCGATTGATCTGCGCATTTTCACATATACTCTTACATGCCCACGCACACCTAATCAAAGTCGCACTGTAATCACCACCGTACCAGAGCGGTAGTTTCTTAAATCGTTATTATAGAACATTACGAGAGCATGGCCAATTCATTCGGGCCCTTCAAAAAGTATAGGGACAGCATGTATCAAGGAAGTCGCACGTCATTCGACTCTGGCAGCGGTAACGAAGCAAGCGATAAAGCTTTGTTAGAAAAAGAGGACGACTGTGGCAGTGAGCGTTCTCTACATCGACAAAAGTACCGAAATGTCCTCAAAATCTTTGGCTTCACTATTTTTGCTGTTCTTTGTGGGCTCACCCTTGTTTTATTGACATGGCGCTTGACAACGCTCAATGCCAAATGCAACTGTCCGGCAGTGCAGGAAACGAAGGCGTCCAAAGCAGATGCCTCTCAACCAACTCCAGAGACATTGAAAATTCCTGAACCTATGGAGGCGACAGCAGACACCGACGATGCTGCCATCGAGCACGAGTCTGGGATCACTGCGGACATGTTCATGTTTAAAGACTGGAAAGACTGCGGCAAAACTGCAGATGAGGCCCGAAGCAAGGGGTGTCGCTTTGATCTGATGCTCTCATCGTGGGTTCACGAAGATTGCTTTGATGAGAAGCTGATGGAAAGATACCTCCTCGTTGGAAACTACACGTGGTACCGAGACTACGACCTGCTTGAGCCGATTCCAGACGAGGAGATTAGACGTGGTGACCACCACATCTCCTACTCGAGCGCGCAGCAACACAATGCGCACTGCGGCTACATGTGGGAAGTGCAAATGAAGGCTTGGATGAAAGGGAGACCGATTCCGCGAGCGCTGTTTTCCTACCCGCACACATTTCACTGTGCTGGTTGGTTGGTTACACGCCCACCATCCAACAATACCCTTCTTGTCACGGACTTTGATAAATGTGGTATGCCTAGGCGTGCTGTATAAGTGAGGCAATAGATAGGTTTTACTTCAGTGGCCAATAAAAAGTCCGACGATGGCGAGTTAAAATGCACACCTGAATCTTTGCCTAGATGCCGGCCAGTGGTACCCTCCAAGAGCCGTCCAAGGAAAAGCAAGTGTTCTCAAAATAAATGCAAGTATACTACAACGTAAACAGCAGGCAAGTTTTATGACGTAATCTATATAATCCATCATTGCAGTTACTGCCACGCATCGTTTCTGGTTCACCTAATCAACAGCGATCCAGTCACATACCTAATGTTGTCGTCCCTCCAGCCTTGGCCAAGTGTGCCTTCCATGGGCTCTTACCTTTCAGGCTACTTGTTCCTCCCACTTCGTTTATAATAGCGCCACTCCGTCAGATCTGCAGAAGCCAGCTCAGCGTGCAGCACATTGAGACTAGCTCGTATAGGTGCAGTTGCCACCTAGGAGCTGCCTGAACAGGCATTGACCGATCCGCCCCGTCCAAGCAGTTGGGATATCTCCGCCACCGTAGGCGTTGCCTCTATTTGTGAAGTTGCCGAAGTGGGCAACAATTTCCACCGCAGAAGAATCACCGCCGTCTTCTTCGTATTCTCTTGCCAGCACCCAGGACAAAAGGCTCCTGTTACCGCCATGCATTCAGACACAGACAAGGACAGGCCATCTTATGACCCGCTACTCGGGGAGGACAAAGACTCAGATGACGATGGGTCGGATTCGGCGAGCCACCATGTCCTACGCCATTACAGAGCTCGGGCTCGTCGAGACGCTTCACGGCTCCGGCTTTCCATGGTCCTCAACGCCGTCCTGGTAACTATTCTAGCCATCTCCGGAACTCTCTGGCTGCGTAGCCGGTCCGTCATCAACAGGAGCCGTCGCCAATGCTCGAGCTACAGTACGTCGGCGGGCAGCATGCCTCTCCTCAAAGACTAGCTAACTAACAAACCTCTCGCAGGCCCCATCCTCGACCTAGTCGACCTCGAGACTGAAGTCAAGAAGGTCAACGGAACTCTCTTTCCTCCCAAAGAAGCCTCCATCGCGCGTCAGCTGCCGAACCCGGCCGCCGACGCGATCTGGGAAGAATGGGAGCTGACCCGCGTCTTCCCCCTGACGCGGGCACAGATTATCAAGATGGGGAAAGACCCTTCCTATGTCGCCAAGCTAGAAAACAACATCTGGGGGCTCGGAGATGACGCGTACGCCGGCACGTTTGACATCTTTCACCAGCTGCACTGCCTCAACTCGCTGCGGCAGATTGCCTACGGCGGCTACTACAACCGCTCCATGGTGAACGCGAATCTGACCACGCCAACAATACATGAGGTGCATGTAAACCATTGCGTCGACATGCTGATGCAGGCCCTGCAGTGTAGCGGCAACGTAAACATTATGACCATGGACTGGGTCGACACGCGGAAATATCCCTACCCGGACATGTAAGTTGCCGTCATGGCGCCTCCGTGAGAACATCACCCCGCTGAACTTGTCTAGGTCCGTGAATCGCGAATGTATCAATTTTGAGAAGCTCACAAACTGGCGGAGAGCCAATACCGTCGACATGGACAAGTACATAGAGGTGATGACGATGCCAGATGGGGTGGCGAGGCTTCCAATGGCAGACCAGTATTACGAGTACTATGGGCTAGACAACCCCAATCACAAAGGAGGCGCGAACAAAGGACAGGATTTTAACAACTAACCACAACTTTCAATACGTACATACAGAAGTTGTTTGTACTCTCTGTGCACTATTATACTTTTAAACAGTTCCATAATGCCAGTGCCTGCCCTTTCTGCACCAGCAGCTAGCGCGAGAGCCGAATAGAGAGTTCAGAAAGTTTCCATAGTTTGGAAGAGAGGACCTACAACCATAATCGCTGTGCACTTGTATCCAACATGCTTAGTGATAATACACATGAGCTATAGCAGAGGTGCTCTGAGGTAATTTATGCTTCCAACTTCCGCCTGCTCTCAGCTCACTTTAGCAATCCACAAGCCACAGCCAGACATGATCTAGTGTCTAACATCACCCCTCATGGGGCGGTTAGCCTAGTGCGGGCGCAACTTACCACAACCCCGCCTCGTGAGGTGCAGACCAACCAACAAAACTAACCAAATCGTACCTGGCCTGCCTAATACAGCCCACTGCATAAACCAGGCTGCTACCAGCTCTTCGTACACCCACCATTTTCAACAAAACATCCTACCTCTCTACGCACTGTACAAGGTTTCAACCCTTTTGACGCCCAGCATGCCTTCACCGATCCTGGCTCCCTCCTTGAAGCCTGGGGCGACAATCGCCTTTGTATCGCTGTCTATGCGGCTCAATAATGTTTTCCCAGACCCAATTGCACGAGCAAGTGCGCTCTTTTCCAAGCGCGGATATAAAGTCCGCGTCTTCTTCTCTGAGGATACTGGTATTCAATCTTCTATTGAGAACCGTCTCGCCGAGTTTCGCGAAGCATTCTTGGACCCGACTATATCAGCCGTCGTTTGCACGATTGGAGGCAGCTCTTTTAGCGAATTGCTCCCTGCTCTTGTGGCCGATACTGAGCTCCATGAGGGAATCCGAGCCAACCCGAAGATCGTAGTTGGGCTTTCTGACATGACCGGACTGCACTGGTTTCTGCACGCTTGTACTGGGCTGCGAACATTTTACGGCCCGTCGGCTATCCCAGAACTAGGCACAGCTGACGATGCCGACGATCAGGCATCGCCGTTGGCCTTTTGTCTCAGGTCTCTTTTCGATATTGTCGCAAAACCGCACGCAATTGGTGATATACCACGCTCGACTTCGTACGCACCAAAAGTGCCAGACTTTTTCGCGAATCCTGCGTCGACAAAGACCCAGGAAGTCTCTCCAAGCCCACCATGGCGCTGGCTTCGACCAGGCAAGGCACAAGGTCGCCTTTTTGGCGGCTGTCTCTCGGTTATGGTGCGACTGAGCGGAGTCAAGGCTATTGTCCCGCCATGGAAAGGAGCCATCGTGTTCCTCGAGTCATCTATGAGCGATATTGGCGAGCCTGACCAGGTTCGCAACTCGGTGGCAGACTTGATTGCGCATGGTGTGTTTGACGACGCGGCGGGCTTGGTGGTTGGTCGGCCTGTTGGATACGACTCTGAAGACGCACAGACGGAATATCTTGACATTCTCAAGGGACTCCTTTGCGAGGGGCGAATGGGGAAGAATACCTCGTTTCCTATCCTCTGCAATGTAGACATTAGCCATACTACGCCAATGGTTACTCTGCCATTTGGTGGGCTGGTCGAAATGGACTCGGATGCTGATCGTTTGAGTGTTCTAGAGGCGGCGGTGGTATAAACGTCGAATGGCCGTAGATACACCTCATAGATAACATCGTCGACAATACCAATACTGGCTTTGCGGCTATCGGGAAGGATAGTCACGGCTACTGATTTGAAGGCTATACCACAAGCCGCTTCGGCATCCAAAACATCCCCCATGTGTCAAGTTGCAACATTGATGCGGCATCCCGTAGAGCGGCACAGAAGTCGCACAAAAAGTATGGGACCTCTTAAATTGCTACAGGTTTTACTGCTTGACAAACGAAACAGGTATGCATCACGCCTCGGCTTCGGCTAGTTCCCTGAGGCGGTGCAATTGCAAACGAAACTCCTCGACGCGTACTACCTTAACAAGCATCGTGATGGGAAGAACTAGGCCTGTGAGATTGTGATAGGTCGGACAACTGGGGTGTTAGGGGTACTGCGCAATATATTGTTGCATGCAGCTGCGCATCAACATCGACGAAGATCGATTCGGTGTTTCGGAGTGCAGATGCACATTAATCTGGGTCAATTGCTTGGCTGGCGTGGCCAATCGAAAGCAGTATCGGTAGATCTTCCAATTAATACTCTCGAATTAGCCTAATCATACTAGGTAGCAGATGGTTCAAACGAGGTAATGCTAAACAGGCGTCATTAGTGCACCGCAAACTCGGCAGCGCAACGTCCAGTGCACTATGGCTACCTTGCACCAATGTTACAAACCAAATCGGCCATAGCAAATCGGACGAAGGCCCAAACAGAGCTGTAGATTGAACCACAGAGTTTCGCCGTACAGTCCAGAAATGCATTCTGCAGGTCGCCAAGGTTTGCCGTCGGGCAAACAGATGCCAGGCCGGAACGGCTGGCAGAATCACGGTTGCAGCTGCCGGCACCAGCAACACTCGCTTCCGCTCAGATTTCCAATACAGGATATAACAGCTGGCTTTCTCCTTCTCATTCTCGACCGCTCCCCTCTCCTCACAGCCCTTCACGATTCGCCTCTCATTTCTTGACAACACTAAAGCTATCCGTTCAAGCCTATCATTCTTGTTTGATAAGACACCCAGAACATATCTTGCATCTCCAGCTCGTACGTTATTTTTGTAGGCGCGTCGTTTCCACATCCAGATTATCGCTCGGCAGATTACCGACATGAAGATCGCAACGGCTATATTCGCAGTCGTCGGCAGCATTGCTGTCGGAACCTTGGCCGATGGAGTTATCGAACAACGGCACGCCCCAGATTGGGATCTCTCGCGACCCATGAATGGTGTTACCTTTGAACGCATCAAAGCAATCACCGAAGCCAAACCTGACCGGCCAACTCCGCGCTTTTCACGCCTCAAGAGCATTCGAGGCAAGAAGAGCAAATACTCAGCCACTTCGGCCTTGGGACGTGCACTTCGAAGCACCCCGACCAAGGTCAAGCAAACGTTTCAGAATATCTCGTCAGTCGGCGACTATTCTACCCAATATGCCATTCAGTGCGGATGGGATGGCAAGCCTGTTTGGCTATTGTTCGACACTGGCAGCTCCGACACTTGGGCTGCGAAATCCGACTTTGAGTGCGTCGATAGCATGGGAGACATTGGCGAACAGGCCAGCTGCGGCTTTGGGAGTCCACTGGTTGAGGACTTTGGCGAAGGATCCATCGATGATCTTCACTTCTACCTAAAGTATGGCTCCGGCGAGCAGATTTCTGGGCCTATGGGCTATTCCGATATTGCTTGTGGTGGTGTCACCGTCTCCAAGCAGCAGGTTGGACTTGCCAACAACACGTACTGGCACGGAAACAATGAAACTGTTGGTATTTTAGGCCTTGCCTATCCGTCTATCACCAGTGCCTACTATGGTACTATTGGGAACGAGGCTCCTTGGAACGCCATCACATACACGCCATTCCTCACCAATGCAATTATCCAGGGAAATCTTGACCCGGTTTTCAGCGTGGCTCTGTCCAAGAACTCTTCGGATGGCGTCCTTGCCTGGGGCGGACTTCCCCCGATCGATTGGCGCCGAGGACTCTACTCTGCGACGGATCTTATTATTGTAAGGTTCACTCTGGTACAAACAGCATTGCGCCACTGACAACTTTGATAGGCCAACTTGATTAACCAAGCAGAGACTGCGTGGAAGTATTCGTTTTACACCATTATCCCTGATGGAGTTCGCTGGGGGCAAACTGCGGACCGTTCCAAGTATCCTTACATCGTCGACACCGGCACGACGATGATGTATCTGCCACCGCGTAGGTCGAACTCCAAACTATGGTGTATAGTACAAACTGACAGACAATAGCTCTTGCTGAATCCATTGCCATGGCCTTTGAACCGCGTGCGGTGTACCTGTACCAATGGGGAATGTACTTTGCGCCTTGCGACGCGATCCCACCCAGCTTCGCCATTACCATTGGCGGCGTGGAGTTTTGGATCAACCCTGCAGACATGATTTACAGGGACTTGGTAGACCCATTGACTGGGTACTGCGCCATTGCCGTGGCAAGCGGCGGCCAGGGCCCATACATTTTGGGCGACGCATTTTTGCAGAATGTTGTTGCCGTGTTTGACGTGGGAGCAGCCCAGATGCGCTTCTATGCTCGGTCTTAGATGGGGATGAGCGACGGGATGTGGAACACGACGAGGCATCGTCTACTTTGAGAGAGATTATTGAGAAACTGCTATTGGAGGTATTCATGTAGGAACCATTGGGACAGATGGGGATTATTATCGGTTATGTGTTTTATTAGATGAATGAGGGTTAGCAATTTAAGATTTATTACTCGGCCAAGAGTGTTTGGTTTGCCTGTGGACTGAATTTTGCTGGCACGTAAAAACTATGCGCACTGGTTGTACATTGGGGCTAGAATTTGTTGTTTGGAGGATGTCACTGTGCTTTGGCAAGGGGACGGGGCAGCTTATCTTTGTTTGGGTCTTGGTCATCGTGGGGTTGCGGCGGGATAATATGGAGAGGCTAAGAAATGCCAGCGCGCGGGCGGCAATCTGTGGTTTCTTCACTCGCATCAAGCACCATTGCGCGGTGATACGCACATCATTGGGATTGATTCGGCCACAGAATCCAAGAAAATTCGCCACACAGTCACGCCACCCAAGTGCTTGTGCGACAAGCAGAGCATACGCCCGCAAAAAGGCGCAGCAAAAACGGCGTGCTTAGGTTGGACCTGGGTACAAATGAGAGGCGTTTCGGCTGGGGCCCCGACGCCCGTTGGGAGGGCGAGGGCGAATACATGGAGCGTTAGCAAGGTACGTTTGATGGATGAATGTGTTTTACTGAGTTTTTGATTTCTTGCGTTTTTGTTTCTTTATTTTGCGCGGCGTTCGGCGAGAGGTTGTCAGTTGGGCGAGGCCACGGTATCAAGTGAAGCTTGGCTGAGCGGTGTGGTTATGGTGCTGGTGGCGATTGGAGAGGTGATTTTCAACGCAATGCATGCGAGGGCAGCCTTGCCGTTGTTTCCTTTACCTTGCGAGGCCATCCTTTCAAGTGAAGTGGTACATTCTGTTACGCAAGCAAGCTACAGGTGTCGTGAGCGTCGCATTGTTGGCACCCTCATTACGTTATGTTTCGAGGGATGGTGGTCGGACAGACTCGGAAAGATGGCCTTGTGTGGAGCAGTGCTTGGTGCTGTGTGGTCAATGGATGACGGGCGACAAACGACGAAGAGGCTTTTGGCGTCCTGAGGAACAAGGCGAATTCCGACGACAAAAAAAAGGTCTTGTGGCACATTCAGAAAATCCCAGCCATGAGGGATTATACGCCTTTTTTATGTCACACTGCTGATCAGCCATCGAAAACTGCTCGGGCTGGCACCAAAGTGGTGCCAGTTTGTAAGGCAAGCGTCACAAGAGCACACACACACGCACTCACATCGGGATGAGGCGGGAAGATGGGGCGGAGCGGGCGGCCTTGGGCACCCGGACCGGTGATTGGTGGAGCCGCTGGCGAGAATTGAGGTGGTCATGCTGGCAGCAGAGAAAATACAGGTGTGGCCATGATGGCGCTGTGGGTGGTGGTGCCTGGGGATGGACAGGACAGGCACGCCACGAGCGGCTGGGGGGCCGAACCAGTGATGCTGCTGGAGGGGTTTATGCGCTGGCCGTGGGATGTGATCAATGGGTTCTTTTGCTCAAGATGACGGCGATTGAGACAAGTGGCTTTTGTTCGTCTGGAGGGGGATGCAAAACGGTTCGGGCCAACGTCGCCCACGCCAAGGCCAAACGGCGTGTTTGGTTGGCAGCATCATCGAAAGTGCCATGGCGCAGAAATGAGGCTTGCATTGACACATACCCGTCCAAAACCCCCCGTGGTAGCGACCACGCAGGCTGCCATGGAGGGTGTGAGGACGCGCCAATGCGGGGTGCCGGTACTCCAGCGGTTCCAGTCATCCGTTCCGTTCCCAGGGCGAAGCAGAAGGCAGTCGATTGGGTCTGAGCCTTGGCTGGGATTGGATGGTATAGCCGGTGGCCTGCACATGCCGACGATGTCCGAGGAAAAGAAAACGGCAAAGTTTGGGATTGAGCCGGGTCCTGAGAGAGGGGAGGATTGATGATTTGAATAGGTTCTGCGTTTCATGGCAATGAAAGACGGCCCAAGTGGGAAGTTCTTTGATTGTCTAATCCGTTCGATGTCCGTTGTGCTGGACAGCTGGCGGGCCGTTTTTTACAGCTGTTTCGGGAGGTGTCGGCAAGTGCCGGGCCAGCTGGCTGCACCAAACTTTGGTGCAGCCGTCGTTTGGGAGAGTTGAGGCGGCCACAGCGGGCTTGCTCAGTGGCTCCAGCGGGACCCCCGCTGTATGAATGCCGCTCGAGAACCGCCCGTGGCCGCTGCGCTCCCCCAGATGCACCTGCCCGGGCTGCCCCAGAAAAACCTAAACCCGAGGAACCGCCCTCACGCGATCGATTGCCACGACGTAATCGTTCCGTGCCTCACTTTTTTTCTTTCTTCTACCCTTGTCCTCTTGTTTGCTTCACTCCATTCCGCCTTGCCGTCACTTTTGTTTTCACTTTTCTGCCCATTACATCGTCATTTTGCCTTCAAGTGGCATAGAACGATTGGATTCTGTCCCTCTGTCATCTTCTTCTCAAGCGAGACGCCTTAGCACCTACCTGCGCTTAGCGGCTCTTCACCCCCGCGGTACATTGAAGACGGATCACTTCCTGGTCTCCATGTATCATTGGCGCTCGTCATTATATACTGCACCACGCACCGCCGACGCATCAAATACACTTGTTCGCCATGCCGGCACGAGCTAACGGAGTCGGTGTCCAGGTTGAGGACACGAGAATATGTGTCGTCATGGTGGGTTTGCCTGCCCGAGGCAAGAGTTATATCGCACAGATTGGTAAGTCTCAACCGAACGGAAGACGATGGAACGGAGAGAGGTGTCCTCTGTACGCAGATGCAGTTTTATCCATGTCAAGCTTTTTTTTCTATTCATAAAGGGCGAAAGCTTGACCTACTCAGTCCCGCGGCACCGTGTCGTCATGGCCTTCTTACTCCGCACCACAGCTCACTGACACGCTTCCCCTCCAGCACAACGCTATCTCCAATGGCTCTCCATCCCGGCCCAGACGTTCAATGTCGGCAACTACCGCCGTAATGATGCGCCGCAGCCCCCGGCAGACTTTTTTGACTTCAACAACGCTGAAGGCGAGCGCAAACGCCGCGCCGCCGCCGAGGCTGCCGTCGCCGACATGCTCAACTGGTTTCGCAACGGCGGTGCCGTTGCCATTTTCGACGCCACCAATTCCACAAAGGAGCGCCGCAAATGGGTCGCCGACGTCTGCGCCGCCAACAGCATAGAAGTCCTCTTTGTCGAGAGCAAATGCGACGATGAGGATGTCATCATGGCCAATATCCGTGACGTCAAGACCACCAGCCCTGATTACAAGGGCCAGGACCCCGAGGCTGCTGCCACGGATTTTCGGGACCGCATACGCCACTATGAGAGAGTCTACAAGACCATTGACGGTGATGGAGATGAGGGCGACTACACCTATCTCAAGATTATGAATGTCGGCAAGCAAGTCATTATCAACCGCATCAAGGACTATCTGCAGAGCCGCATCGTCTACTACCTCATGAATCTACACATCCGGCCTCGCTCCGTGTGGCTGTCCAGGGTGAGTTACGTCTGAACATATCGGTCTTGCCTTTTGCTAATCATCCCCAGCATGGCGAGTCCATGTTTAATCTCGACGGTCGAATCGGTGGAGACACGACGCTTTCTCCTCGCGGTGAGCTGTATGCCAAGAAGCTGCCCGACTTGGTTCGCGAGTCTGTAGGCGTAAGTAACCAAACATATCATGGTGTATTATATGTCAAACTGACTGATTAAACCAGGATGACCGCCCATTGACAGTATGGACCTCGACATTGAGAAGAACCATTGCCACAGCCCGCTTCCTGCCACAGCACCACAACCAGTTGCAATGGAAAGCACTCGACGAGCTCGACTCTGGTGTCTGCGACGGCTTGACATATCAGGAAATTCAAGACCGATATCCCGAGGACTTCGTGGCCCGTGACGAGGACAAGTACAACTACCGCTATCCTGGCGGTGAATCGTACCGCGACGTCGTCATTCGTCTGGAGCCCATCATCATGGAGCTCGAGCGCAGCGAAGACATCCTGATTGTGACACACCAGGCTGTGCTTCGCTGCATCTATGCCTACTTTATGAAGAAGGACCAGGCCAAGAGCCCGTGGATGAATGTCCCGTTGCACACGCTGATCAAACTCACGCCCGGGGCGTACGGCACCGAAGAAGTGCGGTACGAGGCCAATATTCCGGCGGTGAGCACCTGGCGAGGCAAGGGCAGCACGGCCAAACACGAATCGCCCAAGGGTGACACCATGTAGACGGCCGCAGCTACCCACGGTACAAGCATACATCTCCACATAAATAATAGATCTCGAAACAGCATGGTTTCTTGGACGAACGAGGGTCATACAAGGATGAGGAGGCGGCATCATATTTTTATCTAAAAGGGCACTTGCAATAGGAAAGGTTCGGATAGGGCATCGGTGTTGGGACATGAATTTCGGCATGCGCAGGCTAGCGAGGAATAATGCAAGCCGCGTTCGCTGGCTGTATGAATTGTACTCTTCTCTGCTTTTCTCTTACCATGTGACGCCTGTACAATAACGGCTGTGATTCAGCACCGCCTGTGTCGTCATCTCACCGCGACTCACGTTGCTTCCCATCGTATAACAATACAGGTTTAATCCTACAATGTCAGGTCACTCCTGGATCTGCAATATCTTTCAACAGGCGTTCATCTCAATCCGAAACAGAGTATTTCCCACTACGTCAGATGGCCTTTTTCTTCCAACAGCCGCTCGTTGCCGTGCAAACCGCAATCCCAGCACACATCTACCGTCGACCACCGCAACCAACATGCACGACGCTCACCCTCCTACCGACCGCCGTCGCCGCACCGCTATCCACAACCTACATCCAACACCCGCTCTTTCTCTCCACGCCGCATGCGCCAACATTCACCGTCACGGCGCCTGCGGCAACAGCCAATTACTACGCAGGGGGGATGCCAATGGTTCTAGCGCGGTTGCCGTAGAGTGGCAATGAGCTGCACGGTGCCACTGAGGAAGCAACTCGACACAGAAGAATCGAAGAGGTTGAGGATGGTGGTGATGATGAAGGAGGACAAGGGGGCAGGTGGCCGCTTTCGGTGAGGGTGGTGTTGCTTGCGGGGAGGGTTTGTGCTGTGCAGGATGTAGTGTATGATGACACGCCGACGAGGGAGAGGTTGGTTGTGGATGTTGGGCTTGTTGGTGCGAGGAATGGGTTCGTGTATGGGAGGGAGGAGGTCGGGAGGTTACTTGGTGTTTCTGGGGGCAGGGTGGTGAAGGGTGGGAGGGGAGCGCCGGGGGTGCAGGTTGTTGACGGGAGGGTGGTTGTGTTTGGGGATGTGGTTGGGTTGGTGGATTTAAAGATGGAGAATGAGGACGAGGATGTGAAGAGGGAGTTGCGCGAGGTTGGGAGGTTGGGGGATTGGCTTGTGGTGGTGCTTGATGTGCGGGATGGGGGTGGTGATGCTGGCGGGTTACAGGGTGTTAGTGAGGTGGTTGAGGGAGGTGGTGTGCTGGAATCAGTTGGTGATGGGCTTGCGGTTGGGAGTCAAAGAGGAGACGGATCTGTACAGGCAAGCCAAGGGCTGTCTGCTCATGGCTCGCAGCCTGGAAGTCAAGCTGGCTCTGTGCACGAAGTTGTTGTTTCTGAGCATGGGAGCCAAAGAGGCGATGGATCTATACACCACAGCCAAGTCCCATCGCAGCCTGGAAGTCACGCTGGTCCTGCGTCAGTCCAAACGCAACCGAGCCGTGCACCTTCTATTCAGGGTTCACAGGCGCAGAATGAGGTGCCGCTGGTGAATATACCCGAGCCAGCTGGCGGTAACGCTGACGCTGCTGGTTCAGCGTCTATATGTGGCTCACAGGCTGCTGGTCCTGCATCGGTGCATGGTATGCAGACGCCGCCTGCTTCTGAGCATGGATCTGCTGCTCCCTCGGACGGGAAAGGCGAAGAAGGGCCGTGAAGGTTTTTGTCGAGATGTACGTTGATGATGAACGTGGCTGTTTGCTTAAGATTAGCTTGATAAGTTGAATAACATGCACGGTTTAGATTCAAGATATGGAGACAAGATTCAGAGGAAGATGTATTATTTGCCAGATGCTGTCTTATTGACAACCCAACACACAACATAAATCACATCCCCCCCCCCCCGATAAACAGAATAAATAGCAAAAAGTTCTGAATAGTCGTACAAGGAATAGCGCAAGAACCAGAAAAAAAAAAGAAACCGACAATAAGAACAAATATAAAACTCCATTACCCAAGAAAAAAAAGTATTGGGGCAGGTAGAGAGCCGCAGGTACATAATCTGGAGAGAGCAAACTACTCCCTTCTTACCACACACTTTGTTTTTTCAACACGCCGTGTGTCATCAGATCTTTTTCTTCTTTCGCCCATTCACTTCCCCCGAAAAACATAATACTCCCGTACCATCTTTCCCACTCTCAAATGTAAAATGCGATAAATATCCTCAAGTAGTCTGGTCTTCTTTTTTTTTGCCCCGTCTACTTTCTGCAACATGGTTCTGGGATGGCTGATATGCGCAGTAAATATGTGTTGTGTGTGTGTGAGGTGTGAGAGTTTGTGTGTGCGCGTGTGTGTGTGTCTCGTATATATCGGTGTGTGCCAGCCAAAGTCACGACCAGCAACGCCAATCTGCTGGGTATCACTTGAGCAAACAAAAAAAAGAGAGCAGCAAAGGGGAAAACCTCGCCCGGGCAGCAATAAAAAGTCTGCGTCTTTTCGTGCCTGGTTCATATGCTCGCCATTTCCAAGTTTCCAACCAAATTCGCCAGAAATATCAAACAAGGTGAGTCGCAACGACGACGGTTCCTTTCCATCGCCTGCTGCCCGCCCACAAGCCGGAGGAAAACAGAATACCTAAAATGCAAAATCTTGACGCCGCCATGCAACATCGTTTCCAACGCCGCTGAGCGGTGGAAAGCCGCTCCAAATGCACCAAACGTAAAAGGCACGCAGTGGCCTAGTCTGACGACCGCGTCATGGGGCTCATGACGGGTTCGCCTTGACTCGTTTCGGCATTCGCGGTGTTGCCGGCTTGCCGCGATTTTGCACCCCGTTGACCTGCGATCCTGGCGTGCCAGCTCCGGACCCGTCGTCTTCAGCCTTGACGGCTGAGGGCCGGCGTCGCTTGTTCGATGCTGGCGAGGTGTTTGCGCTTGGACCGCTCGAGTTGGTCCCCTGCTGGCTCTGCTGGAGCTGCATGGCGGGAGCCTGCATCGGTCCGGGCGCTGGGCTGCCGACATGTGGAGAACCGGGGAGGTTCATGTTTGCTGCGGCCGGGCTTGCTCCCATGGGAAACTGACCAAAGCTAGGTGTTCGTGGGCCGCCTTGGGGTGGCTGCCCGTTCATCCCTTGAGGAGCTCCGTTGATGTACGTCGATACGTACTGCTCAAGGGCTGAATAGGGACCCAGCCCGGGATTCGAATGGGTGAACCCGAACAGCGGGTTCATCTGGCCCATGACCTCGACGATCTGCACAACTTGTTAGCTATACGAAATATTAATCCTGTGTCTCTGAGTAACTCACTTCCAAAAATTGGTTGACCGCTTCCGTGACACCTTTGCTATTGACAGCCGAGTCGGGTAGGTCCACAAGGACCTCTGGCGGTTGTGTCTGCGGGGACTTCATTTGTTTGCCCTTGCCCTTCTTGGACATTTCAGGCGAAGTCTTGCCATCTGTAGAGTTGACCTTGTGCCACTCCTTCATCCACATGTGCGCAGGCTTGGCGGCGTCAATCACTTGCTTGCGGGCAATGTATTCCTCTTGGCCAGTGGCGAGAAACTCAAACAGCTCCATGCGCTGCTCAACATCAAACTGGACTCGCAGGGTACCAGTTGTTACAAGCTGTACACGCTGTTAGAAATGTAAAGAACAAGGTTTTCAGTCAGTGCTTACGTGTGATCCAGTCTCAAACCAGTAGACAAAGCTGGCCTTGGGGTTCTCAATGATATGGGAGTCGCCGGGGACTGGTCGATCCATAATACCCTTGTCCAGGACCAGCTGCATGCTCTTGACGCCACTGCCAAAGTGCGTGTGGAAGTACCGCGCGATGGCAGGGAAGGCAATCTCGTACTGCTTGTCCGAGGTTTCCTCGGACTCCGTAATGTGCAGCGAGTGACGGAATACGCCAAGGGGTGAGAAAAAGCTAGCAACAAAAGCATTCCAGTAGCTGAGGTCGTCCTTTGCCTTGACTCCCTAATTATATCATTAGTATCTCTGTCATCAGGAAATTCGAATCATTGTACGTACCGGAAAGCCACTGAGATGCTCGCTGAACTGCATCAATTTGACGAGACATTGGCCCTTGATCCTCTCTCTGTGCTGCTGTTGTAGGAGATTGTTCGTCATGGCCATTTGCTGAGCAGCATTCATCTGCTGGGCCATTTGCATATTTGGGCCCTGTTGAGGCTGCGGCTGTCCCGGCTGCGGCTGTCCCTGCTGGGTCTGTCCTTGCTGGGGCTGTCCCTGTTGGTTGGGGCCTGGCGTCGGTGCAGGCTGAGGCGTTTGCTGGCCTGTTGGTGCAGGTGTACCAGCTTGCGACCCTGCCTGTGTCGAAGCCTGGTTGTTTCCTTGTTGCGATTGCTGCTGACCCTGCTGTCCCTGCTGGCCTTGTTGGCCTTGTTGGCCTTGTTGGCCTTGTTGGCCTTGTTGTTGAGGGCCCTGTTGGCCTTGTTGACCTTGCTGGCCTTGCTGGCCTTGCTGGCCTTGCTGTTGAGGGCCCTGTTGGCCTTGCTGACCCTGTCCCTGGCCGTGGCCTTGGGGTTGAGGCCCTTGTTGCTGGCCAGCCATTTGACCCTGCGCGTTGGCCGCCATCGGGTTCTGGCCCTGCATGTTTTGCATTGCCTGGGGGTTCATCTGCATATGCTGACCCTGGGGTCCTCCTTGCATCTGAGGATTGTGGCCCTGCTGTTGCTGTAGGGCCATTTGTTGGGCCATGAGAGCCTGTGCCTGTGGGTGCTGCATCTTGAGACTGTTAGCGGGAGAAGCGGCACATTTTTTTCGATGAAGTAGAGACATACGGGTAGTCTTCCAGCTTGTCGCAGCTGGTGAATCTGTTGTGGGCTCAGCTGGTTGAGCTGCATACCCATGGGCATGCCATTTGGCCCGACCTGCATGGCGCCGCCCAGGGCTTGCTGGGCCATCAAGGCCTGTCGCTGCTGCTGTTGTAGGATCTGCTGTTGAGCTCGCATCTGGGCCATGGCATTCGGGTTGTTGACTGTGAGTGAGGACGATACGGTTAGCGGCGTTCATACAGACACTTGCTGGGGGAGCGCGTTTCAACGTACATTGGTTTTGCAGGTGCTGCTGCTGGAGGAGTTGCTGCTGCTGGGCAGGGCTAAGATGTTGCAGAGCGTGGGCATTCGGGTTCGCACCAGGAGGCATGCCACCCATCAAGGCTGGGTTCATGTGTGCGCCGGGATTGCCGCCGGCCATGGGGTTACCAGGAAACTGCTGGGGCATGTTGCCGCCAGGCGTGCCCTGCTGTCCGGCGTTGGGAGGCATTCCGGCGCCCATGGGATGTCCGGCAACGCCAGGATGACCCATGCCAGCAGGATGGCCCGAGAAGTTGGGCCCCATACTGGTAGCCATGTTGTCGTGGTGTGTAGGTCGGCTACCCACGGGGGCAGAAGTCGACGAGCGTACGGGGGGTTATCGCATGCACATGCGTCGAGGGAGCGAAAAAAGGCAAGTCGCGCGAGAAGACGGAGAGTCGACGCCTAGCGACGATATGATCGAGCGCAGAGAAGGAGGACGACGACGAGTTGGCTGGGAGCGTCGGCGTCGGCGCGGCGTCGGCGATGGGGGCTCGGGCGGGCTGTGGACCGCAAGAAGCGAAGCGTTGCGACAATGGAAATGGCGTCACCAGGAGAGGCGGTCGCCGCGGTGAAGAAGTCGCGTGAGGCGGCAATGGGATAGCAAGAAGCAATCGGGACGGTCGCGGATGCAGAGGTGCGGCGACGAAAAAGCCAGTCCTCAGCAAGTGGCGTGATGGTGATACCGGGACAGGCTGACCAATGCGCGGAGATTGGACCAGGTGCCACGGGGGGCTGCGTGTGTGAGCAGAGCAGTGCAGCGCGCGTCGGGCAGAGAGCAAAGCAAATTGCCGCAGTAGAAAGAAAGAAGAAGATAGGAAGGGAAGAGGCCGAACGATGACTAGAGCGTCAAGCGCCGCAACGGTGCGAGGAGCCGGGGGAAGACGATATGCGACGACGCAGTGGGCGGTGATGCGTGTTGCGTTTAGTTGCGAGAGACGATCGGTTGGAAGTAAGGTTGGGTAGTAGCGGGAAAGAGACAGAGACGGCGAGCAGAGATGGGCTGGCGGGTGGACTGGGCTTGGGCTGGGCACGTCCCCACGAACGCAGCGGGAGAGGTTTTGGGGCGGCGACGGGTTGCAACCAGGTTCCACAGGACAGTGCCAACACAGGATGTGTACTCCGTAGAGGACGTGTGAATCTGCACCACAACTGTTCGCTCCGCAGGATCCGATGAGAGGTGAAAGAGTAGGAGAAGAGCAAGAGCACCAGAGTGCACGCGAATAGAAATGTATACCTCCAGCGTCTGCCAGGAGACCAAAAAAGACGGCTACCACGAAGCGCGATAGACCATCCGTCAGAGAAGCGACGACCGCTAACAACAGCGCCTGGAGTCCAGAAAAAATGGGTGCAGATCGCCTAAGCGCAGTCAGTGCAAGCGGCAGGTTTTAGAGATCCGGGCCCCCAAAAAAGCCGCTGCTGCAGGGTTTTCCTCGGGGCTGGGCGGGCACGGTAGCGCTGTATCGGCACGTTTTTTTGGCGCCCGTCCCGCCGGAGCGACAGGCGGGCTACAGGGCAGAGGAGGGGAGACGGGCAGACGACGTGGGAAAGCGGCTCGCAATCGCAAGGCACAGGACGGACGTGGACGCAATGGACGGGGCAGGGCGTCCTACCCACGACGACGGACGACCAGGGGACCGCGGGTGGCCCAGGTGGGGGATATGCAGCTATCCGAGGACAGGCGGGTGGCACTGTGATTACGCCGTGCCAGAAATAAATCTGCGCCTCCCCATACAATCTGCCTGCGCAGCTGGCCCCTATAATTTTGTCCGTCGCACGTCGGTGGCTGGGTTCATGTCGTGTTACCCCGATAACAGCGCTAGCGCCGGGCTAGTCGCCGCTGTACCAGGGTTATCGCTGTATCCGGATATTCTTCCACCACCTCGCCGTGTCGACGTCAAAAAGCGGTACATTGCTATTTTTCATTTGTCTTCAAATAGCGATGAATCGACGCGTCTCTCCTTTCTACGCCGTTTACTTTTTTTCCCGAAAATTTTACGCCGCGGCAAGGTACCCATCCTGTTTCGTCCCGGCTGGTCTGGTACGCTGATTCACTACCACGCGCTGCAGACTCCGTCCGGCTGCGCCAAGCTCCATCGTTGCCGGCGCTAGCGTTGTAACGAGGGGCCTGGCCTGCACGTGACCGAAGACAGTGCGAAATGCGTGTCGAAAATTCCATGCCGCACTGTCGTACATTAACTCCAAGATTTTTTTTTTTTCTACTCCGTTTGTCTTAGCTCTTCCTCTCCAAGCACTCGCAGTTCCTTTGCTTTCGACTCTTGCAGCACCCAGCTGCATGGGAAGAAGGTTTCAAAGGGTTGATTGCTTTGAAAAATTGTTTTGCATATCTGCTGAAGCAGTTTTTGCACTTTTGAAACGATTCTGTGCGAGATATTGGACGTGCAGAGGCGTGGAAGATTTTGTGTCAAGCTGCTCAAGCTGCATGTTGCCTGACTTTTTTCTATCTTCAGTTTTTGCTCTTTTGGGTTCCAAGACTTGGACTGCACTCAATCTATTCAAGCAGTCACTCGTCAAGGTAAGCTTTCTTCAATTTCTTGCTTCCCAGTTCTTCTTTCTTGCATCCCGCCCTCCCACCGTCCGACCAAGACGGCGTCGAATGATGACAACATACACTCTCTTCTTTTCCTAACTTGAATCGACCATGAAGCTCAATTCGGGCTCTCTTCGCAGGGAGCCTGTTACTTGCCAGTATTTCCTGTCTGACTACTCATTTTCACAAACACATTTTTGTCTTGTGTCTTCTCGTTTCTTGGTCGATGCTGCAGCACATGAAAGAAAAAAAAACATTGTCAAGCTTCTTTGTACTAACAGTATCTTCCTCGACCAGGTCTCCTTCGTATACACACGATCGATTGATACACGGAATAGTCTACAGCATTTTGACATCTTGTTGACTTTGTCTTTGCTAACGTAAGTTTTGGCTTTTGTTTTGCTATTGGTTGCTTGCACAGAGTTTTTTCTTTTTTCTTTTATGATGAAATTTCCCATTAATTCGCAGTTTCCACTCGAGTCCCATTGAGCCTTTTTTGGGACAGATGACGGCTTATTCTTCCTTGGATGTCTGATTTATAAAGAAAAACTCTTGTTTGCTTGTTTTATTGCATGCCATCACGTTGCTGGACTATCTAGCTAACCTACAAAAGTGTCTAGGAAAACTATATCCCATTCACGACCCAACTTAGACGTATTATACCATCATGTCCATACAATTCAATGCAAATATATTTACACATCACAGCTTTGCTCCATACGTTACTCAAGTGACTTCTGTAAAATAATGGATTGCTCTCATTTACATCGTCTAGTGTCTAGTGCCACTATGTTCCAAACTCCATATCAAAAGTCTGTCCTGTACTCCCCCAAAACTCCCAGTTGAATCCTAATGATGACCCTTATGCAACACGCAACTCCTCCCGAATCTCATCCCTCTTCACCCGTCCACCCACAATACCTCGCCTGTTGCGTCCCGTCCTTCCACGCCCGAGCCAGTTAAGCTTGAGCATCTTGCACAGCTCCACCATCTTCTTGCTATTCGTCTCCTCGTTGGGGCTGCCACCGCCGTTGCCACCTGCGCCCGCGAGGCCAGACAGCACGCTCACGCACTGCAGCATGCGGCCCACCATGTCCGTCACGTACTTGGAGTCCTCGACGTTTTGCTCCCGCACGCTGCTGAGCACCACGTGCGCGCTATTGGACCCGGGCGTAAACGGCCGCAGCTGCCCGTCGCTGCCGTGACTGCCGAAGCTGACGTTGCTTACGGCGCGGCTGCGGCCCGCGCCGCGCTCGGAACCGGAGCCTGTGCCCCCGCCGCCGCCGGCCTCGCCCAGCAGCGTGGTGCTGGTTGAGTTGTAGGAGCCTACGGAGGGGTCGAGCGACATGGCTGTGCCGGGCCGGATCATGGGTGGGAAGTACTCGGGGGGTGAGGTGGACATGGCCGCTTCCGCTGACGGCGATGCCATGGCCATGTTTGCGAATGAGGAGGGGAGGAACTCGAGCGAGAGGCGCGAGAAGATGGTCTTGAGGGTGTCGTAGCGAGGGAGGATAACGATGTCGCGGTACGCGGAGAGGACGAGTCGCCTCACGTCAAGGAGAGCAGACGGCGGCACGACTTTTGCCTCTGTATCGGGTGCCGCGGGAGCCATGACGCCGCCCCAAAAGTCGCGTGCTTGATCGATGGTCATGAGTGGACCACGGCCGGCAACTTCTAGGTCCAGTGGCAAGAAAACTGACTGTAGGTATGGCAGGATGGTGGTGTATGTAAACAGCCAGAGCTCAACAAGCGTAGGTATAAACTTGTCTTCTGGAGTGGCTCGCAAGGTACGGTCCATCGTCGTAAATCCAGCGGTGAGAAGGTCGCGAAGATCGTCGAGGACGCTGCTCGGGCTTCTCTTGTGGATGCAGAATTGGATGTGCATCTGCACTATGCGATTGATGTCTTCTACCGGCAAACGAACGTCTTCGCCTTGGAAAACTACCAGCAGCAGCGTCTTGAGATATGGCCAGGCTTCGTCGATGGACGTTGGAAGATTCATGGCCATTTTGGCCGAATCAGACGCATCGTAGTAGAGCGTACTCTGCTGTGAGAGCGACGGGAAAGCAGTAGTGCCGGACAAATCCCCAGGTAGATTGAAAGAGGATTCGTTGTCAAGGCGGCTGTCTGACCGCTCGCCGTGCTTGCGGTCCTTCTTGACCTTGGAGAAGCTCGACGTCGATAGACCGACGCTCGACGGTACATGAAAGTTGTACAGGCTGCTTGGGGCGTTTGGGTCTGTCGGCCTGGAGTTGCTGGCCACCGACGAGAGCGGTAGGTGGTATTCATCTCTAAGCTTTTGTTTCTGCCGTGAGAGGAAATGGTGCTTCTTCTCTTTGCTCTTCTCCTCGCTATCAAAAGGTCTAATCGTGGCCGACGACGAGTTGTTGAGGCTGTATAGTGACTGGTTCGATGAGTCGACAAGGCTGCTTGTGCTAAAGTTGCCTCGCTGCAAGGCGGATAGAGCAGACCCAATCTTGCTCGGGCTGGGCAGGGCCTTGTCTTTTCCTTCAGACTTGGCGGCGCCAATCTTCACCGGCCGGGAAAACAGCTTCGACTTGGCCTTTTCCGACTTGGATGGAGGTCTTTCAGGGACAGATGAGGGGATAGGTGGTGGAAGCGGTAATGGCGGTTGCGGGGACGATCCGGCATCTCTCGGTGAGCTGTGCCCTGATCTGGGGAAGACAACATTGGCAGCAGTCGCGGCAGCCGACGGGTTTCCGCCCAGCGCCGACGAATGCCCGCCCAGCCTGTCGATATTTAATCCGCCAGTATTTGAAGTCGGGGATGCCGAGTCTCGCGGCGTGCTCGATTCTGTGAAACTGAGAGTTGGCGGACTCAGCGGCGCTTTGCCGCCACTGGTACGCCTGCTGCTATCGCTCGCATCCGCCGGAAAGGGGGCAGTTTGAGACCGCTGGCGGCTGTGTGAATTCGCATGACTGTTGTGGTTATTGTGGTTATTGTTGTTATTGTTGTTATTGCTGTTATTGCTGTTATTGCTGTTATTCTGGCTGTTTTGGTGGGACATGACGGCAGCCTGCGCCGCAATATGACTGGCGGAGCGCATGTTGGAACTGGCCGCGCCGACATGGGAGAGGTTCGACGCCGCAGTGGACGGCATACTCGAGTCAAACAGCCCTTGGGTGGCACCGTATTTCTTCGATTCCGCCTTGCTCAGCGTAGACGGCGAGCCGTGCGTAGCCACCCTCGGCGATCCGACGGCGTTTGGGCGGGAGAAGTTGTGCAGGCTCGGCGAGCTGGTGTTGGAATGCGAGGTGAACTGGCTGTATATCGGCGTCCCCGGCGAGGCAGCTCGTTGGCGCGACTTGGGAACGGTCAACGAGGCCGCCGCACTGCCGCTGGCGGATGCAGCAGCAGCAGACGACGACGCGGCGGCGGCGGCCACGGCGCCATCGTCCGAGGAGCTGTGATCGAGCTGGAGCGGCGGCGGGGGCTGGCGACGAGACAGCGACGGCGGGCGCTGGGGCTGGTACGCGGCATTGGCGGCGTTGGACGACGACGATGACGGGGTCGCCTTGTTGGAGGAGGTGAGCGGCGAGAAGCTGCCCGGCGCGCGGGCTGCGGCCTGGGACCGGTGCCCGTTCCCTTGCGTGGGCTGCATTTGTTGTGTCAAGGGCCGTGGAGAGGAGAGTGGAAAGAGAGATAGAGAGAGAGAGAGGTACCCCGTGTGGGACCAGATCACATCTTGACTCAGCTGCTAGAGTGGTGAGGCGGTCGATCGGTGGGCAGGTTTCAGGGCGCGAATCGGTCGTTGAAGATGGAGGTTGTGGTGTGGTCGCCGTGAGTGAATGGAGATGACGTTGGCTCGTGGTGGCCGGTAGGCGATCCTGGAGAAGGGCGGCCCTGAAACCGAGCTTGGACCCGCACAGTCAGACCCGCGCCAGCGACACTCTCTCTGGCCAACGAAGCTACTCCAAAAAAAACACATCCCAACCTCGACTTTCTACTCTTTCTAAACCTTTACGCAGAACCAATCTGAACAGCAATTGCACCCTTACAGTCCTCATTCACTCCTACCTCTCAACACCCATTATACGGCCATGGCGCAGCAATCAACCCCGAGCCTAACGGCAAAGTACACCTCACCGACCAACGAAGCCTTTTCCATCGACAAGCCCCTCCCAGCAACGCCGCCATCCGCAGACGTCGCGGCCAAGACGGAATACCTCTCGTCCCTGCGCGCCGCCGTCACCAGCACGCAGGAGCAGGTCAACAAGGAGCTGACGGCGCGGATGGAAGAGGATAAAGCGCGTGCGACGCCGTCGGATGCTGCGGCTGCGAAGAAGGCTGGTGTTGATGAGGATAAAGAGGAGGAAAACTATGGTGAAGAGGTGCAGGAGGAGGAGGACTGAGACTTGGAAAAGGAAGGAATATTAAGCATGAATTTGATTGTGAAGAGGGAACAAAAAAATGCAGGGTTTAGAATTGCTCGCTACAAAGCTGTGCTAAAAGTACATCTTGGAGGGGGTATTTGCGACAATGGCTTTCTATCAAAATTACAAAGGGGAGCGAAACATCACGGTGCCCGATCTCAGGGGCTCCTTGCCCAGCTCGGCGTCGTCGGCCGGCCTCCCGTCGCTCTGCTCAGACAACCCTGGTGGACGACGGTGTTGTCTGGGAGGACAGCGACCACGCTGCCGCCCATGCGCATGCCCAGCCTGAGCTTCTTGTGGCACACCACGCAGTGACGCTCGTCCGTGATCACGACGTGTCTATTGCGGCCGCCCTGTCCACCCGGCGTGCCGTCGCCAATATGCAGCTGCGCTGCCACCGATATGCCTTCTGCCTTGCGCAGCGCCGCGACGATGCGTGATTCGTTGACTTGGCTGTTGACTGATCGGATGCGGCCCCGGAAGTACGCCTCCAGGTCGCCGACGGGTAGATCATCCGGGATAAGACCCAGTGAAGATGTGGCTGGGAGGCGCGCGCCGTGCTTTGATAGGAGATCCAAGGCTGGTGGGAGTAAGGGCTTGTTTGGTGAAGGGGGTTGCAGATAGAGAGAAAGCAGTGTATGGTATACGGACGGGTTTGACTCGTCCTCGTCTTCTGGTAATGTTTCGTTGGAGGGACCAGAGGATGGCTCCTGTCTGAAAATGCGATTGCAGTACCTGCGACAGTTAGCATTGGTGCATGAACTTGGGGACTATAGACTCACTCTTCTGCCTTGGCATAGTCCTTCATCTTGAATACAAATATCTCCAACGCTTGCTTATGTTGTTCCATGTGACTCAACACCACCGCTTGTGCCTCGTAGAAAGAAGGATCTGAAATCGTTAGCATCAATATACTGCCATTGAAGAATTATAAATCGTACCGTCTTTTGGAATGAGCCCAAATGCCTTGCCTAGGCTGTATACCGGCCCAGACTCTTGCAAAAACTTGACAAACTGCGCCATGAGAGTATCCCACTCATCTCCATGCTTCATCTTCTTCAGCTTGGCAACATACAGATCGACGAGGCGGTTATGAAAATCTGGTGTCGCGTCGCCCAGCTCGCTCGTAACGTGCTCCAAGTATATCCTCTCCAGGTCCGTATCGACCGACTGAAGAAACTCAGTCACTCTGTCGCGAGGTAAGGTCTCTGCGTTTTCAGTATCGCCTGTAAATATCTCCATGGCAAACTCCGGATTCGCGCGCAGGGTCCATCCCGCATTCTGTACGATCAAGTCGATTTGCGAAGGCGGTAGATTTTGCAGATACTGAATCGTGCGGTTTGGCCCATGCAGCGTAGGTGCCGCCTCGTCCGGCTTCTTAGCCGCACCAAACTTGACCAGCAGGCCCAGCGCCTCCTTGTGGAGCTTCTTTCCGTAAAAGAAGTCAATCAGCTCTGTGTAGCGGTTGTGCTCCAGCAGCTTCTCGTTGACGACTTCAGGGTCGCAAAAGTTGGGGATGCGGAATAGCGACCCTGCCAGCGCCGGCTGCGACAGCATGTATGCTCGGAACAGTGTCGTGTCCACGAGTCGAAACGTCTCCCGCAGCTTCTCTTGCAGCTCCAATTCGGACTCGTTCTGTGTCGTCCTCAGGAATCGCTCAGCGGCATCTTCGCTCATCCCTGTCCTGTCCGCCCGAGGCTTGAGGTTTCCGGTAGCCGGGTCAATAACTCGCTGCAGACGAGCTCGCGTCCCTGCGAGGTAACTGTTGAGCTCCAGTACGGCATTCATCAAGTCCTTGCCCTCAAGCGGTTTGTCTTCCGCCTGTGCAGCCTCGCCATCCTCCCCTTCTGTTGCGTCTGAAGGTTCCTTCTTAAAAGATGCGATAGACGCTGCATCGGGTGCTGTCTTTCTCTGCGAACCCATGAAATACTTTGCAAATCCACCAACGCCAGGTATTACAGAACCATCCGTACTCTCCTCTGCTTCCTGAGATTTGGTACCATTGCTCTTGGCGGGCGCGTGGTCAGTGTCAGCCTTATGTTCGTCCGTAGCAGCCCATCTTGACAGCGTTCCAGAAATAACCGGAGGGAACAGCCGCAGCACTCTCTCGGGCGGCGCATGGACGTCGTCTTCGTTGAACAGGTCCATAGCCTGTCTGTACTTTTTCTTCCCAAAGAGCATCTCGGCCTTTTGCATCTTGACCTCTCGGAGAGTCTCGACTTTGCTCTTGAGAAGAGCGTCCTCTAGCATGTTCAGCACACTCACAGCCTCATCGAATTTGCCGGCTTCCACAAGCTCGTTGATTTGTGAATCATAATCCGTCGCGCCCATTTTCCAAACACAGCGGTCACTCGAGATATGAAACCCCTTTCCAGCATGTGCCAGGCTGACATTAGGAGGCGGAAAGTGTAGCTGCGCTGCGCCAGGCAGCGATATCGTCTGAAGCAGCGAAAGTGTGTCGGGGTTGCGGACTTCCATGGTTCCTTTTGCAGGCGGTTGCAAGGCAACAATATACGGGTATGAGTATCCGATAGATTCTGGTGCTGTGCTCCAAGGTACCTGCCGCCTCTCAAGAGGCTTGCCATCATCACTGATGAACAAGGTATTGATATCCTTGGCTAACAGCACCTCTCCGTCTGCGAGCTTCGCAGCCAGAGGCTTGGGCATATATCCTCCTAACCCCATGTATCCCATGCCAGCACTGCTCACGGCGCCAAATCGGCTGGCTTGTCCAGCAGCGCCAACCGTGCCACCACCCTCTACATCCACGACCTCGTGGGTAAGGGCATCGACCATGACATAACCGCTATTCATGCCACAGACGAGCTTCGTGGCGTTGGCCCAGGTCACACTGCGAATCGACTCTGGCAGCACAACCTCGCCGACGCCCTCCCCGAGCTCGCTTTCATGCCAACTCCACAAGAGCAGCCGCCGCTTCACGGCAACAGCCAGGCGGCTAATAATCTCAGGGATTCCCGTGTCGGGGTCCTTGACAATGTTGGACGTGACGGCGAAGCTCGAGGCATTCTTGGTCTTGCTCAGCGTCTCGATGAGGTCGTGCGTCTGGAGGTCGTGCAGCGATACGTAGTAGTTTGACAGCGACACGATGGTGTTTGCCTCCTTGATGATGGCGAGCTGCTCAATCGCGCGCGTCGAGAACCGCTCGACCTCGCGCAGCAGGTCGGTCGGCTTCGTGGATGCGCGGGACGACGGTCGCTCGCCATTCTTAGGGAGGCTTGTGGCCGGCGAGCCCGCGGCGCCGCCGTTCTCGGTGGACGGGAGCTCGTTTAGTCGGTAGACTCGAAGGGCGCCAGTGTTGAGGCCGACGAGGACACGGTCGCCTGCCCACAGCTCATGTTAGAAAACTACTCCAATAATAGACTTCCATGTCACACAGGTTCGCAATGCACTAGAACGTACCATAGGCTAGAATCGTCTCAATCTTTGACTTGTCCCGCGGCCGAAGCTCAATGATGGGACGCGCTGTGAATGCGGAGAGCATGGCGGCTGCCAGCTCGTAGCAGGATATGCTACCTGGGAGCGAAACGCATCAGACTAAATAGAGTAATGCAACAGGCGCCAATAATCGGTCCTGCGTCCGGCAATTTCAGTGTCGTCGTGTACGGCGCGATTTCAAGGGCGAGCGTCTCGTGCGCAAGCTTACAATGACGCGGAGTAGCCAGTAGCGGTGGTGTCTTGAGCCGACGTCAGGTGGTAGCCGCTCGTCACCATCGACGTCAATGCAGGGTGAGCTACCCACACAGTCCGTACAGTGTGTCCACGCACATTACATTTTCACGTTTCCGGCTTACAGCAGAATGAAAAGCATGATCTTTTATTTTAATGCATTTTGCCACGTCGGCAAACTTTAGCAAATTGTCTATAAAATTACTACTAGTGTATCACAAAAAGGAAAAAAGTTTGCCATGATTGCAATATGTGTAACAACTGCATCTGCATCGCCTTTGTATACGCGGCGATTAGTCCAGACCGGCAACCTCCATAATACCGTAGCCCAGAGTCACCACAACAGCCAAGGTCAGCAGACTGCTTGGGACACCACGGCTGATGAAGTGCTTGACTTGTAGGTATCTCTGCCCGGCGGCATCCTCCTTCATAATGGCGGCTGTGAAGATATGTTAGCTGGTTACTAAGACTATGTGAGGAGTAGAACGTACTCATGTTGGGGAAACCACTGGTAGGCAGACCCATGGCGGCACTGCACATAAGCACTCCTCCCATGACAAGCAGGTTGGGATGGGGCTGGTCCATGGCAGAGCCGACATCGAAGACCAGAGGAAGGAAGATGAGTGCAGCCACAGTGTGGCTGATGAAAGTCGCAATGACGAGGATCAGGGTGGAAAAGACGACAAGGACACCATACACGCCCATGCCCTCGACCTCCTTGGAAACAAGCTCAGCCAGAGTGTGCAAAAGACCGGATGATCGAACAGCTTTGCCGAGAGACAAGCCACCCGCCGCAAGGATGATGATTGTCCACGGAAAGTTGTTGAAGTCTTCCTTGGTTAAGATGCCAATGCCGAAGAAGAGGACAATCGGGATGATGGCAATAACACCCATGTCACCGAATACGTCTTCCATCTGGTGGCTTGCACACCAAAGGACAATCGTGGAAATGGTGACAATGGTGACAAACCACTGCACCCCGGTAAACTTTTCCTTCAATGGGCGGATCGGCGAGATTGTCGTGCCCTTGCCGGGTTGGAAGGTGATGAGCAGCAGGAGCCAAATGAAGAAGATGGACACAATTCCCACGGGAATGACAATGAAGAACCACTGCAGCCACGTGGGAGCAGGTTGCATGATGCCCATGGCAACGACGTTTTGCGGCGAGGCAATGGGAGACAGCATACCGCCAATGTTGGATGCTAGGGCAATACCAATAATGACGGCCTTGGACATGCTAGAGTCGGAGGGCAGCGTTCGAAGCATAGGCTACAAACTGTTAGTCGATGTCATTTCACAAATCGTATTCGTTTACATACCTCGATAATGGAGAAGCACAACACAGGCGCGGCAACGTTACTAATCAGCATGGATGCGAATGCAGCGACAAGCATGTTGGCCAGGAGAACCGTCTTTGGCTGCGTACCAGCCTTGCTCAGGACAAGTGTGGCAAGTCTCTTGTCAATGGTGCACTTGGACAGCGCAGCGGCAACAGTGAAGCCGCCCAGCAGAAGCATGATGACGGGACTCCACATGGACGCAAAGATAGCAGACGTCGCATCCTTTGCAGACAGACGCTTGTGGCTGTGGCCCTCTTCCTCGTCACGTACAACACGAAGAACGACAGAGAGGAACGGGATCAACAAGGACGTCACGAACAGAGGCAGCGTCTCAGTAGCCCACAGAATGCTCACAAACACCAGCATGGCCAGGCAGTTTTGCTGCTCGGGGTGACGGAGGATGGGGATGAACAGTAGCGCGAAAAAGACTCCAAGAGAGACGGTCAGGGTGAACATGGACGAGCTGGCCAGCCAGGAGGGCAAGCTCAGGCGGCCAAAGGGCGTACGGAGCTGCCTCGTGCTCGATGTCTTGTCGTCGTCTCCCTGGAGTCTCTTCGGGACTCGGCTCTGATCGTGGCCCAGCAGGGACTGCCCCAGCCTCGCTGCCTCGCCTCGTCTCTCGATACCGATGAGGTCTCGCCAGACGGTGTTTCTCTCCCAGACAACGTGCTCGCGGAGGTGGGAGCGCAGATCCTTTTTCGCAAGGTCCTGGTCGCCACCGGTAACGCAATCGGCGTAGGCGTCTTCCATCCTGGCAATGTTGGTCTCGAGCAGCTCCTTGGACTCCGTCTTGAAGGGATAGGCCGTCTCGACGTTGGTGCGCATGTAGGTGGCTCTCAGCTCCTTGTCCATGATCTTGTCAAACTTTTTCAGGACCTTGCTGAAACCAGTCTTGTTGAGCTGGCCGTAGGACTTGAGCTCGCAGAGCTGGACGTAGAGGCTGATGATGCGCTTCTTGAGCATAATGGCGGACGAGTAGAGGCCGGGCGGGAACATGAGCTGGTCGCCGTAGTCTTCAAACGTGGTGCTGTATCGGCGCGTGGAGCGGCCGAGCTCGGACGACGCCGTCATGTCGGTGGACTGCAGCATGAGGTTGGGCAGCGTCCTTCGGCGCGGCTGCGACTTGCTCTGCTGGGTGAGCAGGGCGTTTTCGTCGTCTTCGCTGCCGCTGTCCTCGATGCCGTCGTCTTCGGACGCCTGGCCCAGCGAGCTGGACGAGGGTCGGCCGTGGCCGGGCCGGTTCATGTCGTTCGAGGAGCGGTGGCCGATGGCCGGGGACGGGCCGGCGTCTACAGAGGGTCGTTCGTCGACATCGCGGAGGAGCTGGGCGGCCTCGTCGAGGAGCTCGCCTTCTTTCGACACGTAGAAGGAGCAAATCTTTTCGAGCTCGACGCCGAGGGCTCTGCTGAAGACATCTTCGGGTTCTTCGCCTGCAATGAGGGGACGCGACTCGTTGTCACCGGCACGGGCCTGCGCGACCGACTTTTCAAGCTGGTAGATACTGCGCGGGGTGAGAGATGATAGAGTTAGCAGGCAGGTTCCCAGGTTGTGTCCCGGACACACAAGTTAAGTAGCTGGGAACGGGAACGCGCGTCTTACAGCTTCTTGAGGTTGCTGTAGGCAATGTAGTGGCTGCTCCAGTCCGGAACAGCGTTGAACTGGATGCTGTGGGAGAACTTCATCTCGTCCTGCGACTCGAGCCAGCGGCGCTTCTCGTCTCTCTTCTCTCGCCTGCGGGCGTCGCGGTGGTCGACGTCTCGTCGGGCAAGGACACGGCCGTAGTCGACGAGCTCAATGTCGTCGGGGCGGGCGTTGGCGTCTATGGCCGGGGAAGTGTCGCCGCGGGGATCACTGGATGCGATCCCTCCTCGCTCGCCAGGGCCGCGGGTCGGGGTGCGAGATGGGTCGCTGCGGTGGTGATGTGCAGGGCCGGTGCGAGGCGCAGAGGAGGGATACTCGGGGCGAGACGGGTCGCGAATGGTGAAGGATGTGAAAATGGTGGACGGGGGGGGAGGCAGTAAGCGGGCGAAGGAAGAGGCTTTCCTGCTAGAGCTTGAGGGTTAGGTCGTCTATCATGGGACTGGGCTCCTGGCCGGCGACAATTGTGGTCAGCCGGATGGAGCTGGCGTGTCGTTGTAGCCACTTAGCGCGGATGCATTTGGTGTTGGAGCAGAGGACGGCGGGTGACGCGGGCCCGCCATGGGGGCGGTCTGACGGCCGTCTAGCCCGTAAGAGACATGGGAACGGAGCACGATGGGCACCAAGGGCAGCCGCCAAGCTCCATAATTCAGCGTTTAGCCCTCTGTGGCAGGCTCTAACGGAACAAGCTCAGGGTTAGGGGAGGCAAAAAAATTAAGCTGTTCCGATAGTCCTTGGACATTCTGAGGCCACTTTTGGCCTCGATAAGGTGACCGGGGACTGCGAGTAGGTATCCTGGAAGCCATGTAGTCTGCTGATATGCTGCTTCCATACTCCAATCGACTGCCGCCGATCGCCATTTCGTCTCACATCGCCAAGCTTACCCTGGAGCACGTTGCGCACAATATGCTATCCACGTACACGATGAGAAATCAATGCCAGCAGTTGAAATCAACATAATCATTGGCTACTACATTTCGCTTCTTTATAGCCGTAATAGCGACGTAATTACAGTTGGGTATTCATCATGTTGCGCAGAGTATCACCAACTGTGACCCCAACGCTCACCTCCACGCACCCGACGAGACGTTACGCCAAATACCCTCGAAATCTATACTGTAAAGATTCAACTCATGCTCATCCAACCTCACTCGTCCGGGTGGCGTAGCCGCAATCTCGAAGCTTACACTCCCCAGGCGGGCCGTTCGTACCTCTTCGTAAATACAAATTGCCGACAGACGAGAACCTGAGAACCCACATCAGACCCCGTCGAGACAGACAGCCCCTTCAAATACAGTAACAGCAAATGTCACAGCCAGGACAACCCCGTGCACCTATTATTAACAAGGTGTCTCACTGCAGAGAGCGGGCGGGTGGCGGCCCGCCACCGCCGACTTACAAGCCCATGGCGACCCGCCCATTGGCGCGGAACACTCGTACGGTGCAGCTGACCATCAGATCGACCGTAATTGCACTAGCCATGCCAAACCGCCGCCCACCTCCACAGCCAGCCCATAGTCCCAAATACCGGTAACGGCGTGTAGTTTGTGCGGAGAAGGCGCAAAGGGAAGGTCCGGTAAACTACAGTTTGCCAAGAAGGCACCCAGCTGTGATATGTTTAAGTCGACTCGGCCTGCTTTACGCCGACGACGACAACCCATCCATTTCCATACCGCGAGCATTGTATAAAAGCGTCAAGAAGTGACGATAATTCCGCACTGTTTCATCACCCTTTTAAAATAATCCAATAAAAATAATATCCTCTCTGGCCCCGTCATGGCTGCCGTTTTAAACCCCGTTGTCCATGATCAGTTGGGCAAGGACGCCAGCAACGGCATCGTGTCGGTTGGCTCCAATGAGGGCAAGGTGGCGACACAGCATCTCGCGTGGATGCGCCCAACGGCAAAGGATACGCCGCTCGAGGAAATGCGCAGACGGCTGCGTGAAGATGGATATCTGTTTCTGAAGCATTTGATTCCACGCCAAGATGTCCTGGACGTCCGCAAGCAGTAAGCGCCATCACAATCATCCTTGTTAATACATGAATGACAGGTGATGCCCATCTAACGCGCAACAGCTACTTTTCCCAATACATACCTACCGGCATGCTAGAACCAGGAAGTGACCCAGAACACGGCATCTTCAACAAGTCCCAATCCGCCTCAGACCACGGCGGCATCGGCGCCGGCGACCTGCCCCCGTCCGACCTCGAGGTCCAAACGCTCACAAACTCCCACACAACCCCGGAGTACCTCTCCTTCCTCACGCACACAGACCTGCGCAGCTTTGTCCGGCGCCTCATGGGCTGGGACAGGGAAGTCCTGCTGCAGCGCACGATGCTTCGCCACAACGCACCCGGCGGCAAGAGCACGGCCGTGCACTACGACAAGCTCTTCCTGCGCGGCGGCGCGGCCTACTTCCTCACGGCGTGGGTGCCGCTGGGCGACACGGCGCAAAACGGCGGCGGGCTCATGTACCTCGCCGACTCGAAGGGCCTGGGCCGCGAGATTGAGGACGAGTTTACCCGGCGGGCGGCCGAGTCGCTCACGGATGAGGAGCGGATTAGCGCGTTTAATGTGAATATGGAGAAGAATGGCATGCTTTCGCATAATGCGGGCGACTTTGCGGCGGAGTATGGGAGAGGGGAGAAGAGGGAGGGCTGGCTGGTGGCGAATTATGAGGCGGGCGATGTGGTGTTTCATGATCCGTACATGATTCATACGAGTACGGTGAATGAGGACGTGGAGGGTAGAATTAGGCTGAGTACTGATTTGAGGTTTTATGAGGAGGGGAGTGATATGGATATGAGGTGGATGAAGTTTTGGACGCCTGGGGATGGACTTTAATGAAGGATATTGAACACAATCGCATTTATGGTGTCTGCTAGTAGTTACGCTTTCAATGTATCTTGGGATCTTTAGTCTGTAGCCCGGATTCATGCACAACATAATTAATATATCTAGTGTACGCATATAATATGAATCATTCCATGTTTGAACCTAGCTAATTATGGTATCTTTCTCTATATCTCTATATCTCTAAACAATCAAACGGCATCTTACAAAAACAACACTCTGGTGCTCACGTAGACAGCATCTGCTGCAGAGCATTAACACGGTAGGACTCGCTCCTCTCCACCAGCTCCTCATGGCGGCCCTTTTCCACCACCTGGCCGCCCTCCACCACAAAGATGATGTCTGCCTTGCGGACAGTATGCAGGCGATGCGTAATGGCAATCACCGTGATGCCCTTGGCCGCCCTCTCCAGGCCCTCCTGCAGCGCGCGCTCGCTCTCCGCGTCCAGGGCACTGGTGCTCTCGTCCAGCAGCAGAAGCTTGGGCTTGCGGACGAGCGCTCGCGCAATGGCCAGACGCTGACGCTGGCCGCCAGAGAGACGCGATCCGTTGGGGCCGCACTCGGTGTTGTAGCCGTCGGGCAGGGCGGCAATGGTGTCGTGGATGTTGGCGAGGCGGCAGGCCTCTTCGATCTCGGCGTCGGTTGGGACGTGGCTTGTCCGCGCGCCGAGGCTGACGTTGAACTTGATGGTGCCCTCGAACAGGGCGCAGTCCTGCGGCACGACGGCAATGTCGTCACGGAATTCTGCACCCTCCTTGGCGCAAATGTCGACGCCATCAATCTCGACGGTGCCGCCAGTTGGACGGTACATGCGCTGCACGAGCGACATGATTGTCGACTTGCCGGCTCCCGAGGGGCCGACGAGGCCGCAAAACTGCCCCGAGGGGATGGTAAAGGACATTCCCTTGAGAATCTGAATGTGCGGTCTGGCAGGGTATGAAAATGCAACGTCTTTGAAGGTGATGGTAGATCCCTTGGTAGGGCCGCTGGGCTTTCGGGGTGCTTCGGCCATGGCCTCGACATCGGTCTTCTCCACGTCATCGAAGCGCTTCAAGTCCTTGGACGAGCCGAGGTCAACCAGGCTCAGAATTCGAGACGCGGCCGCCTTGGCGCGCGAGATTTCGGGTGCCAGACTGAACATTTGGCCCCAGAGCTGTGCGCTCACCAGCATGGCGACGAGAATAATCAGGAACTGCGTCTGCGTGTACTCGCCCTTGATGATGCGCGTAGATCCCCACCAGTAGGCAAATGCGTAAATCAGGTTACAGGTGCTGTTCGCCATGGCCAGCCAAAAGTTGGTCCAGGCGCTGAAGAGGACGATTTCCTTCTGCGGCGCCTTGAGAGCACGGCGGTATGTTCCCAGCACCTCTTCCTCGATGGAGAGCGACGACACCGTCTTGAAGGAGTTGATGGCCTCCACGGTGATGCCAATGGCGGACGAGTAGGCGCCGGCGTGCTTGCGCTCAAACTGGGACAGGGAGCGGACCTGCATGATGCCGGAGCCGAGCAGCACGGGCACGGTGACGAGACACACGATGGCAATCTTCCATGCGATAATGTGCGACATGACGATGGCCACGAAGAAATTGACCATGATGGAGAACATGGTTCCTATAATGGATCCGCTGAATCCACCAACGGCAGCTGTGTCGGCTGTGATTACAGACAGCAGCGTGGCAGGAGTACGGCCACTGCCCTGGTGCCAGTCCAGGTCTTGCTCATACAACGCGCGGAAAGTGAGGACGCGGATTCTGTACAGAAGCTTCTCTGCTACGTAGCCAAAACCAGACCAACTGGTCGAGTTGGCCAGCAGCTCAACAACAGCGAGCATGAAGAAGAGGCCACCGAAGAAACGTCCCGCCCACAGAATTTTGCTTATGGGGTTGCAAGGGCTCAAGTTTCCAACGGTATGACCAAAGATGAGACCAGAAGCTGAAAAGGTGAGGCCGACCGCTACACCCGCAACGATGGCAATCATTAGCCAGAGCAGGTTGGGTCGGACCATCTTGAGAATGCGGGCAATGACGGTGCCAGCGGACTTGTTCGAGTCGAGGTGCGCCGCGTCAGCGACAGCTTCGGGTGTTTCCTTGTCCTGTTTGGCGTCGTCCGAGTCAGAACCTTTATCAGCGTATTGGGCTTTGTCCTTGGCAATGGAGTCTTGCTCTGCCGTCTCCGTCTCAATGTCACCACGGGCGGTGCTGGCAACCGACATGCCATCTTCCTGGCGCTCAGCTTCAATGTTTTGGAGGCGGACCATGCCGGCGTAGGAGCCGTTGAGAGCCATGAGTTCGGAATGGGTACCCTGCTCGATAATCTCGCCATTATTCATGACAATGATGTTGTCGGCGTTCTTGATGGTGGAAAGGCGATGGGCAATGGCGATAAGCGTGCGGTCTGACGCAATCGACTCCACGGCCTGCTGGATTCGGTGCTCGCTTGCCGAGTCGAGAGAGGCGGTGGCTTCGTCGAGGATGAGAATCTTGGGGTCTCGAATCAGGGCGCGAGCGAGAGCGATGCGCTGACGCTGGCCACCACTGACGAGTTTACCGCCAACGCCTACTTCGGTACCATAGCTGTTTTCAAGCTTCTCGATAAATCCTGATGCATCGGCTAGGTCTGCAGCATGCCTGACCATGGCGACGAGCTCAACGGTATCCGCCCCATACTTCTCAGCTGTCGCGGTAAGATCAGCGCCATCGCGGACCTTGGCGGCAATCTCTGCAAGGATAGGACTTTCAATGACGGCTTGGAACTTGACATGGCGCTCCCAGGGCGAGTTGAGCACGCCAAGTGCAACGTTTTCCAGAATTGATCGGTTGAGAAGTGAAGGCTCCTGCTGGACCAGACTCATGTAACTGCGCAGGCTCTTGACATTGAGGTTTCGCAAGTCTTGGCCGTCCAGAGTGACAGTGCCTTCATTGGGGTCGTATAGTCGACTAGTCAAACCAGCGACTGTCGACTTTCCACTTCCAGACAAGCCAACAAGAGCAGTGTACTTTCCAGCAGGGCACTCAAAAGAGACATTTTTCAGTACTGGGCGATCAGGTCGGGCAACGTAGGCAAAGGTGACGTTTTGGAATGACACGCCACCAGCTGTGGTGGTTGGGACCTTATCGCCCTTGTCGGAGCCAGAGTCGATGGCAGTTTGGGAGTCAATATCCTGACGGAGTTTGCGGAAGGACGCGGCGGCGGCGCCAATTAGGGGGAGATATGGTGAGACGGAGCCAAGGATAATGCAAGCTGGAAATATGGTTAGCGTATAAACTTCAACGGGCTAATATGGGAGCAACATACCGTCGACGAGCAGAAAAATGACAGTGTAGATTCGGCCAATAGACACATCGTCGCCGCCCTCCTTGACTGAATCTGCAATCTGTCTGCTGCCCTGCCAAAACGCTAAGGCATTGGCGGAGTAGGCAATAAAGTACAGTGTACCAGCTTGCAAGGCAGCCGCAAAGGCCTTTTTGACGCCCTGCTTCCGGGCGAGACGCATACCAGCGGCAAACTTTGCCTCGAGCTTCGGGCCGGCGTTGAAGGCCTGGACGACCGCAATGTGCGAGAGCGTCTCCTGCGCAACCGACGACGCGGACGCAATGGCATCGGACATGGCAATGGTGTATTTTTGTGTAAAGCCGCTGCCCACTGCCGCCAAGATCAAGAACGCCGGGATCAGAGACACCAGCATAGCGGCGAGAGTCGCATCCCTGGCGAAACCAACGCCGTAGGAGGTGAGGAAGAATGAGGTACAGGCAATGACGATGCCAACCTTTTCCGAAGTGCCCGACTGGATAATCTGGATATCGGCGTTGAGGCGCGACGACAGCTCGCCAGCCTGGCGCTTGTCGTAAAAGGCGGCGTCCTGGCGCAGCAGGTTCTGGAAGTAGCGGTCGCGGATGCGGGCTTCTAGACGGCGGCTGAAGACGGCCCAGCACACGAGGTAGATGTAGATGAGGAGGAAGCTGGCGATGCCGATGTAGACGAGCTTGAGGACCTTTTCGTTGACGGCGTGCTGCAGCTCGTCGGCGCTGAGGGCGCCGGCCTTGGGCTTCGCGTCGCAGGTCGCCTGGTTCAGGTCATCGACGAGCTCACCGAAGAGGATTCCCATGAGCGGGATGGGGACGCCGCCGGCTGCGGCGAAGACGAGACCGCCTATGAGGAGGAGGTAGTCCTTCCATGTCGGGTCTGCGTAGACGAGGAGCTGGAAGTAGGCTCCCAGCTGGGTTCGGAGCTGCTCGAGGGAGAGAATGTGGTTAGCGGTGTGTAGGCCCAGACGATTGCGCGCGTGCGGGTTCATAACGTACAGCTTTCCATTTGCCAACAGGCGGTTCCGCGTCAGCGGCTGGGCTGGCGGCTGGTGCTGCTGGTGTCGTGACGGTGGGATCGGCGTCTGCAGTCTTGACGGTGCCGTCCTGGTTGGGCTCGGCTAACTGCGAGCCCTGCGAGACCTGTGAGTCCTGCGTGTCTTGCGTGCCTTGCGGTGTGTCTTGCGGTGTGTCTTGCGGTGTGTCTTGCGCGTCTTGTGATGGCTCAACTGGCTCGGCTTGCTCAACTGGCTGAACGGGCTGAACGGGCTCGGCCGGCTCAGTGGTCTGCTTATCCGTGGCCATGATGGCTCTTCACAGAGGGGACTGTGGGAACGGAGTGACGTAGAGGGAGACAGCAAAGATGGTGTGTGATCTAGGGAGGGGAGCTATCACAAAGAGACCATGTCGCAAAGAAGCCCTTGGTGCGAGACACTCGGAGAGAAACAGTAAAAAGAATGATTTGGCACAACACAACCGCGAAAGCAGAAGAAAAAGAAGAAGAAAAATATCGTTCAAACGTCAATGAAAAAAACCTCCGCCCATCGGCCCCGATACGTTTTGCCAAGACGGTGTTGGTAGATTAGGTCTGAGAAGGATGACAAAGCCTTGAGGAAAAAAAAGCTGCGGGTTGACCGTGGGAGGGGTCATGAACATGGGCCTGCGATCCGCACCGACTTTTTAGGCGCGGCCGCCCGTTGGTACAAATGTCTTGACGTGGATGTCCCAACCGCCGCTCCAGCGCAGCAAGGTCTGGGGTAAAAACCACGAAACCGTGCTCGTACGTACACTTACGCGCAATCCTTTTCCGTAGCAAACGTAATGGGATGAGACTACTACTACTGTGCACCGTTGGGAAAAGCTACGGCCTGCACGCGCCGGCACCGCAAGGGCAAAAAGGAAATGTGAGGCCAGTACGGAGCACGGCTCCCAGGCTCGCGAGAGGGACGGGGAAACGGCACGGAGCTGCGTGCGAGCGAGGTAGGTACCCGTCCAGAAGAGCAAAGTACCTGAGAGGTTTCTTTGCTTGGGGCCAGAGTGGAAGTGATGGGCATGCACACGCCCCCTCCCCTCTTCCCCGCTGCGGGCGTGCTCGTTTCTACCAATGTACAGATACAAAAGGGGCCGGGTGAAGTAGCGGGCAACGATACCTAGCTTGTGTGTGCTCTCCACGAGAGAGGGAAAAAAAAAGAGCACCGGGGCGGAACCTATTTCCATGTTAGCCCGTGTGACTAGTGTCAAGCCTGGGTCCAAGGTATATTCGTAGAGACAGGGGGGGGGGGGGGGCGGGAAAAAATACTGTGGTGCATGGAATTCTCACGAGAGAAAAAGCCGGGACCCCAGCGATGAGTTTTGTTAGTTCAGCGGGGGGCGCGTTTCCAAGGGGGCAAGGGGGGGGCGTGGGACAAGGAACCGAAAATTCATTTCGGCACGCTGAAGAGAGGGGAACGGGAGAGCGGGGGGCGCCAGCCCGCACAACCAACGTGAACCCAAAAACCCTTCATATCAGGTGCGTGTATGGCAAAAGTGGTCACACCTGCC
>PXYN01000199.1:0-11437 GCA_003056585.1 Lecanicillium sp. MT-2017a | reverse complement strand
TACCTTTGAGCGCTTGTGTATTTGGGTTTTGCATGTTTAAGTTCATACACGAAGAAAAGCTAGATAATGAAAATGGCTTTAAACCCCGCCTAAAAAATTATTAGGTTTTGGTTGTGACCTTGGCCACAAGTGAACATCGGAAGGCTTCCGTAAACCCTTTAATCAGATATTAAGGAACCCTCGCCTCTAGTTAGTCAGCGAGGCTACGGTGCGGCCAAACCCATACCCCCCCCCCCCCCCTTACTCCCACCCAATCCAAAATCCACTTCACACAACATCAGCATCGGCATCGGCCGTGGTCTCGCTTGATTATCCTGGTATTCTCGATGCAACCAAGCCGAGGAGTCGGCCACGCTGCTTCATCGACAGCCAAGGTGTCCGACCCAATGAGCTGATGCTTCGTGAAGCTCAGTGACGGCTAGACACTAGTTGAGGAAGTTGCCTTCTCTCGCTGGAGCTGCGTCTCGAGAGCATGCAGCTTTTCCGTCAGCTGCTGGTGCTCACTGGCCATGGCCCAGTTGGCCTTCTCCAGCTGTTTGATGTATTTGGTTGCCTTGCTCAGTATGGTTCCCTACCAAGACTAAATGTTAGCATTGATAACAGCTTTCAATAACGAAAGCGGGGTGGAAAGCAAACCTTGCTGACTTTAAGAGTGGCGTGGTTAGTATTGCCGTCAGACCGGCCATCCTGCTTTTCTTTCAGGGCTGGTATAGCTGCTCGGAGCTCAGCAAAGCGGCTTTTGAGGTTGGTGCGATACTTTCTCTCGATATCGTTATTGGTGGCGCGTTCGTCCGTCTTGACCCTCTCGGGCTTTGTGGCACTCTGGTAAATATGGTTCTTTTTGGACAGGCTAGGTGAAGAAGATGCGATGATCTTGGTCTTAACGTCCTCACCCGTGACGGCGGAGGCCCCCTTGCTGTTGGTTGTGGTGTGCTGCCAAGGGCACGAGTTTCCTGGTGTCTGGCGTGGCGTGGCTGTGTGGCCGCCCGGGAGCCCGTATATGTTGGAGGGCACAATATGGTGCAAGGAGCTACCCATCGTGGAATGTTTTTTAATAGTTTGCGGGTTGCTCGCGGCAGATACCGTGAGAGGAGCGACGACGTTACCGCATTGCCGGTGCTGTGGTAGCTGATATTGCTGGCCCTCCCAGTGGTCGCTATCTCCCATTCCAAGCAGGACATAGTCTTGCATGGAGACCATTGGCATGTTCACATCTTGACGGGCCCAAGAAACGTCGCTTGCGTGCAATTGCGAGTTCTGAGCATCGAAGCTCTGGCCCTCCACGTGCATTAGAGCATCGGCGCGCAAATGATTTTCAACTTCGCAGTTCTCAACGGCAGACTTGTCCGTACTTCCTCCGGTGAGAAAGCTGTCGTCCGTATAAAAAGCTCGCGCGTCTGGGTAAGTTTCTTTGGGAAACGAGGCCGATGTTACCACGACCATGGCGGAGCTATCTGGCTTGAGTTAGTCTGCAACGCTCGACATTTATTATAACACAACCAAACGCACAGAGTTAGCGAGTTGGTCAAGCAGCCAGTGAGGCGCACCACCTTCCCTGGCTAGCCATTCCGGAGGCAATAGCCCAAGTCTTATCGACGTAGCTTCGTCAAGGCTCTCTAGATGTCGTCGGGGTCGTCACCATCACAGATATGTTACTGTACAGTACTCAAATTCACTTTGATAACACGCGACGCATCGCCCCAGTAGTGCCTTACTGCTTGTAACTGTCAGAAAATGTGACCAGGACGTCGGGGTGAGCCGCCAAAATTCCCTAACAGTGCGCTTTGGACTCCTACAGCGCGACGAGGACGTCGTTGAGACGCGTCAGCCAGCGTTCCCTGCGCGTTTTACGGTGCGGCATGCGTCAGTTGCGGCATTTGTGCGGCTTCGCATGCACTAGTTTGAGTGGTGGTGGAGGCTGCTGCTTGACTTGACTTCACTGGCGTCCATTGCGCAGTGTGAGTGGGGTTCGAAAGGAGCCGCCTCCTCCTCCGTACCAGCACAGTGGCGCTGGCCAAGATGCATGGCCAGCTTGACAAGACGTGTCTTTGCGCTCATGTACGTGAAAGCGAACAAATGCCTTAAGGCTCCCCCGAATACCCTTGCCACGGAACGGAAAGGCCCGAGGCTCGTAAAGCCTGCGTAAGGCACTTTCCAAATCGGATTAGAAAGGCAATCATCCCACTCCATCGACAATAATACCCGAGACTCAAGCTATCAAATTTCTCGGCATGGCACGGCTAGTGTTACGCGATATGGATTTTCGTCGGCCTTAAGAAAAAAAAGGGGTCTTAATCTATGCGGATCTGTTCAGTTGACCTTAGCAACCGACCTTGCAACGGGTTATTTGGCTGGCCACCCTTCTGTAATGCACACCCAATAACCAGACGGCTGCGGCAATCGCAGCGAGAGACGACGCAACCTCACTGATGTCTCTATAAAGCACATCGTTCTTGTCATCTTGGAAAGCACGCGAAAGGATGTCTTCCCTATCAAGAAAGACGGCCTCATATGGAACCGATTCGCCAACGCTCATGGGGAAAAGGGCCTTCCCGATATCGCCATTGAGCGTTTGAAGTCGCTGACACCAACCGCCAGTTACCTAACAGGCGACTACAATGACGGGTTTTCGCGCAATGTCCAAGGCACCACCAGGGGTGGCATCAGCTTCAAAGACGCGTACACAACAGCGACATATACTCTCAAAACTATAGTTGGCACCATGTGCGGCATCTGGCTACCGTTGCAGACCTTAACATGGAGTATCTACATCACATATATCAACCTTGCCTCCCCCAGATACTAGAAGCATTTACCTTCTTAGGCCAACAAAGCACTACACAGGACGCTAAGCTGTCTAAATGGCGCTCGCATTTCTTTCAGTCTGTCACCCTTGACTACCACAATGCTGAGCCTGGCACCACGCAATCTGGGTTCCCGGCTGAAAACATAATTGATTCTCGTTACCTGAGATCGACGGCTGCTAAATTTGGCCCTGTCGACCTGCCTGATATTAATTATTTTGGCTTCCAAGAGTCGCCTCTTTTAGACTGTTTCCGAGACGCTTTTATTTCAGCAAAGACAAACAGTGAACGAGCGTTTATAACGCACATTACAAGCACCACCCACCATCCATACACCATGCCCCCTAACGAAACTTATGTTCCACTAAGCAACGGGCGCCTTGAGCAATTATCCCACTACGTGAACAGCGTCGGGTATGACGACCGGTGGCTAGGTCAAATAGTAAACTTGCTTGATGAACAAGGCGTTGCAGACGAGACACTCGTGATTTTCACAGGCGATCATGGGATATCTCTACCAGAAAACGATAGACCTGCTTCGTACTACAACCCGAATGCCGGCTGCAACCACGTTCCGTTAGTTCTCTCTCATCCAAAGCTTCCCTTCATGGATGTGGCCGGCTCCGTATGCTCCATCGAAATATTACCAACGGTTCTGCTGCGCGAGACTGGCTCCCTGTCCGAAGCTGCTAGCATAGCGGCCGGCGATTTGCTCGCCAATTACGAGGGGCAGTCTCTCATTCGAACGCTTCGCAACTCGGCTACAGTTGCTGGCAAGCGAATGGCTGCAGAATCAGTGCCGGCGTTTCTTGATACCGAGGATGGCGTTCTAAGCAATTGGCAATTTGTTGTCATGAACCCCGGTAGGGCCATCGTGGGCATACGTGATAAGCAGCGGCCTCACTGGCGACTGGTCGCACCGGTTATAAAAAATGTTGAGTGGAGGTTTAATGATTTGCAAGACGAGCCTAATGATATACATCCAGTCGAGGCATTCGACTTTGCCGCGTTCCTAGCCGATGTTGAGAAGAGGTATAGCATCACGGAGGCAAAATGGGCAGAGGAGGCAGCGTTTATAGTGCGATGGTTCATAGACGAGAATAATAAGCGGTGGCAGTATGGGCAGTATAGACCGCAAGATTAGGCAAGGGATTCAATAGACGCAAATATTCTAGCAGCTATCTCCCACTACTCTAAACAATAGTTTAACATACTGCCTCATGTGTTTCTATATCTGATTAACTGGCAGGTTCGCCATGCAAACCAAACGGCGGAAGGAAAAAAAAAGACACGGTTAAGATAGAGACATGCTGAAGGAGGTGCTTTCTTGAGAAATGTTTGCACCTTTCATCCCAGCTATAGTATAGCGCATGACCGTCTCGAAAAAGTTGCTAGTAGCAATAACAGCGGGCCGTTCGCGTGGACGAAGTCGAGACGTTCCGGCTCGGAATACGGGCTAGCGATACCAGCATACTAAGTCGTTATTATAGGCTGCTTCATGATGTCCGGCTCGCTATTCTGTGCCAGTCGCAATGCACTTATGTTGAGCTAGTATAGTTGCTTATCGGAGGTTAAGCAGGCGTTCCCCTGAAATATCCCCTGCTACGCACTTGTTCATACAGTCCGTAATACTCTGCAGCCATAACCGAGCATTTTCCCGTCCCAGAATATAATGGCCTTCGTCCGGAAAGATCAAGAACCGGCTCCGCACGCCTAATCTTTGTAGTACCTTGAAAGTGGTTAGTCCGTCCCCAAACGGACATCGAAAGTCCCTCTGACCATGGCACACGAGCGTGGGTGGTGCGCGCGCCCAGCTACGCAGCCGCGTTGGTGTCGCTGGGAGGTGCGTCCGCCTTCGCCGTCACCGCCATGTCTGGACAGAGACAGAGAGTGCTCTCCGGAGGAGCTGCCTCGAGCAACAGCGGAAGGTAAAACGCAGTGCATCTACTGTGTGGGTGATGAGCGTCTAACGCATGCCGCTCGTCTGAGAAAGTTCAAGCGTGTTTCTCACATGAGGGATCATGTTGAGAACGTTCACCTGCGGCATGAAAAAGAAAAGGCGGGCTTCGTATGCCGCCATCCCGATTGCCAAGATCTTGGTAATTTCCTGACCAGCTTAGATCACTTCAAGAACCATGTTCAAACAGTACACGGTGTGAAGTTGCGCAAGTAAAGTTTGAAAGGCTGAAGCAGAGAGGGATCCATAGCGTTTTTTTTTTCCAGCTGTAATTGGATTGTTGTTCCGTCAAGTCGCTGCTGCAGTTAAGGCTCTCATCATTATTCTGTTCATCATCGCCGCGTATACGGTCATTTTGGCCGTGCAGTAGAAATTCCGGAATGCCTTGTCGATCGCAGAAGCTCATAAGCGACAGCAAGTCTGCCGCTGATGGTCTGGTTTCGCAAATGTGGTCAAAATGATATCTGCCACGTGATGAGGATGGAGTTCTTGCAGTTTCAGGTATGCAGTAGAAGTGAAGCCAATCTCAAATGCCTGCGCCAGTACTCTTAGTAAATTCATGGCTGAGCACTGCAGTTGCACGTAGAGTGGTAGCGACTGTGATGATAGTCGGAATATCGGTCTAGTTTCGTATCTAACAGGACAAACAGAATGGCCTCTCCTGAGCATCGGAACCCTATCTTCCCCACACAATCCAACAAGCCACTGAAACTGAAAGTAACAGTAACTTCAGTAGAGTTCCAATCGACGATACCTATCCCCCTCCCTCCCCCCTTCCCCCGCCCAAAACAACATTCGCATCCTCCACACCCCTACTGTGTGGACTTCGCCAACTGCTATACTATAAGCCGGCCATTCTCTTTTCAGTGGCCGTTGCTGTAGCCTCCGTGCCCGCTGCTGTAGCCTCCTTGCCCGTTATTGTAGCCGCCATGCCCGTTGTTGGAACTTCCGTGCCCACTGCTGTAGCCTCCCTGCTCGTTGTTGTAGCCTCCGTGCCCGTTATTGTAGCCTCCGTGCCCGTTATTGTAGCCGCCATACCCGTTGTTGGAACTTCCGTGCCCACTGCTGTAGCCTCCTTGCTCGTTGTTGTAGCCTCCATGCCCGCTGCTGTAGCCTCCGTGCCCGTTATTGTAACCTCCGAGTCCGCTGTTGTCGCCTCCGCGCCCGCTGCTGTAGCCGCCATGCTCGTTGTTGTAACTTCCGTGCCCACTGCTGTAGCCTCCTTGCTCGTTGTTGTAGCCTCCGTGCCCAGCAACACCCTGAAAATCTTGCTGTTGCTTCCGACCAGTGAGGGCATCAGTGGCTTTATGGATCAAACTGGGCTTTGTCGACTGTCTATCCGCTTGATTTTGCCCGGCGACCTGACCGATTATTTTGCCCAAAATGTTTGACATGCTGCAACGATAAACCAGTGCAATGACAGGTCTGTAGTGATTTGAGGGCCTAGCTTTCGCGTATCATGTTCCAATTGATGAGGGCGGGATTTCTCCGTCAATTTACATTGGCGTCCGGAAACTTCAGACATCCGAGCCACGTCAGCAGCACTGCCACATGGAACATTTGAGATGGCAGTGCAGGAATTGAGCGATTTTTGCGGACCAGTTCATGTACCACTCAATGGCGGATGGACGCCCTAAACATGACTGATCTTGTGGCGTGTTCAAGCACAACCTGCACCTTTTTTCTGGCCAAAAGGGGGTAACCCGTTTGGTTGTCCGTGGATGGTGGCTAAAAGAAAAAAAATTAACCTGTCACGTTGACCATCTCGGAGGACAGGAACTATCATGCTACAGTAGTATTCCGCACCGCGCAAGAATAAAAATTATTCTGCCACGGCCGCTTGCATGTGGCTTTCGTCCGCCACATTATCAAGCCCACATACCGAGATCCCCCTAGACCGGCCAAAGGAAGCATAAGAGTAGGCCCAGCCATCCGTGTGACGTGGTATTGTCCAGACCGTTAGTAAGCACCACAGCCGCCATGTTTGGCGTACGGCATTTGTGCTACCGTCTCAATGGCTGGACGGGGCGGTACCAGCCCGACTCCCTGTGCCTACTCTAATCCCCGGGCCCAGGAGGAGGCTGCCGCATTTGGTCCCACTCAGGAGGCCAATATCTTGTGGGCCACCCCACCTCAGTCGAGGTCGCGATCGCGGAGCAGCGTGTCAATGGTTGGGCTGACCTGCAGGCATCAACGCCGATATTGTTGAGGCAATTGTGCCGGGTTAAACATCCATTGTGTAGACGCCCGGCAATGGGATCGCTTATCAAATAAGCACGCGTGGCGCAGCCAAAAACAAAATAAGCAGGCACATCGAGGCTAAGTCGGGCCTACAAAGACTGGCCCTCGGACGGGTCAATATTCGGCACAAACCCCGCACGTGATGGGCTCCGCGTTGCTCGCGACAACATGTGGTTCCTGGCGGGTGAGATTAGAACCTTGAAATGTCATTTGTCCAGGAATGGAACCATCACCTACTTGGGGTGGGCGGCGCTCGGTACGCGATCCGGTAGTGCAGTGCTCACCACGTGGCTTGAAGCACAACGCAAACTTTCTTTCGTACAACGTGCTCGTCTCTTCCCACAGCACAAACAATTCACGACTTCCTCTACCAGACTGGTTGTGGCCGGGATTATAAAGCGCCTATTCTTTGATGGCGCAGCCATGAACGGGGGGTTTCAGTACATCTACAAAAAGTGTAAACATCAAATCACTATCAGTAACCCGGCTGCCGACCTTCCTCACCTACCTCATCAACACCAACCAAAGCTCGCCTCCAAATAAAACCCCGAAAACCATGGACGCCGGCCGAGACACCGGCATAGGCATCAACCTTCCCCCGCCACCGTCGTCGCCGTCGCCGAGGCTCAGCGAACTGACGATGAGCATCCTCGCCACCGCCGCATCCGCATCGCCGACTTCAACGCCAACACGCGCGCCCGGCGCCGCCGCCCCGTCGAGCCCGCACGACCCAGAGGACGAGTGCCGCCTGCTGGGCTCGTTTGCCCTCCTGGTGCAGGCGGCGCTGGGCGCGCTGGCGCTGCTGGCCCTCGTGTACAAGCGCTGGCGGGAGCGGCCGCAGCGGCCCCTCAAGATCTGGTTCTTTGACGTGTCCAAGCAGGTGTTTGGCTCCGTGCTGGTGCACATTGCCAACATCTTTATATCGATGCTCACGAGCGGCGAGTTCTCCATCACCGCCACCACTGATGCGCCTGCGACGGCGACGGCGGCAGGTGAAGATGCGAAGAGGAGTCAGCCATATACCCCGAATCCGTGCTCGTTTTACCTGCTCAACATAGCCATCGATGTAGGGTCTTCTTACCCTGTCCGCAACAACATTTTTAAAAAAGGCTCAGCTAACAAAGATGCTTGCAGACAACCCTCGGCATCCCAATCCTCATCGTCCTCCTCCGCCTCATCACCGCCGTCGTGGCCCTTATCTCGCTCGGCAAGCCCCTCGACTCTATCCAGTCAGGCAACTACGGCACCCCGCCGAGCGCCTGGTGGTGGCTCAAACAGTCGGTAATCTACTTCTGCAGCCTCTTCGGCATGAAGATCTGCGTTCTCGTCATCTTCATCACCATGCCGTGGATCTCCAAGGTCGGCGACTGGGCCCTCAGCTGGACCGAGGACAACGAGAAGCTGCAGATTGCGTTTGTCATGATGATTTTCCCCCTCATCATGAACGGGCTGCAGTATTACATTATCGACTCGTTTATTAAGGAGAAAGTTACCGAGGACGACGTTGTCGTTGTGACTGGTGATGATGACGACGATGACGACGAGGAAGACGGTCATCATCTTGGCGCTGATGCTACTGCGCGACAGGATCACGGGAGGGGCAAGTTCACGCAAATCGCGACGGATGCGTACTCAGCCTACGACTCAGACGATGAAGCAGATGTCCAAGAAGAGCGCAAGCTGCCGGCGACGGTTTCGAGGACTAGACGCATCGTTGAGGACGAATACGACCCAAACGTGGACAGCGATGCGCCCACCGTGATAGGGAGCAGTTCATCCAGTCAGCGAAGGATGGTTGCATATTCCAAGTCGTAGCCTGTACCTACCGCTTGAAGAACAGAAACCTGCACGCCAAATGCATATATATACTACTACAATCTAGAACTTGGCATGGAGGATCTCTACATTTTCCTCTTTTCCTTTTTTTCCTGATATGGCCGCAACAATGGTTTGACCTGGTGCTTGGAGATTAAATGGCTTTTTTTTTTAATTAGCCATATACAACCATCCATCCTTTTTCATGTGTGCGAAGGCGTGTCAATCCATCAGCGGATGGATCTCTTTCGAAAAACCGCATTTTGCGGATTCAATCTAACGCATAGGTTAAGGTATAGCAGCAAAATCGAAGCGGCTGATTGAGAAAGATGGTAGCAACAAGTAGTAGCAGTTGTTTATTGTGCACTTCTTCCCTGCACGGGCAAATGCCGCGTCGTTTATATAGTCGGACGGCCGACGGCACCCTTAGCCACAGTGGCATATGTTGCAATATGGCCGCGAGAATCGTACTTACGATGCGTATAAAAATGGCTGCCGTAAATAGGAAGCAAACTGAAGCGTGTTGAGGATTTGTATGGTGGTTGAGCGATGACGCTTATCGCAGGCCGAGCAAGCCTCTTGCGGCATTTGTGCGCAGGTCCCACTCGCCCCCACGGCGGTACTAGCGCCAGCGCCAGCGCCACGGTCACCCAATGAAAGGAACCCTGGGTCGACTGGTTTCACTGTGAGCGGTGCCAACCGCCACAATCCATGCCTCGGAATGAGCCTGGTTCAGTCCAGGACTGCCTAAAATGTAGATCATCCGTCCACCTCCACATACCCATCCGTGGTTAAGAGCCAAGCCTAGCTATTATATGAAATCTCAAACATCGAAGACCACGACTTTGCCTGGTGGGGGTATTGCAACAGACCATAATACTAGGTAGGGTCAACAACAGGCAAGAAGGGCAAAGATGTCAAAATAGGTGCAACAACGACCGAGAATCGCTGGACTAGAGGACCAACAAGCGGGACGAGATTGTGAATATCTTGGGTGCGTAAGGGCGGGACATCAAGGTTCTCAGTAAAAGCCCCGTTATTTTGCATATAAAAGCTCACGTATTGTCATGCCCAAGACTCGAATATACTCAAAGATTGGCTCTCTTTTCCGTCGTTTTACTAATTATGTATGAGATCAATCGACTTCCTACCCTAATGAACCGACAAGTGGCTATCCTTGCAAGACAAGGAGCTCCAGGGAGCGGATCTTTCACAATCGCTATTGACTGTGAAGTAGGCAACGAGTACAATGGCCGTCTAGGTCTCCGCATCTCAGCCATCTTCATCATCTTCACTGGCTCGATGCTGGGTTGCCTCTTACCTTTACTCCTCTCCCAGTCTCCCAAGAAACAGCTATTTGAACCAGTCTTCTTCGCCGTCAGGTACTTTAGCTCCGGCGTCATCATTGCGACCGCATTCATCCATCTCCTCGCGCCTTCGATCGCGGCGCTACACTCCCCATGCCTTGATCAGGAGAGCGCGATCACAACCTATGCGTGGCCAGAAGGAATCTGCCTTATGTCTGTGTTTTCCATGTTTTTTGCGGAGTTACTAGTAAAGCATTACATTGCTAGGGCACAAAAACCTGGAGCTCGTGGCCATGGCTCGGCTCCTAACATATCACAGGAATTCGGCCCGAAGCAGGCTCAGGGGGCCGACTCATGTATGCGAAAATCCCTTTTCTCTATAATACATAGTGAACTTATCCACTAACGCCAAACAGCGCGTGATCGAACCAACCACTCTCTACAGGACCAGAACTATGATGCAGAGGGGAGGCGGCCAGTCAGCTCATTCACCAGGGATCTGGCGGCCCTTTCTATTCTAGAGTTCGGTATCATCTTCCACTCTGTCCTAATTGGGCTCACGCTTGCAGTGGCTGGGAAAGAGTTTGTGGTCCTATACATCGTTCTTACCTTCCATCAAACCTTCGAAGGCCTCGGCCTCGGGACACGGCTCGGCCTTATATCATGGCCGCGTGGCAAGACATGGCTGCCGTTTGTTCTCAGCGCTGCCTATTCACTCTCCACCCCTGTGTCTATCGCCATCGGCCTCGGTGTGAGCCAGTCTTTTGAGCCTGGTAGTCAAACTGCCCTGGTGACGAGCGGAGTATTTGACGCTATTTCAGCTGGTATTCTACTGTATGTAGGATTAGTCGATCTTGTGGCACATGAATTCTTCCACAGCGCCGTGGCGACTGGCACGTTTTCTGCTTTTGGCTGGATGTGCCTCGGCGCTGGCTTGATGGCGCTCTTGGGGAAGTGGGCTTGAATGAGTAATTGCATGTCTACAGCACGCCGACGGAGGTCGATAATCGCTTCATGAACGCCAGACCTTGCTTAGTTTCTTGGCAGATGACGAGGGACTGGAAAGGTTTGTTGGGGGGGGGGGGGGGGGGGGGGTTGTAAATTTGCCTGGCGACACCTACCGCGGAACACTCTACGAGTAATAGTAAATGGAGAGCACAGCTACATTTCGAAAGGAAATAAACGGAATGGCATCACGGCTTCCGCCATTTAGGACGAGAAGCTTCACATGACACTCCGTAGAAAAGAAGCGGAAAGACGTTGCTAAACTTACAAAGGCCCCAGCCCAAGCGCGATAGCACAAAGCTTTTTAA
>PXYN01000197.1:0-75465 GCA_003056585.1 Lecanicillium sp. MT-2017a | reverse complement strand
TAATATCTATAATTAGGTTTCCTAGTTTTACTACTATTTATATTAAATTTATTATAGATTTCTTACTATTCTAACTAATAAGAAATCTAGAATAATATAATAAATTAGTAATAAGCTTATATAAGCTGGAAATATAAGTATATAAAGAAAGAATTTCTTCTATAGAAAGATTTTTAATCTTCTTCTTAACATCTAATAAAAAAATAATTAATACAATTTATTCTTCAAAAATTCCTTTTTTATTCCACTGGCGCTAAACCTTTTACAATAGTTAACCTATATAAAAAATAATACCTAAGATTTATACTAAAGATATTTCTATTAATATAAAGCTAATTAATATAGAATTAGCCTAGCTTTTGCCTATTCCCTATATATAATATATTAAAAGAATATTATAGTATTATATTTTAACTTACTTTTACTAGACTAATATATATTTAAACTAATTCTAGCTTAACTTTTATTAATTTAAGGCTAAGTACTTTAATAAAGAATTATTCTAGCTATACTAAGACTAAAGATAATTATAATCTAGTAAATTCTCTTTATATTTATATTAAGATTATACTAATTTCTAGATAGTTAGTAGCTAGTACTATTAAATTAGTAAAGAAATTAACTAAGTTCTTATAAAAGTATAAATATACTACTTAGACTTTAAAAGATAAAGTAAAGATATATTAATATTAATCTAATTTTATAGTAAATTCTAGCTAATTAATTATTTTAATTTAATAGTTTAGTTTATAAGGCTTACTATAATAAAAATAACTATAGTAAAGTGACTTATTAAGCCTAATATTAGACTATAGTTAGATTAGCTTTAAGCTTATCTAATAATATTAAGATCCTTTTTTATAAGATATTAGATTTATAGTATAAGTAGTTTATAGCTATAGAAGTAGCTTAGGCCTAGGCTAAATCTATAGAGAATTATATTTTTTCTTATCTTGCAGAGTATATAAATCAGTTAGACACTATATCTAGTAGTATTGCTAATTTCCTCTAGGTTTATACTAAGAAGTCTAGGCAAAGTACTAATCTTATAGTAATTTTAGCTTAGGTTACTAAGGCTACTATACTTAAAATACTTAAGGAAGATAATAAAAAGGTAGATAAATTTTATAAAATATATTAAATAGATATAAAGCAAGCCTAGGCTAATATTACTAAAAAGGCAAAGTATTCTTAATATTTTAAATATTACTATAAAAAACCTTTTACCTTTACTAAATCTAAGCTATATATAATTAAGGAATTAGATAATATTAATAAAGGTAAAGATAAAAGAAAAGATAAGGCTAAAGGTAATAATAAAGATAAGTTTTAGACTAAGATTAGATTAAAATTAAAATAGAATATAATATTTAGCTTAATTTTATAGTTTTAATTATTTATTTTATTATTAGAAGTTTAGGTTTATAGTAAATTTAGCCTAATTCTACCTTATTAGATATTAATTTAATTAGAGTTAGAAGATTTATATTTAAGATTCCTCTTTTACTTTTAAAATATAGTTTAAAGATAAAGTAGGCTTAATTTTACTTAAGTTTAAAGTATTAATTTATATTAAAGTAGATAATATCTAAATTAGATTAATAGTCTAAGATAAAGGTAAAAATAGTATAAGATTAATAAAGATTTTACTATAGATTAATAAAATAATTATAGTTTTTTTAGTTATTAAGTATAATATATATCTTATCTTTAGGCTAATTCTAGCTTATTTTTTTAGGTTTTTAGAATATATTAGAAAGGCTATATATATTTAATAGTAAGTAATTATAATATAACTCTTAAGATAATAGAAAGGTAATATAGTAATATTGCTATATCTTAGAAAGTATACCTTAATATTAACTTAATTTTAACTATAAGTTATAGAGTTTTATCTAGGTATATACTAAGGAAATAATATATTATCTTTAGGCTAGTTTTATATTAATATAGTAAGGATAGGAACCTAGAAATATAATAGTAGAAAAGATAATATACTAGACTGATTTTTCCTATATAAATCTAGATAATTAGGGTGCTTATAGCTTTTAACTTAGCCTAGTAAAGTATTTTTATATAATTATAGGTTAATTTTAGAGTTAGTTCTATAATATTAAGAAGGTATCTAGGCTTTTATTAAGTAGCTATATACTAGTACTATCTTTACTATTAGATTTTAGTTATCTTAATTATTATTAGATTATAGAGTAAGGTTAGATTAAAATAGCCTTAGGTAAGATAGCTTTCTTTTTAAAAAGAGAGATATAGTAGCTTATTTATAGTAAGATATTAGATTATTTAGTAGGCTACTATTATAATAAAAGCTATTATTCTAGTTTAATATTATTATAAGATTATCTATAGATACTATTAGTTAAAATATATATTAAATAGTAGAGTATTAGTTTCTAACTTTAAAATATATATTATAGTACCTTTATAGATACTAGCTATAATCTAAAGGTATTAGGCTTAGAGGTAGATAAATAGTTATAGTCTAATATTAGGCTAGCTACTATCTAAGGCTAAAGTATACTATACTAATACTATATAGGCTAAAGTAGTATATATAATATTATTATAGAAAGTATAATACTCTAATAACTTTAGTCTTTAGATTATATATACTAAATAGGAAAAAGCTAATATCTAAGCTTAGCTAATATAAGTAAGGTATATAATATAGATATATTATTATAGTTTATAATATAGCAATATACCTAAAAACTATATAGCCTCTATAGGTTCTATATAGATATTATTAAGCTAGATCTAGTATAATAATATTATCTTAGTTAAAAAATAGAGTAGTTAGTATTTTTAAGGTTTAAATTATAAGATATTAGCCTTAGTCTATTCTTAGTAGATTTTCTATCTTTATTTTAATTTTTAAAATATAGCTATAGCTATATAATTAATACTAAATAGATTAGTATTATTTATAAAACTAACTAATAGTAGGCCTAAGATCTAGCTTAATATCTTATATAATATACTAATAAAGAGGATAAAGAAGATAGGTAAGAGTAGTAAGCCTTAAGGCACTCTTTATAAGATTAATATAGAGGCAGAGTAATTACTATTAAATAATAGTTATATTATATAGAGTATTAGAAATAAAGATATAAGTTAACCTAATATTAATCTAAAGAGATAGTATATATACTAGGTAAGTTAATTATAGTAAATATTATTAAAGGCACTAGCTATATTAAGTTAGAAAAGTAAGGTAATTCTATCTTAACCTTATATAGCCCTAACTATCTCTATAAATAGATATAAGGTATCTTTAGTTAATCTCTTCTAGTAGTTGCCTATTTAGCTATTAAAGAGGATTTAGCCTTCCTCTATAACTATAGCTATAGCCCTAGCTAGGACTTTTTTAAATAGTTTTCTAATAGTATTAAAAAGGGTAATTAGGCACTATACTTTAGGATATATTTAGTCTATAGAGGTTTTATTTAGCTTTAGAATAACTACTATAAGGCTAGCTTTATAGTATCTTAGAAAATAGCTAATTTTAGTATAGATATTAAAGACCTTAGTAAAATATAGGATAAGTCTTAGGCTTAGTAATTTTAATATACTATTAAGGAGTTAGTCTAGGCCTAAGGTATTTTAGGATTTAATAGTTGCTAAGGTAGTATAGAGGTCAGTATTATTAAACTAAAGTATAATTTAGCATTAGAGTATATAGATTGCAATATTAGCCTAAGGTAGAGGAGGTTTAGCTAGAAAGGGGAAGAAATATTTAGCTAGTATAGCACTTTTTATTAGATAAGTCTTAGTAATTAGGCTAGACTTAGTATATTTAAGTAGTAGGAGAAATATAATTTATAAAGATATATTTTCCTTTTTAGCTTAATTTACTATTTTCTAAAAGTTAGTTATTAATATTAAAGTATTATTAAATATTTATTACTAATTAGCTATTTTTGCCTTATAAATAGCTTAGTTTTAGGCTAAAAGTACTGCCTAGTAAGCTTTAAATATATTAAGGCTTAGGCTATATTTTTACTATTAGTAGAGGTATTTAGCCTCCTAGACTATATAGATAATCTCTATTATCTACTATTTTAGTCTTAGTATAGTATAGTTAGAGTAAAGTTAAAGCTAGCTTATTTTACTATAAATTTAGTAGATAAGTTAGTAAATCTAGTTAAAATATTTATTAATATTAGCCTTTTAGTAAAGGGTTAGTATTAGTAATAAGTTAAATTTTATAAGGGATTTAGCACCTAGTAAATCTAGGTCTAATTGCTTCTATAGGGTAAGGCAATCTTAGTATTTTAATTCTTTAGTTAGCTTAAAGAAGATCTAAATAAGTTATAGGAAATAGTTAGACCTAACTAAGTATTTTAATATAAAAAGGAATATAATTTAAAGCTATAGTATAGCCTAGGTTAAATTAATAGTACTATTATATATACTAGGGGAGGCCCTTATATATTAACTATAGAGGGTTATAAGCTTTGCTTAGATTTGTGCTATAATATATATTAGTTTTTTACCTATTGCTAATAGGCAGTTATAGTAATCTTATTTAAGATAGTAGATATTAAAATTGCCTATTAGTATATAGTTAGAGTTAGGGTTTACTTTAATATTAGCTAAAGCCTTTTAAGCTTAGTTATTTTAGGCTACTTTAGAAAAGATATATTAGTTAAAGATAGTAATATTATAGTTAAAAAGGATAATTTAATATAAATTAGGCTAAAGTTAGGCCTAGAACCTTATAGATACTATATCTTTATAAAGATAGGTAGCTACCCTTCTACTATTATATAGTAGCTAGTATAAGACTAAGCTAGGGCAGGCTAGGCTTTATATATAAAGGTTTATATATAGCTCTTAGAGTAATATAATAGCTAAAAGGTTCTAGAGGTAGAGGGCTAGTTATATAAGTATAGTAATCTTATATATATTTTAGCTAAGGATCTTTATTAAGCTAATTAACTATAAAAGCTTAGGCTAAAGTTAAGCTAATCTTTAATAGGGTTTTCTTAGATAAGGTAGCTTATAATAGTATTAGCTTAGAAAGGCAAAGAGGTTAGTTTATTTAGTATACTAGAGAGGTATCTTCTTCTTTTCTATAATAAAAAGCACTTATATTATAATAGTAGTAATATTAAAGTATTTTTAAGGCACTATTTAAAATAATATAGGTAAGTAAAAAAGGTATTTTTAGCCTTTTACTATTTCTTTTAAGCTTTAAAGTATTTATAGGACTAGGCTAAGTATATTCTAAAGCAGCTTAGATATCTAGTCTTCTCTAAGGCTATTTCTACTAGATATTAGCCTAGATAAGCAATTACTATATATTTACTATACCTTTCTTAGTTAAGATAATAGCAGCTAATATAGCTAAACTACTAATAGCTATAGTATTATAGTAATTAGGCTAATTCTATATAAGGTTTATAATAGAAGATTAAGGCTTTAAAAAAGAGGCTATTATTATAAAGTAAGTTAATATTAATAACTATTTCTATATAAAGGATTAATACTATTTTTATAATAAGTTTATCTTTAAGATATAAAGTATAGATCTTAGTAAGCTAAATATTATTAGCTTAGCTTATAATATCTATTAATTTTAAAAGATCTTATAATATAAGCTTATTAGATATTCTTTTTATAATAATAGTAAATTTATATTATTAAATAACTATATTTAGGCTAAAGATAGTATATACTTAATCTTTATTCTATAAAAAGAGGTTTGCTTTCTTTTATAAAATAATAATAATATCTTTACTTAAAAGTTACTTTATACCTTTAGTAGTTCTACTAAATAAATATATATTAATTACTATTAATATATCTTAAAGTAACCTATTTTTAATTTATTTTAAAGAATAATAGATATTAATAAAGATTTTATATTTATATTAGCTTAGTATAGATATAATATTAGATTAGATATAGCTTAATTAGATAAATAAAGTATTTATAATTTTTATCTATATCTTTAGCTAAACTATTTAAAATAAAAATAAGAATAATTATTTAATTATAGTTTAGATAATTTTAGTAAGGCTTTATTCTATTTTAGTAAGATTAGAGTTAGTTTAATTCTAAGGTTTTTCTATTTTAACAATATTATTAGCCTAGTAGATAAGGAGTTAAGTAATAAATATTTAGGCCTTAATAATTATTCTCTATAGTATAAGGTCTAATATTTATTTTATAAAGGTATAGATAGCTCCTAAAAGGATTTCTAGTATTTCTAGCTTAGTTTTAAATAATAGCAATAGGTTAGAGGCAATAATCCTATAGTAAGGGTATTAGTGACTTTGCTTGATTCCCCCTTTTCCTTAGTCGATGACTATAGGGACGCTCCCTACAATCTTATCTTAAGATTATAGTAGCATTATAGGGTAGAGCTATATATAATTAAGCCTTTAAAGGGTTTCTTTTTAATTTTAATATTACTGTAGGCAAATAGCTAGAAATCTTATAATTTCAAGGCAAAGATATATAATTATACTTTTATAATAATAGTAAATTTATATTATTAGATAGTTATATCTAGGCTAAAGATAGTATATATTTAATCTTTATTTTATAAAAGAAGGTTTGCCTTTTCTTATAAAGTAATAATAATATCTCTACTTAGAAGTTGCCTTATACCTTTAGCAATTCTACTAGGTAAATATATATTAATTATTATTAGTATATCTTAAGATAATCTATTTTTAATTTATTTTAAAAAGTAATAGATATTAATAAGGATTTTATATTTATATTAACTTAATATAGGCTTAATATTAGATTAAATATAGCTTAGTTAGATAAATAAAATATTTATAATTTCTATCTATATCTTTAGCTAGGCTATCTAAGATAAAAGCAAAAGTAATTATTTAATTATAATTTAGATAATTTTAATAAAGCTCTATTCTATTTTAGTAAGGTTAGAGTTAATTTAATTCTAGAATTTTTCTATTTTAGTAATATTATTAGTCTAATAGATAAAAAGTTAAATAATAAGTATTTAGGCCTTAGTAACTATCTTCTATAATATAAGGTCTAATATTTATTTAATAAAGGTATAGATAGCTTCTAAAAGGATTTTGTTATGGACTGGCCCTAAGGCGTCTGCGGTTAGGCGTCAATAGTAGTATTAATATTGCTAAAGAGGAAGAAGGAGAGCTCTCTACCCCGCTTCTGCATAGCTTCTTAAGGTTAGAGTGGCTAAGTGTGACTAAGCTCCTGCGATAAGTTCCCCTTTTGCTGCCTATGCTCTTCCCTCCCCCCTCCACTGTCATTACTCTACTCGGGCCTAAGCTTGAGTCCTTCACAGATTTTTAGTATTTCTAGCTTAATTTTGTATAGTAGTAATAGATTAGAGGTGGCAATCCTATAGTGAGGGTGCTAGCGACTTTGCTTAATTCCCTCTTTTCCCTAATCAATGACTATAGAGACACTTTCTACAATCTTATCTTAAGATTGCAGTAGTATTAGGAGGTAAAGCTATATATAATTAAGCCTTTAAAAGGTTTCTTTTTAATTTTAGTATTACTATAGGCAAATAGCTAGAAATTTTATAATTTTAAGGCAAAGATAAGATATAAAGATTAAGATTATATATCTTTCTATAGAAGAAATTCTTTCTTTATATACTTATATTTCTAGCTTATATAAGCTTATTACTAATTTATTATATTATTCTAGATTTCTTATTAGTTAAAGGAGTAAGAAATCTATAGTAAATCTAATATAAATAGTAGAATATTTAGAAAATCTAATTTTAGATATTAGATTTCTATATATTTTAAATATAATTATAATATATTTATATAATATTCTTATATTCCTAATAGTTTCTATAACCTTGCTTATATATTAAAGGTTCCCTTGCTAGACCTAAAAAAGGCTTACCTTCTCTATTATACAGTTCCTTAAATACTATATAATATTAATCTTTACTATAGCTATATTTATTAGTTTCTTAGGCATATATATCCTTTATATAAGTTAAAGGCATATAACTATAAGGGAGCTTTTTACTAATAGTGGTAGTTTTATATAACTTTATATAGAATATAGTATAATATTAATACTACCTTAGCCTTCTACTATACTACTATTCTAAATATAGCTATATTCTTTAGCTGCTATATTATAGGGCTTATTACTAATATATACTTTAGTGCCTTTAATATGCTTATTGCTCTTATATTTATAAGTAGGGTTATAATATTTAGATAGATCGGCGTGTAGACTAATATAGGCATGATCATTTAGATTATTATCTACAGTCTATTGACTAATAGCTTATAGGCTATTTATACACTATATATTGCTGCGATTGTGCTAGATCTAGAGATTATCTTAATGTAGAATGGTCTAGTACTTAGGTTTGTTTTATTTGCTATGCTAGGAATGGGTTCTATCAGCGGAAAGCTGCTTGAAAATGCTAGCGGTGCTAATTATGTGCCTATGTAGGTGTTTATAGGTGTGACTTTGACGATTGCTGGCGCTCTCTTTTTGGTTATTCATTGGTTTATGCTTGAAAAAAAAAATTGACGAGAATATTATACTGCAATGTACAAGTCGTTTGAGATTAATTTACTATATTATAGTTCAAAGTCACTAATATTTCTAACCTACTATTTCTGCCTTGATAGAGACTAATATCCTATCTAATAGGCGGTATAGAATCGACGCTAGTGTGGTGACTGACTTCGCATACCTCCGATTCAGTAGTCACCCCGGCCGTGCCCCCTACCACCTCTTAAAATCATCGATATTAAAGCCTTCCCATATCAGCCTCCCATACTCCAATTCACGAAAAACTTTTCCTTCTTCATTCCACCAGATGGTAGATAACATAATCATGCCCGACCTATCGCCCTTTTTGATGCCAGGGGGGAGATTTTTCGCGGCGGCCGGCGGAGGGTCAACCGCCAATGTAAATGAGACCACATTCTCCATTATAGCGAATGAGCCAGGCTCAGAACTGCCGTCAATAGAAATGGCCTCGACTGTGACATTCGTCATGAGAGAGCTGAACCCGGAGTTCGCCTGGTACCAGTCTTCCTTAGATGCCCTGACAATGGTAAGAGCTAAGAATCATAAGTCATATTAGTTCGATTAGGACAGAGGGTGAGAAAGTCCTTACGGATATCAGTGATGTGGAAGTTATCTGCTTCTAGATCATTCATTCCATTGAAGTCCCCAGTAGTAAAAGATATAAAGTACTCGCTGATGCGTGCTAACAGCTGTTTATCAGGATAGTGTTCGATGCGACTGATATCGAGTGAGGGGTCGCGAGGTATGGAATCTTGGGATGACACCGTCAGAACCCCAAGAACGTGAGAAAGGCCAAGACCAAGGCCAACAATTAAAGAGGAAAGCATTTTAAGTGAGAGAAGGATTCTGAATAAATTAAATATTCTATGATCGAAGCGATGATGGATATGGAAGAAGTAAGCAGGGGATTATGGCATATATTTATATACGTGGTTTTGGCCTGAGTCTCTACCTCAATGCTTTGTCTCGGATATGAGCCACCACCCTCGCGCCACCTATCACATCACATAGTGTCTTATATTCCTAGGCCTAGGTCTACGGTTGCCATACATGTGCCTGCAAGATTTGACTCGTCAAGTAAAATACCGCCATTTAGGTAGGCCAGGCCGGTAAAACAATCAATACTTGATGTCTGGTCGATATTAGTGGCTTGATTCATAACGAGCTATCTGCGACCCTCTGTGGTTGGGCTGTGATACGCAGTGCGGCCGGTATAGCGCAACTGCAGCAGGATGTGAACACTGACTTAGATTATAACTACCGGCATAGGGTTTTTTAGACACTATGTCACACTAACCCTTAGTTTCCCCATCATTCACCACAGAAATATGCACAGGTTAGGTAACTTTGTGAGGTAAATAGTGCCAGCCAGTTGTAAGACAACTTCGGGCAGCTGGCTACCAGAATGCACCTCAGCACTATTGGCCCTATACCACTCGTTAGACAATTAGGCATCATTGGCTGGATCAAAACGGCTGGCGCTCGCCTCACTTTTATTATAAGCGAGACAAGATACTATACGACGAGCCATGTCTCGGGAAGGTCACTCTCGTGATCAATTCGCTGACTCAATGACACGAAGCCAGACATGTAGTCGGGTAAAAACGATGAGAAAAAGCAATAATTGCACACAGTCAGCGACTTATTTGTACTGATTTCTTCTACAAGGAGGAAGCGGATCATAGTGCCATTACCACTAGTGACAGGATGACCACACCTTGGTGATGATGATGATGATGATTTATCTAACGTCCGTTCTGTCCAATTAAGGCACTAGACGTATCTACAGAAGTCTACGTATAGTAGCTCTAACGGAGGTTGGGGCTTCGATATAAAGAGGGAGGATTAAGTGTCGGGGGGCTTAGCCGTGCGACAAAGGCCACCACCCCTTCGCCTACGTGACCAGCATTCGCCACGTCCCGAGTCCCTCCCCTTCTACGAAGTCGTGATAAAGCTATGCATTAGACATCAGTATTTCGGAATATGCCCAGAATATAAGACATATGTACTTGAGGCCAATGGTGAGTCGGCGTCCTATGGCAGTAAGATATAGAGAAAAGTATTCTGACATAGAGATAGGCCCCGCCTAGAAAGGAACAGCCAAAGACATGGCCCATCGATACATAATTGCAACACAAATTGGGCCATCAATTTATCTATGTAAGACAAAGCTACGTAGCCCAACCGTCGCTTCGCATATACTGTGGTAGAAGCAGTGTAAATGCCAGCGAATAGGGAAATGCCACGACCATCTACTGCCTTCTCAGACTGCTAATATTTAAGACACTTCCACACATTCTACTACTGCTAATGCCCTAGGCTGCTATTAACAGGGAACTGATTCCTAATACCCTTGAATTTTTGGTGAGAGTGGGGTAAAAGGTTCAGGGTTTTTAGGACTAAGTACTGTGATGCAGGGAAACAAGACCATATAGACAAAGCCAACAACCAAGAATGCGAAGCTCTTGACAACCACCCACAACGCGAGTATCGGTGCCCCATGCGAGGCTGCCAAATCTCTTCCCTCGACGTACGTGGTAAAACAAATGTCCGCGGACGATTGATTGGACGTAGTAGCTTCCGTAATCAAGCAGCAAAATGCGTAGATGAATTTGGTGAGGTTGTGTTGGGGTATGCGTTGATGTGTACCACTCACAATGAAGAGGTAACGACTATGGCACTGAACGTGCGATTCAAAGAATGAATTAAGCCATGAAGGCGTACGCGATCAATTAATCCAGCAATAGGAAATAGAATTCTACAAAGAAAAGCAAAAGAATGTATTTCAAAGGTTGATGTTGTCTAACTAGCTAGTAGCCAATCCGGCTTTTTGTATGCACCCAACCCCTCTCTGGGTGGGTGACCAATTTCAACTCGCAAGGTTTAATCTACCACAACACAGTACTTAGGACAGACGGTCAGGTTAGAGTCTGAACCCGGGGTCAGGGTTTAGTGCACTAAGGGTCATAGTTCAGGGTCAGAGTTTCGTAGAGCTTAGACCGGGTGAGAGTTAAGGTCAGAGTTACAAGCTAATTAATATAATTGTAGATATTGTAGGTATAAAGTAGTGTTATTTAAGGGCATATATAAAAGAAGATATCTAAGTATTTATAAATATTCTAACTCTAATACAATAAGTATTTAAGTAGAATATAGATAGACTTAGCAAAGGGAGGAAAGTAGGGCAGCTAAAAAGTTAAGTAGATTAGAGCTAAATAGATAAAGTAGAATTATTTAGATAAAATAATAAGATATAAGCTATAAAAACGAAAGTTAGATAGAGCTTATATATATATAGCTATAGTTAAAATTTTAAAAAGCTATAATAAAACTATAAGATATTTGTTAGAGACTGGATAGTCTCTCCGGTTGTGACTGGCTGACTGCTAGAGTTAACTAGGAGTGTGCTAAAGTTAGAAGTATAGGTTGCTTTAATATACCTCTGCTATAGCTGTTAGAGACTGGATAGTCTCTCTGGTTGTGACTGGCTGACTACTAGAGTTAACTAAGAGCATACTAAAGTTAGAAGTATAGGTTACTTTAGTATACCTCTACTATAGCTAATAGATATTAATAGTAGGGCTATTAATATTACTAAGTATATTATAGATAGATATATAGTGATTATTATTATAGATCTTATTTTTTAATCTATAGATCTATATAAGCTATCTATTTATATAGCTAGATATAGCTAACTTAGTATTAGTATTAACCTTAAGCTTATATATAATATATATTGCTTTTTAAAAGAAAAATTAATATCTTTAATATTTATTTTATCTTTTAATTAGCTAAAAGTAAATAATTTTATAATCTTATTATTCTTTTTCTAGCCTATAATTTTATTTAATTTATCTATCTTATAATATATTAGTTTTTTCTTTATTATTATTAATTTCTTTAAGGTCTACTAAAGATTTATATTAGTCTAGCTAAGTATTTTTATCTTTTTCTTAGGTAGTGTTAATACTAGCTTTAGTTCTTTTAGTAGTAAGAAGATTTTATTAATAATCTTATTATATTTAGTACTTAAAATATTAAAAGATTTTACTATTTCTTCCTTTATTAGTCTTTCTAGATATAGATTATCTTTTAACTAAGTTCCTATATCTTAGATATTACTATAGGTAATATATAAAGTATTTTTAATATTATATTAATAGTAAATAATAATAAACTAATATAAAACTTATAGATAGTAAAAGAAAAAGTAAAAAAGTAAAGAATTACTAATAAAATAGATAAATAGGAAAAATAATAAATAATAGCTTAAGAAAAGGCTAAAATTAATAAAGAAAATATAAAATATAAAGAAAAATATAAATAAAAAATAAAATAAGAAAGATTAAAATAATACTATAAAAAGGTCTAGTATATATAAAATAGTTTACTAGATAATTCTAATATTAAGCTAGCTAAAAGTAACCTCTTTTATAATTTCCTTAGTAATATTATTAATACTATTATTAATTATAATATTATTATTATTACTATTTACTTTAGGTTATTAAAGGTTTAAATTAAAAAGTTTATCTATAAGATTATTATTAATATTATTTTTATTATTAATATAGCTTTTCTTACTTTAATTACCTTTACTAATATTTAAGGCAATATACTTATTATTTATTACCTTTTTCTTTTAGTTTTTTAATTATTAGTTTAAGTAATATTAATTTTATCTAGATAGCTATAGCTTTTACCTATACCTAGACTATTTTCTTAAAGGTTATAAGCCTTATTTTTAAAGATTTTTATAGCTTTATTTCCTTATTAAGTTATTTTATTAAGTTATTAATAAATATCTTTATAATATTTAGATTAATATCTTTAAGCTTATTATAGATATCTATAGTAAATTTATAAAGATATATAAATTATTTTACTATTATTATTAAAGCTTTTTTTATTAGTTACTTTTTAATTATAATAATATAGTTAGTTAATTTATCTATATAAAGCCTTAGTTTATTAATTAATTTAATATTTAAATAAATAATAATATTAATTAAAGTAATATATTCTAGTTTACTATTAATAAAGGCTATAATACTATTAATAATTATTAGATACTAAGCTTTATAGCCTATAAAGGCCTTAGTAATAATATTATTAAATATACTATATAGATAAGTATAGTAGATAGCTAAAACCTTACTTTTAATAGGTAAAAAGCTAATATAAAGCTTATTATTACTATAGTCTAAAGCTAAGCTATTTATGTAAATAATAATAGCTTTAATAGCTAAAGCTTTAACTTTTTTAATTAAATTTTATACTATTATTACCTTACTATCTTTTATTAGCTTTACTATAGGCAGGAGTTTACCTATTTAATATCTACTCTATAGAAAGTAGCTAAGGCTTAATAAATAGCTTATATAGGCAATATTTAATATTAATCTCTTTATTAAAGATTATATTATAGCTATAATAGAAAAAGTCTTATTTAGTAATATAAAGTACTTTTTTATAGCCTCAGCTTTTCTTACTTCTTATACCTTTTCCTTTATATTAAAAATTATAGAAGGTTTAGCGCTAGTAGAATAAAAAAGGAATTTTTAAAGAATAAATTATATTAATTATTTTTTAGTTAGATATAAAGATTAAGATTATATATCTTTCTATAGAAGAAATTCTTTCTTTATATACTTATATTTCTAGCTTATATAAGCTTATTACTAATTTATTATATTATTCTAGATTTCTTATTAGTTAGAAGAGTAAGAAATCTATAGTAAATCTAATATAAATAGTAGAATATTTAGAAAATCTAATTTTAGATATTAGATTTTTATATATTTTAAATATAATTATAATATATTTATATAATATTCTTATAAAAATAAGTAAAAGTGACTAAAGGCTTATTATAATTAATATTAAGCTTATTGCCTAGGTTATCTATATCTAGGTATTCTTAATCTAGTATTAATAAGGTATTAGTATTAGAGACTAGATAGTCTCTCTAGTTATAACTGGCTAACTACTAGAGTTAACTAATAGTATACTAAAGTTAGAAGTATAGGTTATTTTAGTATACCTCTACTATAGCTAATAGATATTAATAGTAAAGCTATTAATATTACTAAGTATATTATAGGTAAATATTACTATAGGTCTTATCTTCTAATCTATAGACCTATATAAGCTATCTATTTATATAGCTAGATATAGCTAACTTAGTATTAGTATTAACCTTAAGTCTATATATAATATATACTGCCTTTTAAAAGAAAAAGTAATTTCAGACACGCTGCTTCCCCCTCCGGAAACAGCGGCACCCCCACGTCGCCGCTTTGCTGGCAATCCTTGCTCAAGGCTAAGCCTTTCTGTAATATATCCTGGCCTGCGAAATATAAATACCACGCCCACTGCTGTCTGTAGCATCAGGTATTCTAGACTTCTTCTCTCCTAAAATGTCCCTTGATGTTTGGGCTACAGCACTTCGTATTCCCTGCGGCGCTACCTGTTTGCAGTATAATAGTCCAATAACCACTGCGGCTACCTACTAGTAGTAAGTCTTAATACTAGCTATAATAATACCACTAAAGAGTGATATTATATCTACAGAGTAGATAAAGGTAGCTTTATATAAAGGAAGACTATATACGTAGGCTTTAATATCTCTATATCTAAAATAAGTAGATATTACATATATAGCTAAAAGGTAAAGTCAAGGTAGAAAGGCCGCACTAAAGTAGGTAAATGCTTCTGCTATCGGCTGTGCGTGTTTGCTTTTCAGTGGGTGCAACTGACAGCGGGCGGACTACTTATTTTCGAGGTCCTTTGCAAGTTTGCGGCGCTTTTGTACCCTCTGATTGCTGCCGTCCGTGTCATCGTTCGCGGGTTCGGGTTCGTTTACCAGCCCGTCGTCGCCACCAGTTGACGAAGCGAAGTATTCTGTACCGTGCTGTGTGCCGCGGAGGACGCTATCATCGCTCGCGCCATCGCTGCCCATGTCTTTGCTACTCTCGCCGTCGTTACCGCTACTACTACTATCGCCATCACCATCGTCATCATCATCGGTATCCTCATCCGTATCGCCGTCCGTGTCGTCCTGGTCGCCGGGGTCATCGTCGTCCTCATTCTCATCCAACTTCTCACCGTGTCCACGTAAATCCCCATCTTCGGTACCAACTTCACCATTTCCACCAACCTCAGAGCCGTGCTCCTCGTCATCTATAACATTGCCCTTCACCACGCATATGTTAATAGCTGCAGCGTTTATTAACACGTTTTTTAGCGACGGCAGCTCTTCCACAAACGTCCTCACATACTCTGCATCGAGATCGGCATAAAAAAGGTCATCTGAACCAAACTGTGACCAGTCAGTGTAGTCAATTTTCAGTGTCCTCAACGTTTGACCGTGCCTGCTCCTCAGTGCCTCGAAATGTGACCTCCCTGGTGGAACATGCGGCTCCCCTTTTGTCCTTGAAAGCCTCGTGTTGAAATCGTAATTGACCCACTCGAATTCGACGAGGGTGTGCATTCCATTAAGCGCTTCGGGAACGAGTAGCCAGCCTTCCGGCTCGATATCTCGCGGGTCGCCGCAGAGCAGCCCGTCGATGCGTAAGGATTCCAGCGAAGGGAGTTGTTCCTCAGAGAATGCTTTGATGGCTTGCGACGTGGTTGTGCAGTCTGAAATACAGCCAGCGAGTGAAAGCCGACGTAGGTGCGGAAACATAGGCGGTGGCAAAGGAGCCGCCGGATGTGGCGAGGCAATGCGCTGCCCGGAGTACTTGCCAGCAAAGATGCGGCCATCTTGCATTGTATATCCCCAGCCAAAGGTCTGCGGGAATGAGGTGAACATATCCAGGTGGCAGTACTGGTCCTCAAAGTCAAGGTCAAGTTCTTGCAGGCTCTTGAACCGGCTCAGTGACTTAAGGAGAAGGGGATGGGAGCGACGGTCCGAAATGAAGTAAGGCCACTCATGGTAGGGAGGCTGAAGATGAAGGCGGCGCAGGGTGGGCGGCAGGCGGTCCATGAGGGTAGTCGCTTCCTCGACGGCTTCTTCGGAGGCATGTTCTAGCGTTGGGTCATGCTCATAATCATCGTCTGAGAAGATATTAAAGCTGATATTATTGACTAGCGGTAGGCGATTTACACCGATCATGTCAAGCAACCGGTCGAATGACGGCGTATCACATGCTCGGAAGATGGCTCGTGAAAGCAACAGCCTGGAGGCCAGCATATTGACGCGGCGGCAGCATAGTAGGAGTGGCAGAGCCGATATGGAATAAATGAGCTTGCTTTCTCTGATGACGATGCTATTCGCCAAATTTAAGTGATCGCGGGCTCCGGGGAGGCCCAGAGTTAAACATATAATGTCTTCAAGGATGGCGTCCGGAAGATAGTCGAGTAAGGTCATCTTGTCAGAAATTTCAGAGTGCATTTGCTACGGCGAAGGTTGATGAGTTCTGCCTAAGGGCAGATCCTGCAGGTTTGTGCATGAGCATACTGTGCGATTTGGGTGTAGCGCAGCGGCGCCGCAATCCGCTCCTCCAATGAGCCCGGGGCGAGATTAAAGCGATGCGACTACGACACGTATCGCGCTGGCACAACCCACTCTTCACGAGGGATACCGGTCGAGCAAGCTCCAAATTATGCTTTTACGAGATAATGCCTCCCTATATGCAGAACGGCGACAGTGAACTCGTTGAAAGTAATATAGAGGTCTATATTATTAAATTAAAGGTTAATTTAATAAAGTAAGCTAATATCTTTTAAAATTTATTATATAAAAGTTCTACTAAAGACAGAACGAATTATTTAGTAAGTAAATTATATTTAGATTAACAATATTATAGCTTAGATTAGATATAGTATATTTTAATAGTAATAAAAAGATAATTTATAGAGAGCTATTATCTTTCTTAGTCTATTATACTAATATTTTAAGGTTAATAGTTATAGATATTATAATATTAAAGACCTTTCTTTAACTTAGCATTATACTTTATATATATCTTAGTTTTATAGTAAGATTACCTTTCTATATATTATAAACATATTTAGGATATTTATATATTTATATTATTAATAAAGGTATTTTATTTTATAGACCAAGTATATAACTTTTACTATCTATTACTTTAGCTAGATTAAATAGCTTATAGATTAAAATTATAGTAAACTTATTCTACTATATATTTAGTTAATAAGCTAATAAATATTATAATAAAAGAAACAAGAAACAAGAAACAATGCAGAGACGTGACTAAAATAAAGAAACAGTAAGAAAATGTGCACTCTTCACATAACGCTACAGCTGTTCAGGTTGAAGCCATAGCCTTGCTGGCACTGCTCCAAGTAACCTGCATCCTCGGCAGATCCTTCGACAGCGTTGTGCTTGCGAATCACGCCCTTGACTGTCAGATTCTGCTCTCCTTCTGCATGCCACCATCTCAGCCTCTGCAGTGTCGTGCCCTCTTCATTGTCTGTGCTGATTTCCCATTTTCCTCCAGAAACCGCCACCTCGCACTCATCTCTCGGGAAGTGGAACTCCGGGAGGTAGACAATCGTGGGAGCTGCCTCGTCTGTTGACTTTGGAGCTACCACCTTCAAATCGTACGTGCAGCGCCGCAGGTCGAAGCCCGACTGGAGCACATCACCTGCTATCACTGTTGGCGTCGGCCTGATGAATGCCTCTGCCGCACGATAGCCAGGTGCATTAGTCAGCTCCGGATCCTTGAGCGACGGCGTAGAGCTAATGGATGGCGTCGTCAGCGTCCGCTGCAAATTGGCAGGTGTAACGACTGCCTCATCCGAAACATCTCTTGTGCTTGCATTGAGCCGCATCGATGCCTTGTTAAGAGCAATCTCTCGCGGTAATGCTGACACAGGAGGGATGCTGTCGTCAACCGAATTGATGGACAAGTCCTCGCCGTTCCACTGATCACCGCGCTCATGGTCATTGTAGGCACAGTAGACCCAAAGGCAGTGTCCTTCCATCTGTGATCCTTCAACTCCGAAGTAATTTGCGTCCAGCGCAGATGACTGGCTGTTGTAGTCCCCAGTCTTGTAAGCCTTCTTGTCGTCCATGTCGTATGGAATACCAAACTCGGTCAAGATGCAAGGATGGTTTCCCATGCGGTCACGGCCTTCTTGTCGCAACGTTGCAAGCTGATCTCGGAGGCAGTTTCGAATGGCAGTCTCGCCAATCTTGATAGCAAACGCGGGATGGAGATACTTGCCGCGCAATACACCAACCACGTCCACATTCCAAGTGCTATTCCAGTGCTTCGTCATGAGGGTAATGCCGTCATAGTAATGCGGCGTAAAAGCCATAAGCGGGTCATCATCCTCTGTGCCCTTGACTTCGGGCGGCAGTTCTAGCGTCGGGTATTGCATCAACATGATACAGTCCTTGTGGTGGCTGCGGCAAGCATTCTTGAAACGTCTCCAAAAGTCGATGAAGTAAGTGTTGGTGAAGTTTGGATAATCAATCGTCTTGCCGGTGTGAGGGTTCTTGGCGAAGTAGTCCTTTCTCAAAAGCGTATCCGTTTCAGGGTCCCATACGCCATGCTGCGCCCAGATGCACTCGCCCAATTTCCAGTCCGCGTCTCGCTTCCAGCCGTACTTACTATCATCAAAGTCTGCAGGAAGCCATGCGATCTCGCCGTGCGGGTCAACGAGAGTAGTCCCGGTCTTGTATGGGCCAAGGCCACCCATTTCCCAAGTCTCAATCTCACAAGCTCTCCCCATGCCCGTCAGAAACGTCTGCCACATTGTCGGGCAGGTTCCCTTCTTCAAGGGGTGCTCTTTGGGGATGACTGACAGATCTTGGTAGCCGGTCATCCCTTTATTCGGTTCGTTCATGCTCTCCCAGCCCATGACAACTTCATTTTCGAGGTCTCCAGCTTCATGTATGCGTGTGGCCAGGTGTGCGCAGGCATTCACGAAGTGGCTTTGGAGATAGTCCTGTATGTTGACGCCGTCGATGATGCACTTTGGCGCAAAGTCCCTGCCCGCAAAGAACAATGTGAAGATCGTCCCAGCAGCCAAGCGGTAGTAGTTTGTCGACCAAATCATTTTAGGAAACTTGTCGGGCTCTGGGTATGTGTTCTGGACAATGGCAGCTTCAGTAGCGGCGAAGCTCAGAGGATTCAGGCCGCAGGCATAGATTGTCCACATGGGGGCGCCAGAGCCTCCGGTAAAGCGAGACCAGACATCCTGGTGCGGATCCATAAAGATATAGAAGCCATACGACTTGGCTATACGCAATATCTCAATCGTGTGCTGGATAAAGTCCTCGTCATAAATGCCTGGGCCGGCAGCCTCGATTGCCTCCCACGTGAAGATGTACCGTATCGTATTGAAACCATAACGCTTGAGTCGAGCGAAGTGGGTTGGTGCATCCTCTGCCGCAAAGGGACGCTTGTGGAAAGATACGTCATCTCCATTGAAGAAGTGTTCGCTAACGTGTGAGGGCAGCTCGGGCTCGCTCGGAAGCTTCGCATCTGCCGCGACGTTGATGCCGCGAAGAATCACTTGTCGCCCATTGCCATCGCGAAACTGGCCATCCTCGATGGCCAATCGAAAGGACATGTCGATGAGGTCTTGCTGGGTCGAGGCGGTTGCACAGCGTCGATGCGCACTCGGTCAGCCGGGATCTCGAATGCAGCGGGCGCTGTGAAAGTCGCAGATCCTCCAATTCTCCTGGGGAAGAGATATCACAGTCTCTACAGTAGCTTTGCCTGTAAAGTATAGAAAGGGTCGAAAAGCGAGCAACGAAAGCAATTACGAGTAGTGGTCACGTTGCGAGGTAGACAAATGACTTGCCTCGCAGCACGGTAGGTAGGTAGAGTTTGGGAATGACCTGCCACTGAACGGGTGACATCAGTAAAATGGGTCGCTGTAACAGCTCTTTACCCCCCTGGACCATGGATATACAGTGGAGCGAAGCGGTGACGGAGAGCCAGTCTGGCATGCGGCAGCCAAGCGACGCCGCCACAGTGAGATTGGCGCGTTCGTATTCGTTTTGCCTTTTCGGGACATACTACTGGCAGCCAACCGAACTTCCCGGTGCCACGAACCGCAGCAGCACACCACCTGACCTGATCAAGATGTGTTTTGGGAAAGGTGTGCAGGGCGAGGACTTTTAAGGAGTTCAATCATCATAGCTAGCTCTACAATACTTCTCCAATACTTTCCCATTTGTGCACATAGTTGACTGGGGGGGAACAGGAACTGTAAATGAACAAAGTCGGCGATCGCTGAAAGTCGTTTGACCAAGGGTGCGACACTCTAACACGCCGGTGGTTTTGCTCCAAATGGCGTAGAACCGCGCTGGCCACTGTCATCGGGCTTGCTATTAATGGTTGCATTCTGGCTCGATTTACATTTAATTTCTGATCCAGAAACTCAATTAATACGCGTATTCAACAATAGTCCTTCATTTTCGGTAGCACCTCCCGTCACAGTGGGCTGGCGAGGACAGCGCATTCAAGGCGGCAGTACCCTGTACTTAGTGTCGTGGGACACGGTGGCGGACAATCCTCGGGTAACCAATCCCACATCTCAGTGAGCTCACTTGCCCATCAAGTCCACATCTCGCCGCGCCAATGTCAACCTCTGTCAACAGTAGACTGAAAGCAGCAATTTTTCGGCTTCATCCGGGGTGCATTCGTTTTCATTCAATGATCTCTTAAGTCTTGGTCTTGGTTCAATTGGGCTCTCACCGTCTGTGCTACTGATACCTCTCTCTCTATTCGTCCTCCTCGACTCATGGATCATTGACGCAATCGCCTTATTAAAGAAGGTCAGACAACCATGTCCGGTTCCAAGGCTGCCTTGAAGGCAATCAACGATGCCATTCGCACCCAGAACTTTGACGATGCCATCACCAAGGCCCAGGATTTGGTCGATAAGGACCCCAAGAGCTACCAAGGGTATTTGGACCGCGGCCTTTTCGAGCTTGAGACGCAGTTTGCTAACGACACGATAGACAAATATTCTTGGCATTCGCTCTAGACAAGAAATCTAGGGTAGATGAGGCGGAAAACGTCTACAAAACGGCCACCGCACTCAAGCCAAATGACGCACAAGCTTGGCAAGGCTTGATCAAGCTCTACGAGAAGCAGGGTGCCAAGAAGCTGGGGGACTATCAGCATGCCGTCGTAAACTTGGCGCACATATTCCGCGATGCAGAAGACATGTTCAAATGCCAAGATGTAGTCGACAAATTTGTCGACTTTGCTCGCGTACGTGGCGATAAGCTGCAATACGCAGATGCGTTATGGATTCAGCTACCAGAAAGCCCTCTCTATGCCATCCTCGAAGGGCGCTTCCCGTCCCCAGCCAAGACTTATGAAACTATCGCCATAATAATCGAAGACTTTGAACGAAAGAGGATAAATACCCTCATCGGCGAGCGGAGGACGCGCCTAGGAGCGAAGCTGAACGAAGTAACAGCGGAAGTGAAGCGCGAAGTTTATGGGCAGAGCAAATTGGAGAACATATATAAGCAGCTCATCAACTGGACCAGCGACGACGACCTCCGGCGAACGTACGAGGAGAAGCTCCTCCAGTATTGCTATGACCGTCTTCTTGTCCAGCCTCCTGGAGCCGAAAAGGCTGCCGAGTTGGACAAGGTCAGCGGCCTTGCAAATGACATGGTCGTCATTAACCACCCATATAAGCTCGCCTGGGATATTGCAGTCAACTGGCAAGACAAGAAAGAAATCAAGGAATGGAGTGTCGACATGCTCCGAAGCTATTGCTCCTTCTTCCCGGAGAGTGACTTGTACAAAGTCATTACCGCATACCTCACGTCTCCATTGTCTCCCTTTCCTGCGGTAAAGGAAGCCCCCCGAAAGCCTTCTGCCGCAGAGCTTTCAGACGACAGCGACGACGACGACGATGACGGTGGCGTCCCGACATCTGTGGTGCCGCTGACGGAAGAGGATCGTATCATCATGATTAGCGAAGGCATAACCGGCAGCGAGTCTACATTGGGATATCGCCTTGCGGGAGAGTATTTTCTGCACTATGGAGAGTACGAGAGCACTGTTGAGTTTATGCGGAAAGCGGCACAATATGTTGCAAAGGAAAAGTCACGAACTGGCCTGTCTTTCACAAACACAACTGATGCCTATTCGCTCTGTCTCGGAACATCTCTGGTTTATTATCAATCACCCAGGCATCATACAGAGGCGAAAACGCTGTTTGACAGTGTGCTGGAGCATGATTCAACATCTACACCGGCTATGATTGGAGTTGGTCTGATCTATGAAGAAGAGGAAGAATACGACCAGGCGATTGATTTCCTTGAGCGTGCCCTGAGCAGAGACGAAACTAACATACGAGTCAAGTCGGAGGCTGCCTGGGTGAAAGCTCTCAAAGGAGACTGGCACAAAGCAGGCGAAGAATTGCGGTTATGCCTCACGGAACTTGAAAAGAAGAGCTCCGAAAAAGAGCTGTTGGCTGATACCCAATACCGCCTCGGGTACTGCATGTGGAATACAGATACGAGTCGCCAAGCGAGGAAGCAACGCAAAGGCGAATGCCCTTATGCATGCTGGCTGGCTGCGTTGAACAGCAACTTGAACCACGCACCGACATATACCAGTCTAGGTATCTACTATAACGACTACGCCAAGGATAAGAAGAGGGCACGGCGCTGTTTTCAGAAAGCTCTCGAGCTATCTGCTGCAGAAGTTGTGGCGGCAGAACGCCTCGCTCGGTCATTTGCAGACGACGGTGACTGGGACAGGGTGGAACTGGTTGCTCAACGCGTCGTCGATTCCGGAAAGGTGAAACCGCCTCCTGGTTCCAAGCGGAAGGGCATCAGCTGGCCATTTGCTGCGTTGGGCGTGGCGGAATTGAACAAGCAAGATTTCCACAAGTCTATCGTCTCATTCCAAGCCGCCCTGAGGATATCTCCTGATGACTACCATTGTTGGGTTGGGCTAGGAGAAAGCTATCATAGCTCGGGTCGATATATCGCGGCAACCAAGGCAATTGCAAATGCACAGAGGCTAGAGGATGAGTCCAAAGTGGACCTCTCGGCGGACTCGTGGTTTACAAAGTACATGCTTGCCAACATCAAGCGGGAGTTGGGAGAATTCGATGAGGCTATCGAGCTATACCAATCCGTTATCAAGACCCATCCTGGTGAAGAGGGTGTAGTGATAGCCATGATGCAGACCATGGTCGACAATTCATTGGTTAGCGTGGAAAGAGGACAATATGGCAAGGCTATCCAGTTTGCAACGGAAGCCCTGACTTTCGCAGCGTCGACTGATGAGGCCGTAAAACAGACTTTCAACTTCTGGAAGACTGTTGGCGATGCTTGCTCTGTATTTACGTTTGTACAGAGCCGCACTACAGACTTTCCTCTGCAGCAGGTTCGCGCTCTCCTCGAACAAGCTCCTCAAGAGTCGTTCAACATCATGGCCGATGTCGACAAGGTGAGCACGGATGTCGTCTTTGCGACGGGAATATACTCCAATGACGAGAAGCCTGGGGTCGAACTCACTCGTTGTTTGCAAGCGACAATTCTCGCCCATAAGGCCGCCATCCATATCTCGTTGGGCGATATACATGCGCAAGCCGTGGCACACTATAACCTTGGCTGGGCTGAATATAGAGCACATACCTGCCTGCCACCTCACTTGCGCAAGAAGCCCAGCAGCTATTCCAGAGCGGCGATTCGAGGTTTCAAACGAGCTATTGAGCTAGAGGCCGGTAACGCTGAGTTCTGGAACGCCTTGGGTGTGGTAACAAGCGAAGTTAACGTCTCTGTTTCACAACACGCCTTTGTCCGAAGCCTCTTCATCAACGAACGCAGCCCAGTTGCATGGACCAATCTTGGAGCTCTGGCATTGCTTTCTGGCGATTACAAGCTGGCAAACGAAATCTTTACCAGGGCACAGTCAACTGACCCGGATTATGCTCATGCATGGCTCGGCCAAGCTTTTGTTGCCCTCCTATTCGGTGAGGCAAAGGAAGCGCGAGGTCTTTTTACCCACGCAATGGAGATTTCAGATGCTGCATCTCTGCCCACCCGACACCACTTCGCATCCTCTATGTTTGACCACATCTTGACAGCTCCCGCAAACATGACTGTTGCATCTCTCGTACAGCCTATGTTTGCGCTCAACCAGGTGCAAAGCTTACGGCCGCAAGATTTTGCATTTGGCCACCTAGCCAGCATGTTTTTGGAACGGACTCATGATAGCACCCGCGCGGTTGAAACGTTGGAAAAGATAAGCTCCAGTATCGAAGCAGACTACGAGCAGACCGAGTCAGCAGACAGCCTGTCACGGTTTACTCTGGCAAGGATTGATCTCGCGCGAGCCTATCTCGCGGCTGGCTCACATGAAAAGGCGATTGAATGTGGCGAGATGGCTCTGGGTCTGAGCAGTGACGAAAATGAAAACGAGCTTACAAGCGAGCAGCGCAAGAAAGCCCGTCTATCTGCCCACCTTACGGTTGGACTGGCACAGTTCTATCTGAAGGAGTATGATGAGGCAGAAAAGTGCTTCGAGGCTGCGCTTGAAGAATCGGATAACAACCCGGACGCAACCTGCCTGCTTGCCCAAGTCCTGTGGGCTCAAGGCACGGACCGGGCGAAGGAAAAGGCTCGCGGCGCACTCTTCGAGGTCATCGAAAAGCACCCAGAACACACACAGAGTGTTCTCCTTCTTGGAGTTATCGGGTTGTTGGATAACGACGAAGGTAGCCTGGAAGCTGTTGCCGAAGAGCTCCAAGGTCTACGGACCAAGGATGCGCTGACTGCCGGCGAGCAGTCGCAGATTGGAGAGGTCTTGCGAGCCATTGCAACATTTGGCGAGGGCAAGACGACAGAGGACAAGATGGCACAGATGCAGACCGATGTCATGTTGCACCCGTACCTGCCGCATGGCTGGTCCGCTCTGGCGTCCGCGTCGGAAAGCCAGTATGCAGCCCAGACGGCACTGAAGGTTGCGCAGAGAGGAATCCCGCCGCGAGGTCAGCTGGAGGCAGAGGGCCTGGCCAAAGCATACGCCGGAACAGGAGGTGTGGCGGATGCACAGCGAGCGGCGGTCCTTGCGCCTTGGGCGACGGCTGGATGGTCTTCATTGGACTTGGCCACTGCAGGCATATGAGAAGGGACGTGTTATGCTTTCACGCCCATGCTGTAACAAATATAGAGCATAGAAAGAAGTAAATTTACAAAATCCAGTGTATATCATGAAATGTTCCATCGAAGTTATCCACGCTCTCGTATCTCTCAGTTTGGGTATCCTTGCGAATTTTTATCTATATTCTCCATCCCGTTTCGTCCTCGGCTCTCTAAACGCAAAACCACCACTACCTCGGCGGACGATCTCCTCCGACCGACTGCTTCAACCTTTCCAGCCGTCCCTTGGCCCAAGCATCCTGCCAGGAGTCAATCTTGCCACCAAGCATAATACAGCGATCGGGCGTAAGCAGCACCGTGCCTCGAGCAACGGCCGTGCCGGCTTTGAGCAGCACTTTCTCGCCCATATTCGTCTTGCCCACGCCAATCTGGTCTATCCGCTTCAGCTCAACGGCATATACCCTGCGACCTTTGCAATCCTGCAGCACGAGCCGATGTGTGGCGTTTCGTCCCGCCCCAATCCCAGCAGTTGAGCTCGCAGCACCAGTCGACCCGGCTCTCCCGCCCTGCTGCGACGGCGTCGTGCCATCCCCATCGCCGTCCTCGGCTGTGACGCGAATGACCTCTCGCCCACGCGTCCTCTCGCCGCGCTCAATCGCCTCGAGCTCCTCAATCTGCTCCCAGCGACTGAGGCTTAGATTCTCAATGTCAACGACCTGGAGGTGCGTGTCGCGCGGCAGCCTGCTGTCCTCGGCGCGCATGTTGTCGATATCCGCGGGGAGGGCGGGTAGCGAGGCATCGAGCACAGATGCGCCGTTTGACAAGTCGCAGGCTAAAATGCGGGCTTTGGCGGTGGCAAGAAGTGAGGCTGTTGGCGGCGGTGGTGTTCGCGAGCTCACCAGGCCCGTGAGGAAGCTATTTGATGGTGGGGGTAGACTCTGCGCGAGGAGGGACGCCCGGAGCTGGGATGTGATGTCCATGCTGTGCTTACAGCGTTGCTGGAGTATTCTTTACATTTGTTTATGATGTGGCTTTCTTGTAATTGTCGAGTATAAAAGTGTCTGGTACTCGACGTGACGCGATGTAAGTAAATGAAGCGGGCCAGTCACAGACGGTTTGCCGCCAGTGGAGGGGAGCTCCTGCTGTTGATGTGGCGTCCACGTTGCGCCTCGCTCCACCATTACCTTCAACCCTCCAACTCAACCACTCCCCAAACCAACAAGCACACTCGCAAATGATACCCTCAAACCGTCCAACCGCATAACTCGGGCGTTGCTAATCGCCTCCGCCTCCATATACACCATCCAAAACCCATAACCAACCTCGCCGCCGCCATGTCCACAATCGCGAGCCCGCGAGAACCCTCGACACCTCTGCGGCGAGTCACCTCGAGCACGACATCGTCGGCCCGCCCATCGCTCGATGCCCTCCGCTCCTCTGTCACATCGCCGGTAAACAGCAATGCGCCGCACCAGCCGCCCGTGAACAAGCGGGCCAACCGCGCGGCCCTGCGCGAATACTACAACCTGCGCGCCGCGGGGACGCCGCGCATAGACGTGCCCGACTCCGAGGTGCCGGCGAGCGAGATTGACGCTCCAGAGTTCAAGACGGACGAGTACGTGGCCAAGGTTGTTGCGGAGAGCGGCCTCGAGGATCTGCTTCGCCTGTATACGCGGGTCGTGGGCGAAGTTAGGGCGCTGGACGCGGAGAAGAAGGCGCTTGTGTACGATAATTATAGCAAGCTTATTGCTGCTACAGAGACGATTCGCAAAGTACGTTAGGAGCGTCGTCGCCAGTCTTGTCTTCTCCTGGATCGATTTCTAACCCGTATTTTCACAGATGCGCTCCAACATGGACCCGTTGAATCCCATGGCCTCGACATTGAACCCTGCCATTGCCCAAATATATAGCCAAGCCTCCGAGATCCGAGAAACACTTCGCAAGTCGATACCCGCCCCAGATTCGGAAGAAGGCATCAAGCGAAAAGCACAATTACAGCGGCAGAGAACAAAGGAGCTCGCGGTACAGGTTCTGGCTACACCGGAACGGCTAAAAACGCTGGTCAAAGAAGGCAAGCTGGACGAGGCCAAGGCAGAGTGGGAGATGCCACGTCGGCTGCTGCAGACATGGAAGGAAAAGGGGCTCGGAGGTGGCGATGTGCAAGAGTGTATAGAGTCAGGCGACGCCGCTCTTCGCCAAGAAGATGCTGGGCAGGGATCAGCTCGGCCGTCCAAGGATGGAAGGTGAGCAACTGTTGTACGATATGGCTGGTAAAGTAGCAGGGCAATTCCGTTTCACGCATATAGAACAAAGCACAGCGTTAAAATTACAAAGTAAAGGGAACTTTACGAATACAATTCTTGTCTTTTGAACTCCCACGCTCCCCTTTTTACTCCAGGTCGCCAACATCCAAAATCGTAAATGGGTCCTTGTCAAACTTGCTCAGCACGACCTTTGCAGTCGGAACAGTAGCCTTCAACTCCTTTTCAAGCTCCGGCTTGAGCACTTCTTGCAGATAGCTCCTTTCCGAGTTGCTGTGAAAGACCTGAACAAGCGTCCTGCCCTGCTGGATGGCCCGCAGCGCAGAGTGATGGCTCGTCTCGCCGGTGACGAGCAGATCGACGTCGGCCGACTTGAGCACGTCGTAACCACTGCCAGCGCAAACACCGAAGCTGCGCACAGCGGTCGTCTGCACGCTCGCGCCTACGGGGGAGGCGACCATGACGTGGCGCAGGCCGCCGAGCTTGGCTGCGATGCGCTTCAAAATCTCTGGCAGCGGCACCGCGTCCTGGAACTCGCCTAGGGTGCCGTAGCCAGCTCCCTCGTGCGTCTCCGGCGCCGTCTTGCACGGGATAGCGACGGAGCGCTTACTGCTATGCGGGCCGGATACCACGTCTGCAAGCCAGTTGTTCAGACCCTTGGGTGCGGCATCTACGGCCGTGTGAGGGCAGTAGACTGCGATTCCGGCGCGGGCGAGCATCAGGAGGGTCGTCTGCTGGGGGTCCTTGTCTGTAATGGACTTGAGGCCAGAAAAGATGAAGGGGTCTGTTTCATGGGGTTACCCGTTGTGAGCATTGGTTCTCTCAAGCCTTTGAAAAGTTTTTGATTAATTCAACTTACGGTAGCTGACAATGACGCTCGCCTTTTGCTCAATGGCGTCGGCAGCGACTTGGTAAGTGAGATCATTCGTGACTAGCACTGTCGGGCGTTGCTCGGCGCCAGCCACCTCATGGTTGCCAACCAAGAGGCCAACGTTGTCCCATGATCTGTCTGCAATCTCTTCGGGATATCTAGAATAACCATGTTAGAAATTGCCGGGCAGCAAGGTAAGTGAGTGGGTACAAACAGCTTCTTCATCGAGTCCGCCACCACTCGAGTAAACTTTGCCGGCTCAACATTCCACGCCCCCCATGCTCCCTGTCCCTTTCCGTCCATCTCTTGTCGGAAGCTAGTTCTCTGCTGGGAAGAGAATGACCTTTTCTGCGGTAGGCAGAATGCTTGGGTAGCTGCTAAAGCTGCGACTCGACCCTGGCGTGAAGCTGTGCTAGCCAATCGGTTCAGGCTCCTGTATGCGACGAAGAACGAGTTTGCGGGACCAATTGCCTGCATGTCCCAGCAAAAGGTGAAGTAAAATACGAAATTTATAAGCGCGCCACAGCGTCTCAAAATTTTCTGCCAAGTTTGGTTGATGTCCTTGCCTTGTCTCTGTTGGGTGTGTATGCCCAGCGGATGCTGTGCCTAGAACAGCTCCAATCCGATGAGCTCACACCGTGTGCCAACTAATCCCACACCACACGTCGCACTGTCCGGCTGCACACATGCCGGCTCCGGCATGTGCGCCGGCCCAACAGCTGCAAGGCCATCTAATCAATCTCATCTTTCTTGCGCCGGTTGCTTTGTCTCTCGCGCATTATTCTCATTTATTTGGATGTCATCTCTGCCCAAATCACATAAGCCATGGACCAAATAACAGACTCCTCGATGCGTGAGAGAATCACGGAGCGTCTCGAGGCCATCCATGTCGAGGTTGCCGACATGTCAGGTACGTTTGTCATCTTGTCGGCTAAGCAGCAGCTATGTCGCACAGGGACAGCCAGAGCATACATGTGCTCTTTTTGTTTTGCGTAAATGATTTACACCCCAGGAAAGTCGCTAACAACTCGGTTTCGTTGCCTCTCGACAGGTGGCTGCGGACAAGCTTTTACGTCTCTTATCGTCTCACCCAAGTTTCAAGGCCTCAACTCGCTCAAGCGTCACCGCCTGGTCAACGCCGCGCTCAAAGAAGAAATCGCCAGTATCCATGCTTGGACGGCAAAGTGCCAAACGCCAGAGGAATGGGAGCGCACAAGGGCGACAGCTGCACCGCCGACAGACGGTACTGTGGGAGGACAGGTGGAAGGCACAAATCAGTAGCCAGGTGGCGGACGAATTCAGGGACAGAAAGGAAATGGTAATTCAACGTTAATAGAAGCTAGCCGTGGCAACACAGACTGCGCAATATGAAGGCATCTTCTGAGTTTCACGGCACAATACACGTATACTGGCATATACATTTAAATCGCTTTCGAATTTTGGTTCCCCTCCTAGCTGTTCTATTTTACTAGCTGCGAACCCGGTACTCCTGCGGATGAAACATGATAGGTGCCTCTGCCCATTAAAGCCTTTTACAAGAGTCCCAAGAGGTCATCGCTATCCTTATTCGGCTGCTGCTGCTGTTGCTGCTGCTGCGACGAGCCAGCTTGATTACCTGGTGGCGGCCCGTTGGACGACGACGCGCCGAAGTTCATTCCCTCAAAGCCATTCATCAAGTCATTCATTCCATTGCCGCTGTTCATACCACCCATACCGCCCATGCCGGCCATATCGCCCATGCTTCCTTGGGCGCTGCTGCTTGCTTGTGGCGGTGGAGCGTCAAACATGCTCATCATATCCGCCATAGCGCCAGATTGTGAGCCAACGGCAGGGGTTGCCATGCGATCAGGCGTCGCCGTTGCGCTGTTTTGCTCTTGCGATGCCGGTGCCGCACCATCAAAGTCAATATCGAGCAGGTTCTCAATATTGCTCTGAGGCGCGCCGCCCTTGCTTCCGTTAGCGTTACTGGCAGCCAGAGCTGCAGCAATTGGTTCATCTGTGGCGTTCTGGCGCTGTTCCTGGATAGCAGCACGCTGAATCTCGTCCGCACCGAACCGACCTTTGCCAACAAAGGACTCTGGAGGCTTGTGATAGACTGATGCGAGAGTAGACAGCTCCGTCAGAAGCTGTTCCAGAAGTTGTGGTGGGAGGCTCGTCATAGTCGTGGTAATGGTAGGTTTTTGTGACAGCACAATATTCTACCAAAGTTAGCCTCTTGCTCGACTCTTGATTAGTGATAAAACGTACCTTGGCAACCTCTAAATCTCCAGACAAAAGTCGCCAGTAGACGTACGCCCTGTCTCGGATATCGGGGTTGTCATTCTCCGCCGTAGCTGCTTGCAGCACCTTTTGAACAAGGCCCTGACTGTTATTGGGCTTCTTGAGGAAGAGCTTGACCACCGCAGTCAATATTTGTAGCTGGGTCTGTTCTCTTGTCAGTACTCTCTTCCGGCACAATACAAATGATGGAGCGGCCATACCTGAGTAAACTCTTCCATAAACCCTTCCACAAAGCTCTCCAGAATCTGATCCGCATTGTTTATTTTCTCGGCATACTCTCCCACAATCCAGATTAGGGAGCCACGTGCACTTGGCTCATCGAGATCATCAATGTGTTTGCAGAGAGTGGGTATAACACCTTCGTATCCAGGATATTTGCGAAGGATGTCCTTGATAACGACAATCACTTCCTGAACCACATAATTGACCTTTGTCGAGATCAGATCTTCCAAAGCTTGCACGCACTTAGCGCTGGCGCTCTCAATCTTGATGGCCACTTGCCCAATAGCCTTGACAGCGCGACGAACAAAGTCCATGTCAACTTCTAGTGCATACTCCTTGAGTTCGGCAAGCAGCTGCTCGAAGTTTTTCTCGTTTGCTATTCTGACCATGATCTCCAGCTTTTGCAGCTTGAGGTATGGTGGGTCGTTGTACTTGCAGAAGAAGACGCGCATCTCCTTGCTAAGGATATCTGGCTTGGCTTGGAGCAAAAGATCAATGTTTCGCAGCGCAACGTATTGAACTTCGGGGGCGGAAGCTACCAATGACACTACATGAATTTAGTCAGTATTGTATTTCACTTAGTTCACCGCAGTAAAACTTACCGAGTGGTGGCGCCATTTTCTTAAGATATGACCTAACCAGCTCAGAGTTGATGGCCTTCATGTGAATAAAGACGCATTTAATGGCAGCCAAGACGACACTTGGATTAACGTGCTGAAACTGCGGCGTGACACGCTCGCAAATGTGCTCCGACTCCTTGACATCAACGGCAACATAATCGGCCAGAGTAGACAAGATTGTGACTCGTCCCCATTCTGTGCATTCGTTCAGAGCCATAAGAAGCTTCTTCAGCGTGGCGGGCGTAATGACAAGTGCTCTCGTCTCGGGGGCACTCTCGCTGATCTCCGACAGGGCCTGGACCGAGTTTGCTACAACCATTGGGTTCGGGTCGCCGATGAGCTCTTGCAGAGTTTCCAAAAAGCCGTTCTCGATGCACATGGACGGGTTCAAGTCGAAGAGCTTGGCCACGCAGATGGCAGCCGTCTTGCGAACGTAAGGCGATTCGTCTCGTAACGTTTTTCGAAGGGGTTCTTCCATATAGTCGACCATCTTGTCCACTCTGATACACCCCATTGTTCGGATTGCTAGTGCTCGTACCAGAGGATTCGGGTCTTCTGAGTCTTGCACAAACGTGTTGACGGCGAGAATGCATAGGTCGGGATGAGACTTGGCGTAGTTCCTAGAATATAATTAGCATTTACCGCTTTGCATACGTAATACCAGTAGTAAAACCTACATGAGGTAGAGATAGACCAATTTCTTCTGGTCCAGGTCGCCGGTGGCAATGTTCTTGAGCACGTCAGGAAACAGTGCGGAGACGTCCTTGCCCAGCGTCATGGCCATGATGGTCTTTTGGATCGACTCTTTGCGCTCGTAGGCATACTGCGAGACCAAGCCAGCTCGAAGCTCAAAGGTCTCTCCCTTTCGAGGCGCAGTGAAGGCGCCCCGGATGCGGTTTACCGCCATGGTCGGAGGGTTTGTCGTTCGTGGGGGGGCAGGGCGTAGGAGGACTGGTGACGGACTCGCCGGTGACAATGGCGGCCGAAGTAGGTGCGTGTCTCTGTCGCAGTTGATTGCACCGTGTGGCGCACGAATCTGGTGTCGATGAGCTGCGAGTCGTGATGCTATTTGCGTCCCAGGCAGGTTGCGTCCGCGTCGCACGTGTAGCTAGTGGACATGTATGCTGAGGCAGCTTCGTCAGATGCGCTTGCTGGCCCAGGCAGCCCCATAGTCTCCTGCGGTCTCCTGCGGCACCAAACTTGGCCATCTGGCCCGCCCCCTAAACAGAGGTGGAGCGCTAACAATTTTGGAGCCTACAGGCCGCTTAGTCACCCGTATTCAGAGAGCTATCTACAGCTCCCTGTAACTCGACACTTTCAACAGCCAAATTCTAGGGAATTACAGAAAGCGTCGGCCAACCTCATGCGAGGAAATGGTAAGGACATCTTATTAAACTATCCAAAATGTTATCCGTTAACCCCTATATCAGGCTACTCTTCCGAACCTTCGTCGCCTCTTCATTGAGTCGCGAACCGACGATGAGGAGAGAGAAATCTCGCGTAAAGCAGTGAGTTAATGACTAGGCGGCGCGGCGTGTGTCCGTGTTACGCATGCTAACCAACGCTCTAGTTTTACAATGCCGTACTATTTATGGGCTCTGTCGCTATCTTTAGCCTCATTGCCCAAAAGCTGAACGCTGGCAAATGAGCAGTACCCGGAGCCATGTAATGAAACCCAAGCATGAGATCAGACAGTGTAAAGTGGGTGTACAACAGCCTATTACGAAGGGATATGTATTATCATGACGGCGTTTATTCTATTTTCAATACATTCGTGATCTATATCTCTTCATCCTCTTCTGGGCCATTGTCCTCAACGGTAGCTTGCGGCGCCTTGGCCTCTTGTTTCCGCCACAGCCCAGCCAGAAACTCATTTGTGCTTGCCTCTTCTATGCTTTTATCGTCCCTTTTCTTCAGAAATCTTGGAAATCTCAGGCTCAGCCCCCTCTCATCACTAACCAGCCCGATGGCTGCGGTATAAGTTGGGCTCAGCGTAATGTCTGCGAATGCCATCTCCCAGACTTCTTGGGGCTCAAACCAAATGTCTGGGATCGGCCCAGAGTATTCAACAAAGCTTGGCTTTTGCCGCTTCGTGTTTTTCGGTTCGCCGGTCTCTGAACCATCATCGTAAAAGGCTTTATTTGCCTTGTAAAAGGCATCGGTGAAACCTGAGATGCACTTACAAACCCCCTCCAGCATCCCACTCTCCTCATTACGCACAGCCAGCAGAATCGGAGACCACCATTTCGCCTTGCGGCCCTGGCCATGCCATCCCGCAATTGGTATCAAGTCGAGTGAGTCAAAGCTGGAGCTATAATCCTTTTTTACCTTCAGCCAAGAGTCTAGCCGTTTATCTGGCTCGTAGGTGGCCAAAAGTGCCTTTCTTCTGGACTTTTTCTTTTCCGGGTCGTCCCCATTGCCAGGGTCCTTCTTCTTGCCTTTGGCTTTGGACTTTGCCGTAGGCGTCGAAAGCTTCGCGTCTTCAGCAGAAACCTCCTCTGGTTCGTCTCCAACGTAAGGTACATGGACTAGATTGTCCAAGATTTTTACCATGATCCCTTCGCACTTGTTTTCAGTAGCAGATTTGAAAAAGTCGAGGACCGCTTCGGAGTCTCCAGACGTGGCATCCAAGCTTTTCACCCATGTAAAATGGTGAGGGACTTCGATAAACAGCGACCGCAGTAGTTCACGTCGCTCACGGAATGAGCGATCCAAGAGAGGCTGGCCATTTAGAAACATCAAATCAAATGAGAAAAGGCAGACGTCAATCTTTATGCTTCCGATCTCGACATCCTTTCTCGCGCGGTTGGTTAATGTTTGGAAGTTTTTGAGCTCTCCGGTGGCGCTGTCGACAGCAACGACTTCGCCTTCCATTATGAAGCTCGAAACGCCGTCACCACGGATTTTGGGGACAAGTTCGACAAGATCGGGATACTTGTCCGTCATCAGTTCCAAGTGCCGTGAATATATTGACACTTTACCTTGCTCATCGCAGTGAACTTGTGCCCGCTGGCCGTCATACTTGTATTCACAAGCAAAATCACGGCCCTGAAGCTTGGTGAGCATCTGGGACAAATCTCGAGTAATGCTCCCCAGCATGGGTCTCAAGGGGATGTGCAGCGCAAGACCGCATCGAACAAGCAGCTCGTCACAGACTCCAATCTCCAGCAAAACAGGGATTAGGTCGTTGTAGTTGGGGCGCCTAGCAAAGCAAGCTTTGACAATTTCCTCAGCCCTAGCCCATACTTCTGCAAGCTCTTCCTTCTTCAACTTAGACAGATCACTAATGGCTCGCGTCTCATATTCAGCAGACGGGGGTTTGGACAGTAAGAACGCTCTGGACAAAGCAATTAACATTGTTGTTTTCACCGCACCAATTCGTAACTGTAGTACACCGTTAGCAAAGGGCCAAGAATATTATAGGAGCCATGAAGTAGTACTTACATGCTGACACAGCGTTCGTACAATAAACCGACTCTCTTCTCCACCCCTCGCATCTTGTAAAAGCCTATCAACGATGCGCTGTTTCACCTCTGTGCTGCCTTGTCCTTGGGTCGTGGCAACTTTTACCAAGGACTGATAGACTCCTTTTATGGATAGGGGCTTTGGTTTCCGCAGCGTAAAGCTCTGCTTTTTCTTCGCCTCGAAAGCCACGTCGCCAGCATCACCATATTTGTCGTAAATGGCCTTGAGCGAACGACTGTCCAGACCGCAAACGTTCTTCAACGCTTTTGATATGGCTGACCCGCCCAGTCCCAGCTCCAATGATATATACGCAGGAGAAATAGAGTTGGTAGCTAGCCAGACCTAGTGCGATTGTTAACAACGGTTGTAAGTGAGAGGGAAGATGGCATCCACCTACTGCAGGCAGCAGACTTTCCGGGTCGCCTTGAATTAAGATTCTCAGGCAATTTACAAGAGTGTCTACAATCTTAATTCGACTGGTGGTGCCACTAACGAGCACAAAGCATCTCGTGAGAAGTGCGTAAGATGCATCCCCGCCGTCTCTGTCCCAGTATTGTTTCAACTGATCGACGTATTTCGACGGCTCAAAGCTAAGCGGGGGCTCGTCAAGAGGGATATTGACAGTTGTTGAATCCTCAGCCATACCAGCCGACTGTAAGGAAAGTGTCTTCTTTGCCGTAGCGTCACCTTGCTGGGCAAATAGGGAGCGCTCTGTGCCGACATCTGGCGGCAGCACATCGGTAGTGGCCGAAGTTGCCACAGTCGTTGGTATCTTTTCCGGCGATGAAGTCCCTTTCGTATTGCTCTGATGGTTTGAAGTACCGGCTTCTTTATCCCATTCAGCCTGTAACTTTCGAGCCAGCTCCTCATCCGTCAATTGTTCCGTAGACTTGCCATCCGGTGAGTCTTTTGGGGCTATATCCGATACAGCCTCGTTTGCCCTTTGCTTCGAAAAGAAATATTCCAACCCCTTTGGCTGCGGCTTTCCATTTTTATTGTCATTGTTTGTCTTCCTTCTCTTGGCCGGGCTGGACATTGTCGTGTTAACGCTGTTCACCGCGACAAGTCTTGTTCATAGGAACTTCATCCAGCGATGGCGGGGAATAAATCTGAAGATCTTGGAATAAAGCCACTTCATCCATCAGACACTTCTCATTATTGATTACATTCCGTATTCATTCGTAAAAAATTAAGAACACGTCCTCCTTCTGGACGCGATCGTAGCTCTCCGAGTCCATGACAGCACCCATCACGATACCACGTGACCCGCCTCCCAGACGGTTGCTGCCACCCGCACCGTGCACGCACCGGCCAGCCCCAGAGTGACGCTAAGCCCCTTTTGCGCGCACAAGAAGCGACTCCCACAATCATTCGAATTCTTCTTCGTGGCCCCACCATCACGAATCTTTCGTCGACATCTCTCCTTTCATACCCCCCACGACCATATATCACCGCCCAAGATGAACGGCGAAGATCCGCCTGAGCGGCCCGAGCACATTACCAGCATTATCAATGGCCTCGAGCGCTATAACCCCGAGGCTGTGAGCACCCTGGAGAACTATCTCCAGGAGCAGTGCGAGCAGAAGTACACTGACTGCAATGCCAACCGCACACTGCTGAAGCTGTGAGTACTTTTTTTCTGTCTTTGCTGTGCACCTTTACGGTATTCAATGATGACTACTGTCAACGTTTCCTATTATCCTGATCGGGGCGGGTTCATCAACCTAAGCCGCGAATGACGTGACTTTTAGTGCTGCTGAAACAGATACCAATTCTCTTCTTTCACCATGACATTTGCCTTCTACGTATTGCGCAGCTCGCTAACCGCGCCGCTCTGCTCAGGTACCAGCTCAACCCCGACCGCATGAAGGACGAGGTCGTCACAAACATCTTGGTCAAGGCCATGGCCCAGTTTCCTTCCGCGCAATTCTCCCTCGCTCTGCACCTCATCAACCCCTCCACCGCCTCCACCGGCGAGCTCAACGAGGCTTTGACTAAGCTCCGCTCGCTCAACTCGCAACTAGAGGGTGCTCAGTACGCCGACTTCTGGGCCGACCTGGACGGCGACGACCTGTGCGCCGACCTCATCGCCGACATCTCCGGCTTCGAGGATGCTGTTCGCCAGCGCATTGCGCAGCTCGTTTCACAGGCTTTCCGCGAGGTGTCTCTGTCGCACCTTGAGGGATGGCTCGGCCTGAACGAGGAGAAGACCAAGAAGTTCATCTCCGAGGTGTGCGGCTGGAGCGTCGACGGCGAGGGTCTCATCAAGATCCCCGCCAACCCTGAGAACGAGGCCAAGAAGACCGAGATCAGGGAGGATGTCAACGTTGAGCAGTTCTCAAGGGTTATCCGTCGCACTTGGGAGGAGACGGTATAAAGCAAATATTACGAAGTGAGGTTATGAGAGGATGGCTGGAAACATTCGGGCAAAATGGATGGGCTATAAACTTTTTGACGAATCGTGACGTGAAAAGGGTTAATGTAGCTTACGAGGCGGGAGTCCGGCAGCTACTGGCGTTTTAACAGGACATTTCATTGACACCAAAGGAAAGCGAATCTGAAAAGGAGATCTAGAGGCAGCAAATTAGAGCGCTCATGCTTCGCCTACAAGACATGAAAAAAAGTATTAAACCACGTCATGTGCAATCTCTTCATAGTGACATATACTGCGTCTATATTGTATTGTAAAGATATTATATTCCCGGCAGACCACCGCGGTACGCCTTTTATTTCTTCTTCGACAACTCCTCCCACTGCACACCAGCCCATTCCTCAAGGTATGCGGCGTCACCCTGCGCCGTGTAATGTGGCACACAATCCGCCTCACAAACGCCAACAATGATGGTTCCCCATTCCATGCCCTCAAGGCTCAAGTCATCCTCCTCCAACTCCGCAATAGCATTTGGCGTAAGCTGCACCTCAAACGTTCTCCTGCCGCCGCAGGCCGGGCATCGGGGGATGGCCGCCTTTGAAATGGCCACGCCAACGGCATCCGTCTTGGAGCACACCAGGGGCACGCCGCCAAACTCGTACCGGATAACCTGCTCCGGGTTCTGCGACAGGCGGTCCGCGAATTTCTGAAAGGTGGCGTCCATGGTGGACTCGAACGCTTCGCGGTCGAGGATGGAGGGCTCTGGCGCGTCGGCGTCTTCTATGCGTGCGTTGGCGGGCATGGTTGTCGGGGTTGGGTCGAGGGTTTCGTAGTCCGCCTGGTCGAGATACAGCGTCGGGTACGGCGTCGGTTGAGCATCCTCTGCCGGCCATGCCTCTGGTGCTGGCGGCGGTGCTGGCTTGGGCGCGTTCAGCGACAACGTCTCGGCGAATGTCTTGCGCAGTTTATCCTCTGAAACTTCCGACGCAACAGGCTTCTCTGCCGGTTGCGCGCTGAATGGGTTGGCCGAGCCAGAGCTGAATGGGTTCGCGGGGGCCGCAGAGCTTGCGCCTGTAGAGAACGGGTTGGCCAGCCCAGAGCCTGTGCCAAAGGGGTTTCCGCCGCCAAAGAGAGCATCGCCTAGTCGTGGCTTGGGCTCCTCTGGCTGTTTCTTCTCCTGCTCCTGCTCTTTTTCCACCTGCATGGCATCCCCTTCACCAGCCTCGCCAGCATCCTGCCAGATGCGAACACCACGAAGCGCCCGTATGCTACCATCCCGTCGCCGGCAGCTGTTTCTTCGACAGGCAAAGACATATATGCGACGGTCGTGGTGAGGAAATTTGTCGGGCAGCTCAGCATTCAGTTGAAGAATGAGGGCCATAAGGTCCTTGCAAACTTTGCATCGGGCCAGTGCGGCGGACGGCGCTGTGTCGGGTTCAATCCACTCCTGTACAAGGACATCAGGTTAGAAGGCGGGAACGAATGTGCAGAAGTAGCTCTCCTGAACTTACGGGACGACCGCCGAGCTTGCTTATTGTGTCTTCCTCTGCATCTTTGGACGCATAGCCTAGAAGAACGTTGGTTTCGGTGAATTCTCCATCAGAGGAGTCGGAATCGTAGTCGGCCATTTTGCTCGTCAGTGTGTTTAAGCAGCAAGAAAAAAAGTATGGGCGTTGGTGGGGTCAAGATTTTTTTTCTGGTGTTGCCGGTCCCCTGCGCGGGGCAACCCGCGACGTCACAACGGGTACAGCACATGCATGTGTTAAGATGGACACCACTCAACCCAACTTGCACGTAAATATTTAATAGGTAGGCCAAGTCTGTTAAAACCTTTTGTTTGGTATATGACCGATCTAGAGAGCTTGTATCTAAGCAAATCTAATCCCCCTTTTTTATACTTTTTACATGTGGTCGTCCGGACCGTCCATACCCGGGCCAGGGCCGCCAGCTCTGCCCATCTGTCTCGCCTTCAGCATCTCATCACACAGCAGCAGGTTAGAAGCAATGCTTGCGCTTGAAGCAACAGAGTTTCTCAAGACACGGAAGGAATCAAACACGCCCTCCAGCTCAGGATCCATTGTCTCTCCAGTGGCCAGATCAAGACCAGCAGCATCACCATCACGGTGGGCGTCATCCAGGGCGGAAACTAAAGTTCATTGAGTTAGTGAGTTGTACAAACGATGCAAAAGTATTATACGTACTGGCATCCTGGACATCATGGCCAGCGTTCGCTGCCAGGGTCTTGGGGATAATGAGTAGTGCGTCAGCAAAGGCGGTAACACCGCACTTGGCCTTGCCGTTGACGGTCTTCTCAAAAGCATCGCTCTTCAGATGTCTGGAACAGGCGATCTGGAAGGCACCAGCTCCAGGCACCACGCTCTTGTCGACGATTGTGTTGTAAACGCTTCGCAGACCATCACGGACAGCATCCGTGACCTGGGCAATGGTGTGCTGGTTGGGGCCCTTGATCAACAGTGTGACGGACTTGGGGTCCTTGACTTCCTCGACAAAGGTGTACTTTTCCTCGCCGAGTGTTTGCTCGTAAACGAGGCCAGCATATCCAAGGCATTCCTCGTCCATGTCGTCAACGCTATTCTGAGCAATGCCGCCACAGATGAGCTGCAGGCGCTCCATGTTGCGTCGCTTCGCGCGGCGCAGGGCAAGGATGCCGTTCTTTGCGAGGACGTCCAGGGACAGAGGGTCAATGCCCTTTTGGTTGATAATGACAAAGTTCTTCTTGCCGTCACTTCCGCACACCTCCTTCTTCAGGTCGACAATCTTCTTGAGCTTGGCATCGACAAAGCGTCTCTCGCTCTCGACAAGCTTATCGCGCTGCTCAGCACTAGAATAGAAGAAGCTGGAGTTGACCTCAGACTTCTCGTACTCCAGGCTGACGTTCATGGTAAGAATATAGCAGTTTTCGAGACGCTTGGGCATCTCAGGGTGTCTGGCGCCGTGGTCGAGGGCTAGACCCTTGATGAGCTGCGTGTCGGCAGCCATGCGGTGCTGCATCTTCATAATCTCAACCATGTGCAGGTCGGGCTTGGCGGGAGCCTGGTAGATGGCCAAGACGGCGTCAACAATGTCGGGCGTGAGCTTGGCTGCCAGTGTAGAGTTGAGCTTTGTAGAAAGAGAGGTACGCGCGACGTTGAGGAGGAGGTCTCGGTCGATATCCTTGGGCAGCTTGAACGAGTCCAGGAACTGGAAAGCGGGTTAGTGATTTACACGATGTCGAAGAAACAGGCCAACAATGCCGTACCTTGAGAGCCTCAACCTTGGCAATTTCGAAGCCATCGGTAATGATTCGGGGGTGCAGTCCCTCGGAGATGAAGCGGTCGGCCTGCTTCAAGAGCTCGCCCACGAGGAGGACGACAGAGGTGGTGCCATCGCCGCAGATGTCGTCTTGAGCAGTCGCAGCTCGGGCAATCATGACTGCCGTAGGGTTCTGTATTTGCATCTCGCGGAGAAGAATGTTTCCATCCTTTGTAAGCTTAATCTGTACGCCGGCGAAAGAACACCTAGGTTAGCACATCTGCGCATTGTTCGAGTTTCGTGGGCGGGGTGGGTGGTTTTCAAATTGGGGGGAAAGGATCGGGATGGCAAGTTCGTACCTGACCGGCACCATCGACAAGCCTGGACGGGATGTTAGCTGGCAAGCCCAAAGCAAAATTGCGCAAAATATAGACTGACATCTTGATGGTACCCAGGGGGCCCAGATTGGACTTGAGGACATCCTGGAGGCCCTCGCCCGCGCTGATGTTGACCTTCAGAGCTTCACCCCTCCTCTGCTGCAGGTTAGCCATGGCCGGACAGCGGCGGCCTGGGGGCGCAATGGGACACGTACTCGGGACTCGGCCTTGGGGTTGAGAAGCTGCGCGGCAGACATTTTTTGATCGTTGTTGGCTCGCTGGATGGGCTTCGTGACCGGGCTCAACGCAGCAAGTGTGGTTTTCGTGATGCTCTCTAACTGTGCCCGCCGACTCGCTGGTGCTTGGAAAGCCACCTGCACCACAGTGTGCGGAGGTACACTTTTTTTCTGCCTGCAAACTGAGGGCGGTGTGGGGCCACGAGCACTGGCAAAGGGGCACGGCGAGCTACCTACCTAAGGTACGACGAGTTTAAGGTACCTAGGCCGCCACAGCAATTTGCTAGTAGATTCCACGCCAGCTGTCTCCGCTCCTACCTTATACTACCTACCTTAAGTTGGTACCTTGTGTATTGGTGTCAGGTTAGGTATCTAAGGTACCTACCTCAATAGTCACACCCGATGAATCTTGAATTAGGGAAACTCCCTATTATTCATCCATTATACACTTTTCGACTGCTTCCTCGCAATACAAACAGCGGCTAGATACTACATACTGACTTTATGGCAGGGAAGATCGGTATCCCGCGCCGGCACTGTCTAACGGTTTCTTCTCTCAATGCCTTGAGCGGGGGGTTGGGCGGTGAGGGTGAAAACCGGCAGAATTCCCTTAGCGTGAAACGCCGTGACTGACCCACTTCGCTCCGCCTGTGAGAGGAAGTTTTCGCTTTGTCGCCTGAGGCAGCCTAGGTACATGCAACTAGCCTTCAGGCCAATCAACCAAGTCTCGACAATGATTACTAATTACCTTGCCCAGGGAAAAAAAATGTACCATTCCTAAACTGGTCACCCACAGCGCTTGACTAAATTCTCTTGCAACACATACATGAAGACGTCCGCTGTCGCGGCAAAGATTCACCATGTTATGTAGAATCGTGAGTACAAATGGTTCTCAGATGAGCACACAAGCTGACTCCCCAGATTCGCCCGTCAACGTCGATACGGACGGCCTGCTTACCACCAGCAAGCTCCATTGGCTATACGACCCAGACCTTGCGATCTACTCTGCGCGGCGTGGGCCAGAACGATTGGTACAGACTTTAACGGAAAAGATCCTCCAGAAGTATGCGGTTGGTCTCCCAGAAGGGAAGCTCGTTCGAAGCGGCGACTATGTCAGCGTCCAGCCTGCTGCTTGCTTAACACACGACAACACCTGGCCTTGCGCGCTCAAATTCATGTCCATGGGAGCTACCAAGATACACGACCCCAAGCAGCTTGTCACAGCGATCGACCATGCAGTGCAAGATGTCACTGAATCCAACCTGAAGAAGCTGCGCCAGATTCGTGAGTTTGCTGAAGCGCACGGCATCGTACACTATCCTGCTGGACACGGAATTGGACACCAATTGATGGTGCAAGAAGGTCACAGCTGGCCAGGTACCTTCGCAGGTACGTACGCATTACTTGCCATATTGTTCTTAGAAGAGTCAAATTCTCACACTGTCAGTGGCATCGGATTCTCACGCAACACACTACGGAGGAATCGGCTGTCTTTCTACGCCGCTCGTAAGAACAGATGCTGCTGGAATCTGGGCGACAGGCCGTACCTGGCTTCGGATTCCGCCAGTCATACGGGTAACATTAACCGGAACATTACCAGCGGGCGTGACTGGTAAGGATGTTATTGTTGCTTTGTGTACCTTATTCCCAACCGACGTCCATAATCTTGCGGTTGAGTTCCATGGCTCAGAAGAAACAATGGCGAGTCTACTCGTGGACGACCGCTTGACAATATGCAATATGTCATGCGAGTGGGGAGTCTGGTCAGCCATCTTTGCTCCCCTCGACAAGACGTTGGAACGCTGGCTACGGTACAAGGCCACCGACGCAGTCAAGTGCAAAGGGCGGGCGACTCAAGAGCGCATCAACCATGAGAGGATAGACGAACTATTCGCGAACCCTCCAACGGGAGATCCGAGCGCCATCTTCGCCAAGCAGCTCTACCTTAACCTTTCTACCCTGTCACCTTACGTGTCGGGTCCAAATTCAGTCAAGGTAGCAACACCCTTTAGCGAGCTTATACCACGCAGCGTTAAAATCGATCGCGCTTATATTCTTTCCTGCACCAATGCCCGAGCATCAGACTTTGCTGCAGCCGCTCAGGTCTTCAGGAATGCTGCCAAAGCCAACTCGGGCAAGGTTCCTCGAATTGGTGATGGTGTTCAGCTTTATATTGCCGCGGCATCTTTAAGCGAGCAAAGGTCTGCTGAGGACTCAGGCGATTGGCAAGTGTTGCTTGATGCTGGAGCGCAAGAGCTGCCTCCTGGGTGTGCTGCATGTATTGGCTTAGTAAGTTGCCCTCCTGGCCTTGTTTGATCTAGGTTATGTAGTAACCTTGTCTTCAGGGAGCAGGCCTCCTTGAAGATAACGAGGTGGGTCTAAGCTCTAGCAACAGGAACTTCGTTGGCCGTATGGGTTCAAGGACATCACAGGCGTATCTCAGCAGTCCCGAAGTGGTCGCAGCCAGTGCCCTAAGCGGCACTATCTCCGGCACTGGCGTCTACAAGATGCCAGCAGGCTATTCGGGCGTGGAGTATGGATACGGCACAGGTCAAGAACACACTGCAGTCAACGAGCTCAGTGGCTTAGTAGAGCAGCTGGACTCGTGGATTGAGCGCGCCGAGTGTACTGCCGATGGCTCCAGTACCCAAGGCAACCTCCTGCCTGGTTTCCCAGAGGAAATTAGTGGTGAGATCATCTTCTTGGGTACGTTGACTTTGCCGAAGGATTCCTCACTCTAGATGCCGCATCCACTAACTCGCGCCTAGATAAGGATAATCTTGACACAGACGCTATCTATCCAGGGAAGCTGACCTATCAAGATAATGTTAGCAAGGAGGGCATGGCAGAGGCTTGTATGATGAACTACGATCCTGACTTCAACTCCGTCGCTAAGCCAAGTGATATTCTTGTTTCTGGATCCAACTTTGGCTGTGGATCAAGTCGCGAGCAAGCAGCAACATCAATTCTTGCAAAGCAGATCCCTCTTGTTGTGGCTGGAAGCTTTGGCAATGTCTTCTCCCGCAACAGTATTAACAACGCGCTCTTATGCCTTGAGAGTGCTACGCTCGTTGAACGCCTTCGCGCCGCGTTTTCAGACTCATCGAAGGTACCTACACGAAGGACCGGGTGGACCCTTACTTGGAATGTGAAGAACAGTACTCTCGAGGTCCAGGAGGGCGAGGGCGGCAAGACTTGGAAGGAGAAGGTTAGCGAGATACCACCAACTGTACAGGATATTATCGCCACAGGTGGCCTAGAGGCATGGGTGAAGAGGGAGATTCAACGAGAAAAAAAATAAATACACCCTTCTTCTAACCAATATAATGAGCCTGGAACAGGGCCACTGAGGTCCTGTGACACAGTACTGTAGTCCGTGCGCACAAACTGTGTGCAGGCAGTGCATTCAACTCAGAGTTGATCACCCTGCTGATCACATTTTGCTCAGAGTAAAGCGGCGATAGCTCAGACTTGGCACCAAAAACGGATTAGGATAGCAAGATTTGTCGGGTGTGACTATTGAGGTAGGCAGCACCGTACTCCATACAATACATTCAAGGGACTCGTTTCACAGATTACTAGTGCACATGCTCTCAATATTTTTTCGATAGGTCGATTCATATTTCTAAGATACCAAAGGCAAATTAAACCAGCGTAGAAGCACTCCAGCAAATATCCGAGCACTCATCCTTGGTTCCAAACATAAACCCGTCCGTCCCTTGTCGAAAGAACCAAACCATATTAACCACCCCCATAGTGTACAGAAATTATCATGGAAACGGTAAGAAACAAGTGTAAAACATGACCCATTGCAAAGAAAAGAAAGCCTCCTTTCCAACGGCCAAGAAGCAGTAAAAAAAACGAATCGCAAAAAGCAATTAAAAAAAGGACGCAAGACGTAAACAAACCGGCAATTGACTCGTGGTCGGACCAGCCCGAGACCCAGCAAATAGACATAACTTCGTGGCGTGAACCTCATAAACAAGCATATGTGACAGAGACTAGTCGTACAATAGACACAAGGGCAAACATGACTATATCATCATGAGCTGCCAAAGAACATATCGTCATTGTTCGTAAACATGTTGAACTCTTCGTCAAACTTGCTCATCATGAGCATGCTGGGGTCGCGCTCCAGCTGCACGAGGCCATCGTCGTTGGTGAACTGCAGCATGATGTCGTCGGGCTGCTGGTCGGCACCCATGGACAGCGTGTTGTTCATGGTTGAGGGGTCCGCGATACCGTTAGCTGCGCCCAGGTCGACCAAGTCGCCTGTTCCAATGGAAGCAGTCGGGTCGACAGAAAAGAGGCGCACCGGAGGGGGCGAAGAGGACTGTGACAGCTCCGGAGGAGTGTTGTAGTGGCTCATGGCGCTCTTGGCCGGCGACGCTGGGTGCGAAGGGGCCTTGTCCATGATGGCCTCTGGCGAGACATATGAATGGGCGCTGGCGGCATAAGGAGAGGAAGACGCCTCTACAGATCGTCTGTTAACCATGTTGGGCATGGGTGCAGACGACAGAGAAGCCACCCTTTCCATATGGGAATCAATCGGTCCCATGTCCATGACGTCGTCGAGCATGTTGAAGTCAGCCTCCGGCGAGTTGACGCCTGAGCTGTCCGAGTAGCCAGACAGTGACGACATCGAGCTGATTGACAGGTTCTTCTTCCTCTGCCTTGCCGACTTTTCCAGACGCGTCTCCATGTCAGGACGGTTCTTCTTCGGGCGGCCACGCTTGACAACCTTGCGAACAATGCCGTCAAAGGCGCCAATGCACATGCCTCTCTGGCGATGTCTTGTGAGAGCGTCATGACGGGCAAAGCTGTTACCGCATTCGCATGGGTAAGGCTTAATGCCTGTGTGGATCTTGGCGTGTCTCTTGAGATCGTGCTGGCGAACGAAGCACTTCTGGCAGCTAGGGCATTGGTACTGGCGGTCATTCAGATGTGTTTGCACGTGAGACTTGATGTTCTCCTTGCGTCCAAACTGCTTGCCGCAGTCCTCAAACAAACAAGTCCACTTGCCATCGGTGGTTTCAGGCCCTTGGATGTACTGGGCAATCTCTTCAACCGTCACGCCGGTATCTGTCTTTGTCTCTTCGATGTTGATGCTAGCAATGCTTGCGGCGCTGGCCATGCTTGCCACCGACTCTGTGCGTCGGTGCGAGCTTCGCTGGCTTGGTGCCTCGGCACGGCGAAGAGTCTCGAAGGGGTGAAGCTCGGCGTTGTTGTCAAACCCACCGCCGAAGGCATCCAGATGCTGAGTGTCTGGTGTGGCATGCTGAGAAAGGTCATCTCCGTTGAGGAAATCCGACTCGCGAGACTGGGCAACAAAACCACCTTCCATCTTGATGAACTCGTTTCGGAATGAGTGCATGTTCAGGTAGTCTTGGTTCTGCACGGGCATCGTGCTGAATGTCTTGGAGTGGGACATGGGCGTAGAGCTGGGTGGGCTAGGAGCAGCCGCGCCCTGCTGTGCTTGTTGCCTCATCTCTTGAAACATGTCCTGGGCACTGGGCTGGCCACGGCCGCGGTTTGGCTTGATGGTCTCCTCCATGGAGCCATCGTAGTCATCCGAGAATCGGGTAGGTCTTGCTTCTTGCTTTACAAAGCGGTCATTTGGCGTTTCCATTGGGGTAGGGGGATAGTAGGCTAAATCTTGTTAGCATGTTGCAGCGTATGGCGTTTTTACAAAGCAGGGATCTCATACCGTTTTCATTCTGGTTTGGTGGTGTAATTGGCCTCTCTTCAGGACCAAGGTTCTCGTACTTGCTAACACGATCCATGATGCCATCACTGATCCTCCGCGTAGTACGGCGAAGTGTGGGACCAGCCCCGTCAGACATCCAAGCGCGATTGCTAGGACTCTCTGGGACGTTCAGGTAGTTTGGCGTGGATTGAGAACTTTCAGTCGTGAAGAGATCAAAGTCTTTGGAGCTAGACATGTTGCTGCCGTAGCTTCCTTGGTTCTTGCGCATCATCATGTTGAACTGTTCCCCATAAGGATCAAAGGGGGCAGAGCTTGTCTCGAAACATGACGAGTCGAACCTTGTTGTCTGAGGAGTTCCGTGAGGAGAAATAAGAAAGTTTTCAGTGTCGCTATGTCCGTAGGAGACATAGCTTTGGTGCTGCTGGGGGCCCGGGCGTGCTTGGGTGCGTTGCTGCTGCGCTTCTCGCAGTACACGATGCTGCGAAGTGTTGGCTAATCCTGTGTTGTTAGTACTCATACTTACCGTTTGGTCCTGCCGCGCTGTCGGTGATGTAATCTGCTGCTGTTGTTGTTGTGGCTGGCGTCGAGTATCCAGGCTGAGACCGCGGCGGTGGCCGGCGGCTTGTCGTCGATTTACATTGGGCAGGTTTTGGACCTTCACGCCGTCGAAAGCAGAGGGTGTCGAGTTCTGGCGGCGGTGTTGCCTCTGCCTGGCGTGAAGGCTTGTCGTTGGATTGGACAGCATAGTTGTCGCAAGGGAGTCCGGAATAAAATTTGTCGTCGGTCGATTAATTTGTTGTCGAATGGGAACCTGTAGGTCCGAAACTGTTGATGGCAAGTCGTGTTAGTCCAGCCCGTCGTTTATGATATTCATCTCTTCGAGAAATGAGTTTCTCTGTTGCGATAAAGGCAACAGGAAAACAGGAGCTCGCCATACCTCACGCAGCGCAAGCACAGAGCGCCGGGCTAAAAAGTTGTTTTACGCTTGCTCAGTCAGAGGTGACTTTGCAAGGCAACCAGCGTAGATGTATAAGACGCCTTTCTCAGGCGGGTTATAAGAGTGGAAGTATATTTCTCCTTTGTGGAAGCTCCTCGCGATGTAGAGATGCAGAGGAAGATCAATAAAAGTTTGGGAACTTTGTCCTATCCAGAGATAAGAGGTGATGATGAGGTTAGGAGGGTGGATATGGGATCTTGCCGCAGGAGCATGCATGGGCATCGTCCCGGGGTAGTGTTCCTGGCGGTTGTTGACGTCGTCGCCACGGCAACGGCGCAGGCCATTAAACCGCCAGGGCGTCACACCACCAGCGCGTCACCGTAGCACCCATGGCCCGGAATGAGACAAGGCCTGGAAAAACCTTGTTTCAGATGACGGGGATTTCGTACAAGATAGTTTCTTGTAAGCTGAGGAGAGCACACCCATGCCCACCCACGTTGTATCGCTACGTTAGTGGCGCGCTGTGGCTAATCGTACCATAGTATTTGGTGGCGAGTCACCGATGCGACCAGGTTATAGCCTGTCTATTGCTGCTGAGTAGCTGAGTTGGATTAGAAGGCACTGTTTACGACACAAGGCTAAGGTTCTCTGCATTTTACACTGCTCATTGCGTAGACCGGACGAGCTTGCTACCCGCAATGTCCCTTATTTCCCAACTAACACCATAGTGGAGGAGATCGCGTCTCCCTTCAGCTCGCAAAGACAAACCCGCAGAGCGTCGGCTATCGTTGGCTCTTGGTTGCGCAGAGACGGTCATAAACAAGGAATAGTCCATGAGACTAAGCGGCGTTAATTTCTCTCGCCAGGGCGCTTTTGTGCTGACCATCTTGTCCGGCCGGCTTCCGTGCGCGTTAGCGCGAGGATTCGGCGTCCATGGTCCCGGAGTGGTCTCACCGTCGGGTCGATAGCTCAGCCAAGGTTCGTCCGTTCTTCTCCACTGGGATGCATTTGTATACTATGTATGTACGGAGTAATAGTGAGCACTTTTGAATTCAAGCGAGACCATAGTTGTGATACGATATTGTTTGTGCAGACCCGTTCTGTGTTTACTTGTGCGGCCCCCAACAGCAACGGCAGCCACGTCTGATACAGGATTGAATTCCACCAATCACGTTGCGTCTTTCTGTGCTGCTGTATCTGTAAAGTATGAAAACGAGCTGTAATACATAATTGTGCTAGTATTCCCGTATTTACGTCTTGATCCGGTGCTGAGCATTGAGATTTGGGAAGGGCAGCTTTCCCTTTGTGGTTGAACGTAGTAAGCTGGCACCGTGAGTCAAGCCGACCCTGCGTTTTACTCAGGCTCACCAACAGCTACGCGTACTTGGTCGTGATACTTACTTTAGCTGAGAAATATAATATTGCTCAATACTTTTCTACGATTGACGCCTCTATCTGCTTGAAACAACATCTTGTTTACAGACGTAACGATGCCGTAATTAGTACCTCGCCGGGTGCCGGGTAAGCGGCGTGGCACGGAGTGCAGATGCGAATGCGCAGTGGCACATGTTGACAACAATGCCCCGCTCATCCGAGTACCAGCGACGTTACCAGGTACCACGGTCGCAGCAGCCAGTCGCCTCGACAACGTGTACCGAGAAACGTGCCAGGGTCCCCATACACGCGAACACAGCCGCAGGTCAACCTCATTTTGGCAGCACTGGGTCCCTGAGAAACTATCCCACCACCACAAATTAACCTGGTGACTTGCCCTTTTTTTTCCTGCGTCCCTTGGAGTCTGCTTTCGGCCCGTTGAACCGCTGTTGCCGAAACTCTAAGGAGCCTCTTGTTCTGCACTCTCGATAGCATCGTCTGTTTCTCACCGCCCACCACAATGTCCGGCAACACGATGCGAGGCACGCCCAACAAGGGCAGGGGTAACATCCCCTTTGCCAGCAGCCCGGCTGCTTCCAATATTCCGCGTCCAGCCCAGGAAACCCAGCAATCCGAGGCATCATCTTCTCTCAGCGCCAGCCGACAGAAGCAGACAAAACGGGATGAGGTGTGTGCTAATCCTCTCCAACGCAGCTCTGGGAATCGCCGGCTCCTCGTGGCCGAGCATTCGCAGAGGCCGCAGCTGCTATGAAAGCTTTGTGCTGACTTTTCTCTCTCAAGGCCATCCGCAGAAAGATGGAAAACGACTTGTCCAAGAAGAAGCACCTGACGAACCGCGCGAGACATACCCGAAAAGCCCCTCCCGGCACCGTCCTGGCATTGAAGCCCAGCCAGGCATTGCAGATAAAACCTGCAACCTCTGTCTCTGAGGCTGCCCAGCTCATGGCTGCCAAGCGCGAGGACTGTGTTCTGGTTACAGACGACGATGACCGAATTGCCGGTATTTTCACAGCCAAGGATCTTGCCTTTCGCGTCGTCGGCACGGGCCAGAAGCCCAGCTCCGTCACCATTGCCGAAATCATGACCAAGAACCCCCTTTGTGCCCGGACAGACACTAGTGCCACAGATGCCCTCGATCTCATGGTACGAAAGGGCTTCCGCCATCTCCCGGTCATGGATGAGAACCAGGACATCTCTGGTGTTCTCGACATTACCAAGTGCTTCTATGATGCCATGGAGAAGCTCGAGCGTGCCTACTCGTCCTCCCGAAAGCTATATGACGCCTTGGAAGGTGTTCATTCCGAACTGGGAACGAACCAGCCGCAACAGATTATCCAGTATGTCGAAGCTCTGCGCAGCAAGATGTCAGGCCCCACGCTTGAGACCGTGTTGAACGGTATCCCGCCGACGACGGTCAGCGTGCGAACGTCGGTCAAGGAAGCCGCCGCGCTTATGAAGGAAAACCACACTACTGCTGTGCTTGTGCAGGACCAGGGAGCCATCACAGGTATCTTCACGAGCAAAGACGTTGTCCTTCGCGTTATTGCTCCTGGCCTCGACCCCGGCAACTGCAGCGTTGTTCGCGTCATGACACCTCACCCCGACTTTGCGCCCATGGATATGACCATCCAGGCCGCGCTCCGCAAGATGCATGGTAAGTGTCGAGGCAAGATTGCATTTCTACATGCCCAAATAGCTAATATTCTATTCAATAACAGATGGTCACTATCTCAACCTTCCCGTCATGAATGACGGCGGGGAAATCGTCGGCATGGTGGACGTTCTCAAGCTGACTTATGCTACCTTGGAGCAAATCAACTCCATGTCAACTGGTGATGGCGAAGGCCCGGCATGGAACAAGTTCTGGCTCTCCATTGATAACGAGACCGAGTCCATGCTTTCTGGCGATGGCAGCCACACACACCACCAGAGCACCACACATGGTTCACGCATGATCTCTTCCCCGGATGTCGGCCGGGAGCGCCTGGGAGACAGCGTTGCTCCTGGAGACTCTGCCTCACATGTCGGGGTTGATCAAGACGTTCCGGAGCAGCTCCCTGCTGATATCCCGTTCCCATTCAAATTCAAGGCTCAGTCGGGGCGAGTTCACCGCCTGCAAGTCATTGCGTCGCAGGGCATTGATGCCTTTGTAGCCGCAGTTGCCGCCAAATTGGGCAATGAAGTCGAGGCCATCGGAGGCTTGCCTACAGTTGACGATGGCAAGCTCAGCGGCGCAGGCTTTGCCCTGAGCTACATGGATGACGAAGGAGACTCGGTATCCATCACGACCGACAATGATCTACTGGAAGCTATTTTGCTTGCCAGACAGGGCCGCCGAGAAAAGGTGGAACTCTTTGTCCACGACCCTGAGAAGCCTCCCGTCGCGCCTCTGCCTGTTGTGGAGGCGCCGGTCATCGCCACGCCACCTCCCTCATCAACCTCTGGTCTCCGCGAGAGACGCAGGGCATATGATGACGAGGATGAGGAAGAAGACGACGAGGATGACGAGCGCTCGCCAGTGCGCCGTTCACGTCGCTCAAGAAACACGCCGGCTCAGGAGCAGATTATTGCTGGAGTTCCCAACGACTTGTTGCTTCCGGGAGCCATTGTAACATTGGCCGTTGTGATTGTTGGTGTCTTTACTATCACCCGGGCTACCAGCCGGTAATGGTGATGCGTAGACGGGGTACTGCGAATGTCGAGGCATTTGTCGATAGCGGCTGTGTACATGTGACTGCGGTGTTTTATTGGGTGCTATAGAATTCTTTACTTTGTAATATGAATGACCCGTGTAATGAGAAGTTTAGCGATTTATTAGTAATTATTTTCGTTGGTGCAGTTCCTATGCGTATTGTCCGTCTCGTGTGAGTGATAGTAGTGGGCGATGGCTGGATAAACAACAGCTACCTATCCGCGAAGCTCATCCCAAGTAGACTTCGTTGCGAAAACAGCAGCCAATTGCGGCTGTTGTTTTTCTTTTAAATTAATTATATATTTGAATTAATATTTTCTTTGCCCGTTGCAGTGTTGAGGATCGTCAACCATCGGTCGCGTGCCGCACGGTACCTAGGTAGGAGACAGGCAGCTACACAGCGGCGGGTCGGAAAATTTCCGGATCCGCAACACTGCTCTCCTAAAATTTGGCCGCCGCGCGAAACTTGAGCAAAGCCATCGACGCAGACAATACCCACGCCACCAATCACCATGATAATAAGAAATGCAGCCGTGCGGCAAGGTAATTGAGTCCCATGACGAGAATTTCTGTGACGGAATAGCAGCTGACAGGAGCAGCAGGCCGCCGCGCAATGGCGACGCCGATAACGCGCACCATGCTACGACATCTGTCGAGCGACACGACGACAACGCCAGCATCTACACCGACGACCCCGGCACAGGAATGGCCGACGTCCCAGCCCGGCAGCGACATGCCAAAAGTGGCCGTCGCGCAGTCATCGCGGAAGAAGAAGCGCGAGGCCAACCAGCTGACGGTGTCGCTGGGAACCGACTCGAGCCGACAGCACCACGGCTCGTCGTGGACATGGAGCCACAAGATGGGAGACGGCCAGACGGAGCTGACGCCGGCGCAGCAGTTTGCCGAGTTTACGCGGATCCAGCGCAAGACGCGGTCGCTGGGATCGCGCGTCGAGCACCGGTACAAGCCGACGGAGCTGGTGCGCGAGCCGCCGCGGCCAGAGGACGTGACGCTGGAGCTGCTGATGGCCTCGCAGACGCACATGGGCCACAACACGTCGGTGTGGAACCCGGCCAACGCCAAGTACATCTACGGCGTGCGGCAGGGCATCCACATCATCTCGCTGGAGACGACGGCGGCGCACCTGCGGCGGGCGGCGCGGGTGGTGGAGGAGGTGTCGTACCAGGGGGGTCTGGTGCTGTTTGTCGGCAACAAGAAGGGCCAGATGGAGATTGTGACCAAGGCGGCCGAGATGGCGGGCGCGTGTCACCTGTTCACCAAGTGGATTCCCGGCAGCATCACGAACCGCGACGTCATCCTCAAGTCCAAGACGGCCAAGGTGGTGGACCAGCTGGACCAGGAGATTGAGGGCTTCCAGAGCTACATGACCAAGGCGCGCCCGCTGACGCCGGACCTGGTGGTGTGCCTGAACCCGCTGGAGAACTATACGCTGCTGTACGAATGCGGCCTGCAGAACGTGCCTACCATTGGCGTCATTGACACGAATGCCGACCCGTCATGGGTTACGTATACCATTCCCGCCAACGACGACAGGTGAGTACCCTTTTTCTTCTACAGCTCAGCCAGAAATAAAACGCGGCAAACGGTGTATAGAACAGTCAGCTAACAAAATCATGTAACGCAGCTTGCGATCGGTTGGCGTCATTGGCGGCGTGCTGGGCCGCGCAGGCCAACGGGGCCAGAAGCGACGTCTCGAAGCGGCAGCCAAGGGCAGCGTGACGTGGGAGACGGCGCCGGCGATTGCCAAGCACATGCAGAAGGAGGTGGCCGCGGCGACGCAGAAGCGCAAGGAGGTCATGGGCCGCATGCAGGAGAACGTGCAGGGCTTCACGGACGAGGAGATGAAGATTCTGCAGGACCAGTACAAGACGGCCGGCGAGATTAGTGAGGAGGACATGATGGGTTTCATGGGCGAGGCGGCTGGCTCGGACAAGAAGTCGACGGAGACGAAGCCTGCCTCTTCGTAAAGATGCTAAGAAGAGTACGCGGAGCGTGTTGTCTGTACAAAAAGATACAACTGTATAATATATCTTGCCAAAATACAATAGCCTCTTTTTCATTTTATTTATAAAGCAAAAGGGATGAAAAATATTTATTCATCTAATTGTGCAGGCAAAAGTCATGTCGGCTTATAATTATTATATTCGTACTTGGCTATTGTCTCTCACACACAGTGCCGTTGTCAGCGAGCGGATTAACTAATGATCCCGCCCACACGCTACGCTGCACAGTACAGAACAATGGCACGCCACAGAGCAAAAAAGTGGTGCCGCTCTGTCCGGGCTGGAAACTTCGCCCCTGCGCATTTCCCCTCATTGAGAAGATTGCCTCACAACGAACATTTCAGCACAGGCAGCAACCGCCGCAGCAGAGCGCCAAACCGGGCCATCAGAACCAGCAAAAAACGTGCGCCGGAACCACTGTAAACGGCCGCTACGGGCTGCCGACGTGCGAAGGGACCCCCTCCCTTCCGCAGAGACATCCGCCCCAGGCCACGGGGACCCGAATACCGTGCCTAGGCTGGAGGTTCCTTATTATTTTGGTGCGCCGGAGGGTAATAGTGCAACGCTTGGGCAGCAAAGCCCGCCCCCGCGTTTTGGTGCAAAGCAGCTACTGCCCGTCAGCTAGTAGCTGTAGGTGACTGGGATTAAGGACTGATTTTGGTATGCAAAGCAACATTTACACCACGCCCTGGGGCTCTTCTACAGAGAGCTGCAAGGCCAGGCCTGTTCTTCGTATCTGTGCAAATGCTAACTTGTTTTACAATGTAGGCTTTTACGGCCTTGATCCTCTCATCACACCTGCTGCTGGACACAGCTCTAGGTCTGTTCCCCGTCCCTTATTAAGGACCACCGCACCGCACCGCACCGCACCGCAGCCATGCCGGCGGCCATCGAGGACCCGGCCAGCCCCACCATCTTCCGCGTCTCGGGCCAGCCTCCGTTCCCAGACCCGGCCTGCCCGGCGCTGCCAGCCGACATCGTGCCGCGCCAGGTGACGCTGCGCGACCGGCAGACGGTGGCGACGATTGTGCCCGTCGCGTCGCGGCACCAGCTGCCCTCGTCGCTGCTGCTGTACCTCTGCGACCAAATCAACCGCGAGATTGAGCTGGGCGACACGTACCCGATGACGGAAGCCTTCACGCCCGAAGGGTTCGCCGACCACTGGTTCCAAAACTTTGGCGCCGTCATGCTGCTGGGCGACATTGGCAGCGCCGACGCCATCGCCGACGACCAGGACTGGCCGCGCATGTGCCTGGGCAGCTTCTTCATCAAGCCCAACTACCCGGGCCGCAGCAGCCACGTGTGCAACGGCGGGCTCCTCGTCACCGGCGCCGCCCGCAACCGCGGCGCCGGCAGGCTCATGGGCGAGTCGTACATTGACTGGGCCCCGCGCCTGGGCTACACCTACAGCGTCTTCAACCTCGTCTACGAGACAAACGTCGCCAGCTGCCGCATCTGGGACGCCCTGGGCTTCAAGCGCATCGGCCGCGTCAAGGGCTGCGGCAGCCTGCGCAGCCATCCGGACCGCCTCATCGACGCCATCATCTACGGCCGCGACCTGGCTCCTGGCGGCGCCGGTGGTGACGCAGACGACCTCGTCAGCGAGGAGCGCTTCGACAAGATCAAGTTTTACCTCAAGTACGGCCGCTACCCCAACGGCGCCGACCGCGCCGAAAAGTCCCGCCTGCGCTCCGCCGCCACCCACTACAAGCTCCTCGACGGCGACAAGCTCATGCTCAAGGATAAGGAAGTCATCTCCGACCCGGCCAGGCAGTACGACATTGCCCGCGACGTCCACGCCCTCCAGCACGGCGGCATCAACAAGACCACTGCCACCATTGCCGAAAAGTACCACTGGAGCCGCATCAAGGAGACGGTCAGCGACGTCATTCGCACCTGCAGCGAGTGCAAGGACCTGGGCAAGGCGGCGCCGAGTCAACCTTCGACAGCGGCCATGAGCGGAACCAAGCGCGCCTCACCCGGTATCTCCTCAACAGCCGCTACAGCTACCACTTCCACAACAACCACATCCTCATCATCCAACAACAATACACCTCGAGACGCAGCAACCACACAAGCACCATCACCACAAGCCCACACCACCGTCAGCGCCGCCGGCCGCGTCCTGACCCTCCAGCCACACAACATGCTCCCCAGCAGCATTTCCCCCGCCGACTCATACGCCAACCCGAGCGACCTCTCCCACGGGATACCGCCCTCGCACACCTATCAAAGCAACCACCACTCGCAGCCGCAGCATCACCACCACCCCCATCACCACAGCGCCACGCTCCTCCAAGACCACGGCCACGACGCCTACCAGCCGATCGACCCGCAAATCATCAACCACGGAGCACACGCTGGCGGCGGGACCGGTGCCGTTTCTGGTGCCGACCACGACCACGACATGTCGTTTGACTCGTACCACCCGCACGCCGACTTCCAGGCCCTCCTCAGCGCGACAGAAGACGTGCCTGGCGGGCAGGACGGGGACGTCTCGGCCGTGGACAGGGACTTGGAGATGCTGATTGAGCAGCACGATGTTGTCGACGAGGAGGAAGACGCTGCCGGCGAGCATCATGCCAAGGGCGAGTCGGTGGGTATGCATCATCACCCGTCGCACGCTGACGGTGAGGGCCGCGGCGTGGATAATGATGCTAGTATGGATGAGTTGGAGGATGTCATTGACGGGCGAGGGACACATCGGGAGTCCAGTCTATATGATGTAGGGTTTGGGGGTCCATAGTGATGTTGTTGGAGCGATACGCTGACTTGTTTTACTGCGTTCGTTTTTGCTGTTAAATGATACCCTTTTGCATTTTAGATATACCAATAAATAAACGTCCTTCACATGAATATGTGGTAACTTTCACGATTGCAAAGTGCTGAGAATATCGCATCAAGGCCATCTTTACAGAGACGATTCGTCAATTCTAAATACTAGAGGTTCTTTTTCGTTCTAGGTATCATACAGACCCTCAACGCCTCCATATATGTCATGGTTCCGTTGTAGTTCTCTTTATATGCACCACAACATCGTTGCACACAACCCCCCTTCTCCTTCTCCGCGTTTTTCTTTTTTTACTTTCCTCTCGTTCTTCCTATTTACCTGCGCGGCATGCCGCGTCCACGTCCCCTCAGCGCCCGCTGCGCCGCACCAGGAGGCAGAGCCTGGCCCGGTGCTTGGGGCTTCTGGCTCTCCTCGTTGCGAATCGTCTCGTCGACGCCCAGAATCAAGCAGCTGGCCTCGGTAGCAGCCTGGAGGGCGTTGACCTTGATCAGTGCGGGCTCCCACACGAAACGGTCCATCATGTCAGCGATGCCTTCCGTATCAAAGTCAACACCCGCCCACGTCTTGCCCCTGCGGTGCTCGACGCGGAGTCTGTTGAGAATGTCTGTGGCGTCGAAGCCGGCATTGTCGCACAGCTGGCGCGGGACAATCTCCAGAGCCTTGGCAAATGCCTTGACAATGGCCTGCTCCTTGGTCTTGATGGTGTCTGCGTATTGGTGGAGGTAGGCGGACAGCTCCATCTCGACGGCGCCACCACCACCAACAATCATGTGGCTCTTGATGGCACGCTTGACAATCATGATGGCATCGTGAAGCGAACGCTCCACCTCGGCAATGAACTGTTCGGCGCCACCACGGAGCACCAATGTGCACGTCTTAGCCTCGGGGCACTCTTCGAAAAAGTTGAATCGCTCTCCACCAATCTGGCGCTCCTCAAAGACGCCGCATGTTCCGAGGTGCTCGGGCAGAATGTCGGAGCAAGTGGACTGAGTAACGGCGCCGGTAGCCTGGACAACGCGCTCCATGTCTTCCGAAGACACGCGGCCAGCGCAAAAGACGTCTCGGTCGGCAAAGTACTGCGTAGCGAGGTCACCAATGGGCAGCTTGCTGAGAACAACCTTGGCACCAGTCTTGGAAATAGCCTCGAGCTTTCTGTAGATGATCTGCCACTCGGCGTCGACAATGGCTTGGTAGTCGGAAACCTGCTCGACGCGGACTTCGGCATTGTCCTTTTCGGCCTTGAGCTCCAGCTCAACGTTCAGGCACACGATCTTGGGCTTCTTGAATGCCTTGGGCTGCTGCTCGAAACCAGCATAAGAGAACGTCTTCTTGAAGGCAACGCCGTTGACGAATCGCGAGTCGGTGAGGGAACCGCCGGGAATCTTTTTGATGCCGATGAGCTTCTCGTTGAGGTCGTCCTGGTCGAGGGACAAGACGGCGTCGACAACCACTATGGATACTGTTAGTAGGGAAATATCTACATAACCAGGGGCCGGGTCTTACTCTTTGTGAAGAATTCGGTGTTGCGCTTAATCAACTTGCTGGTCATGGCCGTGGCGGCCAGCTTGGTAAGGGTATCACGCTGGTTGCCCTCGTTGGTGCCGATGGCAATCTCCTTGATTTTGTTGACGGCAAGTCTCGACGCTCTCCTCAGGCCCTTGATGATAATCTGTGAGCTGACGCCCTGCTCGACGTGCTCCTTGACCTCCTTGAGGATTTCACCGGCGAGGACGACGACGGACGTGGTGCCGTCACCGACTTCAGCATCTTGCGATCGGGCAATGTCGACGAGGATCTTGGCGGCGGGGTGGACAATGTCGAGCAACTGTTGCGGCGTACCATGTCAGAAACGAAGACCTAAATGCACATGTATAGATTCCAAAACCAACCTTCATGACAGTTGCGCCGTCATTGGTAATGGTCTGGCGGCCATTCTCATCAACCATGAGCAGGTCACCGCCATAGGGGCCGAGCGTCGATTTTATCGTGGCCTGAACAGCCAGACAGGCATTAATGTTGGAAACAATCTGGCCCTTGCCCTGGGAGGTATCGGTTCCTGCATCGCGAGTCCGCCGGTTAGCCCGCGCACAATTGGGCAGAATAGGAGGGGGAGGGGGGGAGGGATTCTGCAAGAGTGTGCGTTGTGTGTTGCGGCGGTGGGGTATTGCTCACCCTCCTTGAGGACGATAATCGTCGGTGTTTGGCCTCCAAACGACATTTTCAAGTTGTATATACGGTCCCCTGTGCTAGACTCTCGAAATTCGGCGTAGCAGAGCGGCTGGTTGAGGTCTAGGGGCGGAGGGGGATGGTGGTAGATGTGGAAGAGTCGTCGTGGCTCGCCGGTGGGGGATCGAAGCTCGTCGAGCTCCAAAAAATTGTTGCCGCCTTGTGTTGGACGCACGGGCCACGTAGGTGCGTCCACCACCAAGCGCAACCACCAGGAACCACGCCAGGACGACCAGACATGACCATCTCATAGTCATCACAGGGATATGTGAAATTGCTCAGCATCCATTGTCTTGAATTCATACTATTCTCATGTCTTTATTTGCCTATAATACTGTAATTCTTTTGCCGCCCACCTCAATTCCGGCCTGATCGAGTGCTAACTGTATTGAATAGGGGAGACTTCGTGATACAAAGTCAGGTGACAAAAGGAAAAACAAATAAACACAAAACCATAATATCTTTGGTAAATGATTCTAAAGCAGCCATATGTAGGGAATCTGAACCAGGTTGGTGGCTAGACAACGCAGGCGAAGGTTGTGTTCAGTCTTCAACTCTCGCAGACTCGCATCTGTCACTAAACACTCTCGATAGAAACTACAGCGCAATTTCTCAATTCCGATCAAGGAGTACGCAGGAAGCATATAGTAGAGAGGAGCAAAAGATTTCTTTCTAAGATGAAGCAAAGAAGTAATAACCTAGTATTATCCCAGTATTCTGATCTAGACGCCATTCCCAAGCAAAAGCCTCTTGATGCATTGTAAGACCCTTTAAAATGCGCCGAATTTTAATGCAAACACATAGTGTAACTGAAACTAGAACCACAGTCTATACCTTTGTAATTTTGAATCCAACCTGCACATAACGCGCGGAAAACAAGAAGATGGCCGACACCAACATGGTGAAGCCGCAGAACAGCTGCAGCCCAATAAACTTGCCGTTCTGCTCCGACACAATGGCTCCAGCCAGCGGGCTGCCTGTAAGCGAGCCAAAGGACTGCACTGCAAAGGCAGTTCCAACGCGGGTGCCAATGAAACGAATGTCGGAGATTTGGGCAACGAGCGTAGGTCCCAGACCGATGAAACCGCCCGACGAGAAGCCAAAGATGATGGCAAAGACGAGGATGCCGGCCGTGGTCTTTACGGGGATCCAGATGGCCAGGCAGAAGATGGACGAGATGAGGGTGATGATGATCATGACGTTGAAGCGGCCAATCTTGTCGGCGACGATTCCAGGAATGATTCGGCCAAAGATGCTGACGGCGTTGAGGATGGGCAGGATGTAAGGCACCAGGCTGGCAGAGACACCCGCTGCCTGGGCCTGCAGGATAATGTAGTTGAAGGGCAAGAACATGCCCCAGAAGAAGAAGAAGAAGCCGCCAATGGTCAAGACCATGGGCAGCTCCTTGAAGGCGTCGAGGTACTCCTGGAAGACAAAGGGCCTGGGCCGGGGCGGCAGGCGTGACTTGACGGTTAAGCAGGCAATGATCAGGAGGGCGAGGAATAGGAAGGCAATTGTGCGCATCATCCAGGGGAAGCCGATTTGGACGATGAGCTTATTCATCATGATAGGCAGGACGACACCGCCAAAGGAGGAGCCCGAGACCATGATGCCATACGCGGCGGCGCGCTTCTTGAGAAACCAGGAGACGAGGCACGACATGCTGGCGTTGAAGACGGCGCTGGAGCCCATGGAGGCGACGAGGGATTGTGCGAGGAATATTTGGTAGTATTCTTTGGCAAGGGACACCATCATCAGTCCAAAGACGTAGGTGACGGTGCCGCCCCAGAGCAGCCACTTCGGGCCATAGTTGTCGTAGATGCGGCCAAACTAGTAGAGCCATACTGTAAGTACGTATATAATTTTATTGACAGGGGACTTCAAACTTACAATTGTGCCGCAAAATACCATGAAGAATACTTGCGCCGAAGTGATCCAGCTGACAGCCGAAACATCGTACTCGGACAGTGAATTGGACAGGTAGTACTCCTGGAAGACGCCAACGCAGTTGACGAGGCCAAATGTGCAAAACAGCGCACACCAGCCGCCAAAGACGACAAGCCAGGCTTCTAAGCCGCCGTCGGGAAAGTCACCTGCGCCTGGGGGCCCGGCGGGAGCAGGAGCGGCGGGAGTGGTAGGAGATTGCGCATTGTCAGAGGAGGCCTTTTCAAGGTCCTTTTCGGCCGGTGCGTCACGGACGGGCTTCTCGGGGTCGGCGAGGTTATTTTGGCGCTCGGCTGTTTTGTCGTCGGCGGGCTGGGCCGTGTCTGAGACGTAGGGCGGCTTTTCGTGGGTGGTGTCTGAGGAGACGGAGCCGGATGTTGACTCGGCCATGGTGCCGGAGCGTGTGTGAGCGCGTTTAGTTTAGTTGGAGGGAGAGGAGTTCCGAATTAAAATAGAAAATTATAGCTCTGGCGATAAACTTGTATAACAGATCCGGTATGCGATAGAGGAGTGGGTATCGTAAAAAGTAAAAGACGGGCAGTAGAGCAATCTGGTAAACGGCAACAGCGTTGAAGGGAAATATGTACGCAATAAAGAGTTCGTCGCCCCGTATCCTTTTGTCTAGCGTAGCAGGGATAAAATGACAGAAAGACGCAAAATATTAACAGGATGGCTCAGTCTGTATTCATAGACCTCAAAGTGATGTCTACCCTACCCAAGAAATGAAACCACGAACAAAGAGTCAGGGTCGAACGACAAGGTTATATACACTGGAATGGATGGCCTGGGACAACGCCAACTCGGACGACGGCTGCCGACTGCCCTCACTTTTTTTATGGGGCCTCGCATTTAACGAGCTGGCTTTTAAGGCCGAGAAGCGGGGACAACACTGCAGGAGGGAGGGGAGGAGGGAGTCAGGAGCAGAAGCCGGTGTGAGAAGCCGGTGTGGAGGAGGCGTGTTAGTGGAGGGGCCTTGCTTGGAAATCAGATGGCGGACTGGTTGAACAGTACAAGGTAGGTTTTGGCTGAGTTGGACGAGACGAAATTTGTTTGAAAGTCGTTATTTTTACAAAGTCGTTTTATTAGATATTCACTCTGAAGGCTTAATTAGAGATAATACTCCATCATGGATGTGGTATTCTCGTATGCGTCTACTCGTAGGTTGTAGCCATATTGTCCCGTTAACCGCCCTCTAACTCTTCACATTGTCAGTCTGCTGCCTGTCTGTTGGTTAGTTTAACAGTCTCGAATTTCTAATCCTGCTCCTCCTCCAGGCCTGCTATTGCCCTCAATCCAGCCATGCTCGGTTTCCGAAGCAGGCGTGTCTGCCGTGTCCCTGGTACTGCGATCGAAGCCCCTAGCCCGGATCAGGTAATTTAGTAATTGCCATTGCGCTAGGAGAAGACGACGCCACTACCGAAGGCGGATCAGTGCAGCAGTTGCGCAATACTATGTGACTGCACATCCGCCCATTCGGAGCACTGTGATTGGGCCTAGACTTTCAGCCTCTTGCTGCACGGTGACGACGGAGTCGCGACTGGCGCGGCCCCGTTGCATGCCCTGGCCAAAACGGTCATGGATGGGCATGAGAAGGCAGATGCTTTGGATCTCGGAGCTTCGGATTTGGCACATTCTCTACATTTTTCACGCTGTGATCAAGGGCCTGGAGTAAGCAACAATACTGAAACGGGCTCGGTGACTTGGGCCGAATCCAGATTACGCATGGACAGGGCTGGGGAGGCGACACCCGTGTATCACCGACCAAAGCGCGAGACTGGGCCTGGCGGACCGGCCGACAGTGTATTTTGCGAGGAGACATATATGAGGAGTTCATTTTGAGTCCATTGTACCCCGTTTATTTTTAATTTATTTTTTATGCAGTCGCTGACGTGGAACGCTGGCAGACAATGGGAGACATGCTGGCAGGCATTGAGACAAGTCGCAGCCACTACCGCTATAAGACATCCAACACACACAAATCACCTCGTCACTAACAAGAAATAAAAAAATAAATAAAATAAAAAAATAAAATAAAAAATCGAAACAATTCAAGAGTACCAATAGAAACGCACCCCAGCACGTCATACCAAGGCTTATCAATGCAGCTCGACACGGTGGCCTCTTTCCCCCTCCCTCGCGTCGCGAAGGCCTTCTCATACGAGTACACTACAAGCCCCGGCGTCAGTCCAAAATGTCGGAGCTCGCGTCTTTCTTGGCGCCGACATTTTGGAGGGGCGGCTTGCACATGGCGGCGCGGCTCCACCACCGCCCACACCACACCGTCCCTCCACACCCGGGGTCCCAGGGTATTACTCTGCAGTCAGTCGTATGGCAAAGGAGAGGCAAGGTTTGAACGGGGCTGGCACATGTGTGAGTGTTCCCTAGTCCGTACAGGGTTGCCTCTTGGTTGGCTCGGAGTTAGACTGGGGCGTTGAACAGCATCGCGGGTGAGACGACTGCCTTTTACGTTAACGCTTTCGGCCGATACACATCACAATGTCGCTTAGCTTTCCCAAACGTCTTATTAATGTGCATAGCATATTATCACGATTCTAATTGCTTCTGGTCGGCTACGGCGTTAGGCGCTAAGGGGCGTAGTAATTAGAAAGGGTCTAGATTCGCTTCGTAAGCATCGGATTGAGGTTCTGCAGTTCCCTGACGGAAAGCTCCGCAAAATGCCTTTTTCTACAATAGATCCCAATACAGTCAATCGCAATATGACTCAAAATTCCCTGCATTTTTTAACGGGCCCTAACAATAATTCTTCTGTTCGCCACGACAGCCGACGCGTACCGCCGCTGCGACATCCCGCCAGGAACCACTGTAGACGTCGGCTCGTCGTTCTCCGAGGCGAGCACCACTTACACCAGGCACGCCAGCAATCCGCTACGCGCTGTCGATAATATCTCGCCGCAATTTCTCTCACGTCGTTGAAAGGCCACAAGGCAGCAAGTTTTTGCGTGACAGTAAATACAACATTACCCTTACATCTCATCAATGGCTAGAGCTGAGGAAAGAGGTTACGGCGATGGAGCGACTTCGAACTCTACTCGAATAGCCCTTTTATCTCTACGTGTCACTGCACAGCTGTCAACGGCTTAAAAGAGCAAATCAAACGTGAAATCAACCGTGTATAAAAGTGTATGAAAATTTGATACAGTGCAAGTGTTATGCGTATGCTTCCCTCTCCAGCTCATACAACCAAAGCCATTCTGCAGCTCTCCCATCCTCTCTCTATCTCACAAACTCCTTGAGGTCCTTGGTATCCTCAAACGTAACCTTGCCATCTCTCTTCACCGTGGCAATATGCACAGCCGTCGGCGGCTGTTCGCTAGATGGTGCCGCCTCAATCGCCGCCTTGGGCTCTGGCACCTCCACAGCATCCTGCACCGCGCCAGCAGGCACATCGGCAATCTCATTCACCTCCTTGTTCGACATGACATCGGCGACCCTGACGCCCCGGCTCGACATGAGAATCGTCGTCGGGCCCTGGAACTGCAGGAACAGCCTATCGCCCCAGATGGTGCGGCGCGCCATGGTTCGCAGGCCGTGCAGCATCCGCGCGAGAAACTTGTACGTGTCCGTCTTGCGAATGTTGGTCATAAACTCCATCTCCGGCAGCCACGACGTCACCGACGGCACCTGCAGCCGCACGCTCGAGCTCTTGAACCGGAACGGCCGCGGCGCCGTTCGCGCCACGCTGTACGCCACCACGCTGCCCGGGTGCGCGACAAACTCCTCGCCCTCTGACAGCGTGAGCTGGTACACCTGCCCGGGCGCCGACAGCGCAGCCAGGCCGCGGCCCGTGAGGAACGTGCTGCCCCAGTGCGCCATGGACAGGCTGTGCTGCATCCGCGACGACAGCGAGAGCGTGTGGCCCGTCCATGCGAGGAGGGCGTTGCGCTGCGTGACCATCCAGTCCGTTGTGCCGTCGAGGTGCAGGACCGAAAACGTAGTCGTCGGTGACTTGGTCGATATCAGGGCCGTAATGGGCGACGTTGCCGAGATGCGCTGGTAAAGAAACGGCACGCCGAGAGGTGCGCGTGTGAGTGGGTTGAGTATCGATAGCGTAGATTGCGCCTGTAGACCAATGCGTTAGCTTTTGGCTTGATTTCCTGGCAGTCAGCCATTTCTAGCCGTCAGACATACATCGTCTGGCTTGCCTGCCACGGCAACCAAAGTTCCTCTCCGAGTATATAGTCGCTGAGATGGTGACAGCGTCACTGAGAGCATCGAATACGGCGAGCCGAGCACCTCGAATCGGGCATCTAATCACACAGCATTAGTACACACCGCGCTCTTTCTGCCATTCTAAATGCACAAGGAGACCTCACCAGCCATGTCCCGCGAGCTGCCAATTGGCGATCCGAATACGTCACCACCAGCACCGCCCTTCGGAGCTTCAGTGCTCGGCGCGGCGCTAATTTGAATTGCCCTGCATTGGCGGCAAATGTACGACGGCTGCTGCGACAAGCGCAGGCCGCGCACTGTCCCGATTAGAGGCGCGTTGCCTCTCATTGTCCTGGGCCGACCGTGGCTTTGATTTTTTGCACGGGCGAAAAGGGCTCGTCGTCTACCTGAAGCTCCAAACTTGGCCCGCCCTCGCGCTAGAAATTGGCGCCACCATCGTGCCTCCAGCGGCGCTTCTGACGGGCCGGCACCACCCTCACGTGCGGGTTGCTGGGTCAACACAGCATACCACACCACCAACGCTTTGTTAGGCGCTGTGACCACCAACCACACCTTCAGCAGCCAATACTTGAACTACACCAAAAATACAGTGCCTGAGCAGGTCACGGATGCAGCCATCGGTCGGAGACTGTTTGATACGGCACGCCTCGAATATACAGCTCACCAATCGAATTAATTGGTGACCAAGGTAATTATGTCTGTCCGGGTAGTTGCTCGAATTCGTCCGCTCCTGGAAACGGAGCGGGACAAGGACATTATTGTCCGCGCAGACTCAGCCGAAGCTGGCAAGCCAAATACGATTGTCAAGATCCCGAGTCCGAAGAATGGCGCCGAGGAGTTTTCGTTTGCCTTTAACCGGGTATATGATCAGTCGACGTCACAGGAGGATTTGTTTACTTCAGAAGGTGCGCTGACAATGGGCGAACATGTATACGTGAAGGGCAGACAATTAACACCTGCGCAGTACAACCTCACCTGAAATCGCTATTCCAAGGCCTAGACGTCACCCTGTTTGCGTATGGCGTCACTGGCACGGGCAAGACGCACACGATGCGAGGCGGGTTGAGGCTGGCCGACCGCGGCGTGATTCCCCGACTACTGAGCGGCGTCTTCCGCCGGGGCAAGAAGATCATGAAGGACTCCGAGGGCGAAACTACAGTAAACGTAGCGCTGTCATACTACGAAATCTACAACGACAAGGTCTTTGACCTCCTCGAGCCACCAGAGAACCGCACACCGATGGGCCTGCCCCTTCGCGCCGAGGCCAATGGCCGTACAGTCGTGTGCGGACTCACTGAGCGACGCTGCGACGACCTCAAAGACTTTGAGAAGCTTTACATCGAGGCCAACAACAACCGCGTTACGGCCGCCACGAAGCTCAATGCTCACAGTAGCCGAAGCCATGCCATTCTGCGTGTGAAGCTGACGCAGATAACATCGGACTCGGTTCTCGAAAGCACCGCTTCGGCCATTGATCTGGCAGGTTCCGAGGACAACCGCCGCACAGATAATGGCAAGGAGCGATTGGTCGAATCTGCCGCTATCAACAAGAGCTTGTTTGTGCTTAGCCAGTGCATCGAGGCAATTGGCCGTGGAGACAAGCGTATCCCCTTTCGAGAGTCCAAGATGACTCGTATTTTGTCGCTTGGTCAGAACAACGGCATCACTGTCATGATTCTGAACCTGGCACCGCTGCGGAGCTACCACCTTGATACCCTGAGCAGCCTAAACGTGAGCTCCCGGGCCAAGAGAATCGAGGTCCGCGAAATTGAGAACGAAGTTGTCTTTAAGCAAGTTCCGAGGGCCAGTTCGAATCAAGCTTCCAACGCAACCCGGCAGCCGCTCCGACCTTTGGCCAACGCACACAATGCACACAATGTGCACAGCGGAAATGTCGCCAAGGAGAAGGCCACTGACGTGGCACGTCCCGTAAAGGCCTTTAGTGTGTACACTGACAAGCTGAAGCCCATCCCGTCGTCCCGTCCGACGCCGTGCACAGCCGAGTTGCGGCGCACTAGCTCACTGAAACGACCCTCTGAGGTTGACCCTGTATCCAGGCCGTCCAAGCTCGCCAGGCCGTCCATGCTTCCGTCGTCGGCAAGCCAAGGGACGATTACCGTGTCGGCTGCCGACATTGAGGCCATGGTAGAAAAGAAAGTCGCTGAGGTTCTCGCCGCACGCACCGCGGCCGACCAGACTATGTCGGTACCCTCAGTGCAGCCTCCTAGTGAGATGAGCGATGCGGTTCAAAAACGACTGGAGGCTCTGGAGCGACGGATTGAGAGCGAAGAGTGGCGCGATGACTCAAAGTCGGACGGGCTCCGGTATTTGCTGGCAGCGCGCCAGCACAAGGAGGCGGGAGAGGACATGGCTGCGCTTCAGTCATATGAGCTGGCACTGCCATTCTTCCCGGGCCAGACCAAGCTCGTGGGCAAAATCGAGAGGCTACGTGCCCGCCTCGGCATGTCAGGTGGCTCGCAAGACCAGACATGCGACGTTAGTTCCACGCGCCGCAGACGCACGTCTCGACTGCCGGTCCTCGAGGACACGACAGACCTCACACTGAACAGCTTCGATGTTACCGGCTCGCTTTCCCATGACCAGGGCTCCCGCACGCGCCGCATGTCCAAGTTCCAAGTATACCCAATGCCATCCGTAGAGGAGGAAGCGGCGGAGCCGACATCTCCGCGCGCGAGGCGGCTCTTGGAAATCGTCAACTCGCGCGACCTCTCGCAAATAAAGGCCCTGACTGGCTTTGGCATGCGCCGGGCGCGCGACGTGGTAGATTACATCGAGGTTGCCGAGGAAGAGTACGGCGCGGGCAGCATCGACTCGCTTGCGCAGCTTGAGGCGGTCCCTGGCGTTGGCGGGCGTACTGTTGAACGTGCTCACGAAGGTCTGATGCTTGCATGAATGACTTGATTTATTTTTTACATCATTTGAAATCGCGATGGCGCTTTTTCCTTTGTGCGTATGCATCCATATACATTGGGCGTTTTGAGGAGTCCGGCCGGGGACTGGAAAGCCATAGTTTTTGCCTGGGGAATAGGCATTGCCATTTTTGTGCAAAACTTGAATTTAATCGATTCAAATCTATTGAAATGGTCTCAAACTTGACCTCTCTACCGTGCTGATCGCTGCAAAGGAGTGCCTGCCCTGTGTAAATCCAGTGTTGCCGTACCCCATCTCTGCGGATTGTGTGTAAATCGTGAAGCGCTCAAGGTAGACATGGCTGGCTGGGGCAGCGTGGTGAGAACCGCATCGGTTCAGAGCGGCCACCTTGATTTATACTGGAAGCGCAAGGAGAATTTTGAGAGACTTGACTAATAGTGTATTATTGTTGCCATTAAGGAAGCTCAGATATCTTGTGAGGGGATCTTATACGGCTCACACGCCGTAAAGGAGCAAGTGCGGAGAGGTCGTCCAGGGAGGCATGTGCCAGCCAAAACAAATACCAAAATAACGACGACCAATAAAATTATAAAGCTTCTTTTAAAAATAGACAATTAATTCTCAGGTACGTTATATTATGAAGCCTAAATTAGCAGAGTATACCATGCCTGAGTCTTCCTTGAAACGCCAGTACCTGGTCTTGACAGCTCTAGCGTTGTTGGAGCCTGGAGTGTAAGCTCGGCTGGAATGACGCCGTGTTGGGTGGAGTCGGCGGCTGTGGCTGCTGCTGTCCCACGGCCGCATAATTAATACCTGTTAGGCTATTCCGACTTTTGTTAGGTCCTGGGCTTGCGCGAAAAGAGTAAGACTAGGTTGGGCACTTATGTAGCGTACTGCCCGTGTGGTCTTATGACATGGAAAGGGGGACTGGAACACAATATGCGCAATAAGGTACGGTCAATCCCAAGACGATTTGTGGGCACATATAAAAGTGTCCAAGTACGCCGATATCCTCTTGCCAATACGCTGCTGTTTTCACCACCTCGATAATTTCATTGCTCTCTTTTTGCTATATACCTAGTCTACACGCCATGTCCTCTAAAACTCCATCTCAAGATAATTCCTCAGGGGAAGGAATCCAAAAGCAGCTTCGCTGCGTCGAGCAATTTTATCGCGTTTTTGGCAGGGACGCCATCAGAACTACACCTGCCGCCAACATTGGCCTCGAGAGGGCTCGCATGCGACACAAGCTTATGCAGGAAGAGAACCAAGAGTACCTGGACGCGGCCGAGTCTGGCGACATTGTGGAGATTGCTGACGCGCTGGGCGACCAGCTGTATGTGCTGTGCGGCAGCATCATCGCGCACGGCATGCAGGACATCATTGAGGATGTGTTTACTGAGATTCATAGGAGCAATATGTCTAAGCTGGGGCCTGATGGCAAGCCTGTCTATCGCGAAGGGGACGGCAAAATACTCAAGGGGCCTAACTATACGCGGCCTGATTTGAAGGATATTGTGGAAAGTAGGATGGTAATAGAAAAGAAGAACTAGAAGAATAGTAAGATATAACGCACATGCTGAGACGCTGAAACTCCTAGCTCCGCCGCTATCTGGTCAGGCTTACTACCATGGCATGTTAGAATGAATATTGGCCAGTTCGCTCCATACATAGTTCACGGGGTACCACACTATACTACTAGCTCTGATCTGATGGCTTGCGTGGCACCCATCCAACCCCGCCTGGAGCTTGAGCTGCACATGCGCAGCCCCTCACCGTTCTCCAAGTTTTGAGATTCCAGGCGGCAACACCTACAAAGGACAAGCCGTTGACGACTCTCAAACCTTTTCTTATACCCCTTTTGCGCAACAGAAGCCCTTTACAATGGCCGACGCAGACAACGCTACAAGAGCTCCCGAGAGCGACGCGCAGGAGGCGCAGGAGACGGTTATCCCCGGTGATACGCCAGGCCAGACAGGCCCGACGATGGGCGAGCACTGCGTCACCGACCGGCCTACTCGTGCGTAAACTGCCCTTTTCCATGTATCTGAGAAGACGCAGCTAACTCTCTACAGCTTCTGGACAATCCTCGACCGGCGAAATCATCAAGCTCAACGAGATCGACGTACGTCTGCCCCCCGCACATTGACGAACCGCAACCTAACAAGGCAACACATCCAGGTCTACATTTCGAAACCAGCCGACTACCCGCACACGCATAGCAAGCTCCTCCTCCTACTCACGGGCGGCACGGGCATCAAGTCCGTCAACAACCAGATCCAGGCCGACAAGTTTGCCGGCGAGGGCTATCTCGTGCTCATGCCGGACCTGTTTGCAGGCGACGCGGCCCCGGGCACCATGGCCATCACAGACGACTCGTCGTCGATTCTCGAGCAGATCAAGCTCAAGGCCGCCGAGGTGACCAAGTCGTTCATGATTGACATGTGGCTCGCGCGCGTCACGCCGGACAAGGTGCTGCCCGTGCTGCACAAGGTGATTGACGCCGCCAAGGACCAGTACGCAGACGCCGTCAAGGCGGGCGACGGCATCTACGCTGTTGGCTACTGCGTCGGTGCCCGGTTTGTGCTGCTCCTTGGCAAGGAGGCCAAGGTCGAGGGCGGCGATGGCGGCAACGATGAGGAAGCGGCGCAGGCAAAGACCCAGGGACCGTACATCAGGGCTGGCGCGTTGGCGCACGCTGCGTCCGTGGTGCCAGAGGACTTTGACGACGTCAAGGTGCCGCTGAGCCTGGTTTGCGTCGAGGACGATCCTCTGTTCTCGGATTCCATAAGGACAGCGGGCGAGGATACCATGTCCAAGGCCAACCTTGAGCACGAGGTTCAGGTATATCCTGGAGTTCCCCACGGTAAGCACCGGTAACCAGTTTCTTTTCTATTTGATCAGAGATCCTAACGACGTCCTAGGTTTCGCCGTCGTTGGCGAGTATGCAGATGCAAACATCAAGGAGGCACAGGGAACTGCGTACGAGCAGATGCTGAAATGGATCAAGGAGCACTAAACGAAACGGATTATGCGAGGGTGTTGCTTGATGACAGGTTTCTTTATTCTTTTATCACGTAGCGAGAATATTTCATAATGACAACAAATTCGTAATCATGTCAGGGTTTTACTTCTTAACCTTTTTTACCCAATAGTGCAAACAATCTTGCCCGAGTTCTTGGCATCCTCCATGTAGCGATGGGCATCCTGTATTTGCTCCCACGGCAGCGTCTTGTCGAGGACAATCTTGAAGCTCCCGTTGAGGAAAGCGGGCATGTAATCCTCGAGGCGATCCCTCAGCTTGCCCTGGTAATCCTCGTCGCGGCTGCGCAGGGTGCTGCCCTCGATGCGCAGCCTCTTGAACAGGATGGGCCCAATGTTGGCCTCGGGCACCTGCGGGCCACCCAGTGTCCCGAGCATGACGATCCTGGCGTCCCGCGCCGCGACGTCGAGGTTCTTCTGAAAGTATGAGCCGCCGACAAAGTCGACGATGAAGTCGACGCCCTTGCCGCCCGTCTGCTCCTTGATCTCGGCCGCCCAGTCCTGCGTCTTGTAGTTGAACGCGGCCGTGGCGCCAACCTCGTCGGTCACGAAGCGGCACTTTTCGTCGGTGCCGGCGGTGGCGTAGACGGCGGACGCGCCGGCGACCTTGGACAGCTGGATGCCCGCAATGGCGACGCCCGAGGCGCCCGCGTGCCACAGGATGGTCTTGCCCTTGGCGAAGCCCAGGACGAGGTGCAGCGCCTGCGTCGCCGTGATCCAGTTCTCCGGCAGCGCGGCGCACTGCTCGTGCGACAGCTCGCGCGGCTTGCGCAGCAGCATCTTGGTGCTCACGGCAATGTACTCTGCGTACGCGCCGCCGTAGGCCAGGCCAAACACCTCGTCGCCGGGCTTGAAGAGGCCGTGGTCGCCGGGGCCAAACGACTCGATGACGCCGCTGAACTCGACGCCCAGCGTCGCGGGCGCCTGTGGCGGCAGCGGGTACATGCCGCGGCGCTGGATAATGTCCATGCGGTTGATGCCAAAGGCGGCAATCTTGATAATGGCCTGGCCCTCTGCCGGGGTCGGCTTGGCGGTCTCGGGGTTGATGTACAATGCATCGAGCTCACCCTTGCCGCCCTTGATGTCTGCGATGCCGTGTTAGATGGGCTGCCGCCATTGGGGTTCTGAAGATTCGGGACGAGGCGTCTTCTTTCTTACCAACAGCTCTCATTGTTCCGGCCATTGTGAAAATCGTAAGATTTATTTATTGATGATGGATGATATGATGTTGCTTTTGTGAATATTCAAAAGCTTGATGAAAGCTAGCTGTAGAAGCCGTTCATGCTTGACATATTGGCTACGTCATGGGCACACCTGTGGGTAATTAGTAATCCAGTTTCTGGACGCCGCCAGAGCTACAATATGAATATTGCGTTGAGGGCACAGGGTAAGAATAGCGGAATTCTGTTTCGTTGTTACTGGAAAAGGGGAAAAGGCTCGAATCTCACAAAGCAACAGGAATACTAGATAAAGTATACGCTGCTTGTGACGATCGCGTTGTGGCCAAGCTGATGCGCGCCGCCCACGCCGGCATCCCGGACCGAGCCGCGGCACCCAGATGCTTTCTTGCACAAGCCAGCAATGCGATTTCACATGGTTGCACTGTTGACAGACCACGTCACTTGGAGCGCCATCGATGACCTTACTGTAATAGCTCGCGCATTATTGCATGCAGCCACGTGCTAGTCCGATCCTGCGACTGCACAAGAGTCCATGAGGCGTCCCAATTCGTAACGCGTGAGTGACATTCTTCGGCCAAGGGCACAAAATGAAGCTTGCGCCTACAATATTGATGCCCTGGCAGCACCCATGCTTGCAAAATACGATGTTAATAATAGTATCTACAATGAATGCATCATTTGCCTTGTCAGGGCGTCGTAATTATTAATACGACATTTTTCTCCTATTAAACGGTGAGGCGGGCCGGCGGCGCACAGTTCAAGACCGTCGCCTTCTAGACCCAAATGTGCCAGCGGGGAGGGGGATATTAATTACCGGCCCGCAGCCTTTCTTGATGGGGCTGGTAGCCGGGTAGCCGACGGTGAAGGCGAAATGAGAGACATCCATTGAGAAAATTCAGATGGCGAGGATCTTTCCCTGGATCTCATTTGCAGAATTCGCTTTGCTACCATAGTAATGCGGGCGGCCAGGGAGTGAGCAATGCGCTCCATATCAGGGACAGGCATTGTTATGAGAGAGCTGCAGGGGAGGGGGGGTTCTATTCCAGATAAATTACTGCAAAGCATGGAGTACTTGTAGCAATCGAGAGACTCCGCTGTGCAGTATGCCTGTCGCTGCAAAAGAGATTAAGCCGCTGTCGAATATAGCCAAGCCGTGTGGTCTTGTCCCAGTCAGAGTCTGACACAGACGGTGTTTCACACTAGAAAGAGTCCCGGTGTCATATAGCAAGACACGCCGAGTAGAGTCCGATGAGAGAAGTACGAGTAAGCAGGTTAAAAAGGACGCTTCATTCTAAGCGGTCATTCCAAACTATGCAGATTTAGTGCTGCTGCTAGATAGGAGATCTCTGGCTACTGCATGCAAGTCTCCCCATGCGCAACCACTTACCGGGCAAAACGGGGCACGTCAAAAACGCGTTCTCGAGAAACACGCCAGTATCTGCAATGGCGATTTCTCATGCCCATTTCGCGTTTTTTTTCGCGGTGGAACAAAGTTCACCTTGGTCACCTTGCTGACGATCCCAATCAGGCTACGGTGGGACACTGCCGGCCAAGCGCTGCAACAGTACGAGTTATTCGGTAGTCATACAAGGCTTTGGGTATGACTGATTTGGGAAGGTCAGCATTAATAAGTTAGCGCATGTACCCATTTGAAGCTGAGTGAGCACCAGCCTAGCATTCGTTTCTCCTTTGCGGGCCGGGGGTACGAGCAAATAATGCATCAAGTGGACTTTTTTGAGAATAGGCGTCTCCACGACAGGAACGCTAGCAGCCAAGGAAGTGGAAACGGATAAGCCTTCCGGACCGAAAGACCTCGAGCATAATTTAGAGCCGTGTCACTACTCGTATTCATACCCGCAGTGGTACATTAAGTACACGGTAGAACGGAAGTGTCGGCTTGCCAGATGCGTGATAATACTCACAGATACATACCTGCAATGTAGTACATTGGCGCAACAAGGGCGGCACAACCGCGCAACTGGACGGTAATGTGTCATCGGGAATAATGGTGGATTTCAGCCTACAAGTAGCGTGGTATGAGGGCCACTACGAGATATCTGCAGTAGCCACAGGAAGCACCATCTAAATTAGTCGGTTTTCCGCGCTCACCTAGCTCATTTTGCTGCTGTGCAAAATGCAAAGGAAGAGGCGTCAGGCGCGCGCCTGACCGTCTAGGTCTTGGTAGGGCACAAAGCAGAACACCAGACGAGCGCCCTGCAGGAGGCGTTGGAGGCGTTCGGAGGCGTTATGCAGAGCGCTCAACAAAAGGACGCTTCAGCTTCGGTGATCAATCGGTGCGAGCCGGGGCGTGGCGGCGTGTTAGCCGAGACGGAGGTCTCCCGCCCGGAACAACAGACAGACAGGTACATGGATAACTCGTATGTTGGCAGCTGGATGTGTACTGTTTTTTACGAGACTTGTTACTCGTCCTGGAACGCCCTTCCACCCCTGCGTAGATTCGAGGCGAGTCCATGCTCAGCTGTTGCGGATCCCAGGCTGGCTGCCAGTGTCTCCAGTCTGGAATCTCCAATATCCATTTCTCCGTCGACTGAGAGTGAGTAAAATGCCTTTTACAGTATACTATTCCACATCTGCGGTCCATGCCCAGACCTCTGTGCTCCGTATTGCGCATTGGGGGTGGGGGGGGGGCACGACCGGGCCCCTCCACACCCCACCTATACTACATCCCTGCTGCCCCTCCCGGTGGTCCACGCGGCACAGGGGAGTACTGCACGGCAGACTGCGCGTTGCTTTTTCATTTTTCCCCGCACTCCACCAGCCGCCCAGCATTAACGTGCCGCTACGTGCCACTGCTCCGGGGTACTGCATCTTCATCATGTCGCTCACCGCGGCAAGCATCGTATCTCACGCCCACGTCA
>PXYN01000195.1:0-54106 GCA_003056585.1 Lecanicillium sp. MT-2017a | reverse complement strand
TCCGATCCCCGTCATGCTTACTAAGGCGATGACATAACCATCTGTAGATAGCACTCAGCACGTCTCATTTTGCTTACCCTAGAGCTAATCCTTGTAGACGTTAAATAATAATAATAATAATAATAATTTGCATATTTAACGCGTAGTATGTCAATTAAGCTTAAGTATGATCAAATTGTTACTTATTTGGCTTATAGTCAAAAATTTTATGTAGTTTCTATATAGCTAGTCGTCTCTCATACGGTCGTTTACCTTATTCTGCGTTTCGCTGCGTACTGTGGGAAATCAAGACTGACAAAGCTCCCGTGCATCCGCTACACCGCAATGCGCCACGGCAACAATCATGTACGTGCTAAAACAGCCAAAACGACGTAATTCCCAGCGTCGAAACTAAGTAGGTGCCCGAACTCATGCACGAAATCATCACCATTGAAACTGCCCAAAGGCCATGTACAATCTTATACTCGTGACGTCACGGCCGCAAGCCACGACGCAGCCTCGTGAGACCTAGCGTGGGCTTTTGGGCGCATGGGCATTTGCGAAGGGGGGGAGGGGTGTGTGTCATATTTCGTACAGGGCATGGGGTAGAGTAGGATTTGAGATTGGAAATGGGTGTGGTGGCTGGGCCAGATTCACGCCCGATTTTTGCAAAATTAGATACGAGGCAAAACTTGTCGTTTGGAGCCCGTCTCTTTACGAGTAGAGTGAAACGGGGTTTTGCGGTAAAGGCGAGCGCGACGCGGCAAAAATTACGGTGGAGTTCAGGTCGGCGTCGGTCTTTCGCGCTCAGCCCTACTCATGTTTGCCCATGTATGCCGAGCCTTTTGCCATCGGGCGCCGTCTTGGCAGGAAACGAGAGAAAAGAAAGAGGACCCAGAAGGCCGTTTGGAGCCATTCTCGCAGGACCGGCGATCAACCATGCATCGGCAACTTCGGGAAACAGCAGGGTTTCCCTGTGTTACTTGGCCGTGAGCTCCGTCGCCGGTAGCCGTCCAAGCGCGGGTGCCGGGTGTGTCGGGCGTGTATCAGGTTTGGCCAGGGTGGACTGGCTTTCGTTTCGGAAAACTTTGCTTTCGTCCAAGCTGCCTTCTGGAGCGTAAAAAAAGATTTACGCAGGGACCTGGTTCTTTGCTTTCCTCCGGATACGTTCCTACAGGCAATATCAATACCGTATACGGAGATGATGATTATGCAGGGCGGACGCAAGAAACGCGCCTTGTTTGACCCGCAGGATCCATTGACCACAAAAGTGTACTCAGACGAAGGAGCTAGCCGCCGGCCGGCTTCTGAAGCTGGTCAATTTGGCCAGTGGCCTGTAATTTAGTGGCATCTCTAATAATGGCAAAAACTGGAACGTTGCACGGCTTTTTCCTGCGATACCGCAAAAGCGTTGGCGCTTGCACGCTTCAGCAGAGCCAGTGATCTCGTTCTAGTACGAAACGGTCGTGCTGCATACCAGGGCGACGATCATGGGGTAAGTGCTCGGCTTTTCAAGTGTTATTGTTAATTACCATTTTCACATTCGTGCCAGCTCGCCGTCACGTCGCATACCTCAACACTCTGTGCCACTACACGCGCTGGGTTTGGACGTGTGCAATCGGAGATGAGCTCAAGACACCAAACAATGGGATGTAAACAGAGACCCATTAAAAGAGGATACACGACGATGGCAGCCGAGGACTGGCCGAAACGGGCAAGACAAGAAGAAGTGACGTCGATGTAAACCCGTCCTTGCCGCCGTGGTAATTACTCGTAGGCGCCTTGCCCTGTGGGATGTATGTAATCATACGAGTGGTCGCCGTTGAGCCGCGAAAAGAAGCCGTATCATTGGGCTGGATATTAGTCGGACCTGTCGCGCGCCGGGAGCGACGCTTGGCTCGGCAGCGACGGCAAAAGCGGACCCGGTTTTCACCAAACGGTCGTGCTGAACGGAGCCTCACAATCTCCTGAACGCTGGTGTATCCAGCGCCTCCCCATAATTAAAACATTTTCTCGCAGTTCCATCTTGTCTCCTTTGGGAGAGAGTGGGCGCGATACCTCCTTGCTGGAGTGCCGCTATCGACTCGTATGCAGTAGCGCCCCAGTTTGTGGGCGCCATTTCCTCACTTTCTGGCAGGCAATACGAATGATACTGGAGAACAGCAAGCCGTGTTCCTGAGCGACCCAGTTGATCCCTACGAGTAGTAATGAAAATTGGAGTTGTTCCTATTTGGTATTCCGGCCACGGCTGGTCCCCGTTGACTCGCAGTGCCGTGATTTGCAGTATCGCGGGGAGCCAGTCTCGCGGTCGCTCGCTTGATTTGGTGTCAACCCGTGGCTTTTGTGGCATATTCAGGGCTGGATGTCCAACCTCCCGCCCCTGTGCTCGTAGAAATTCGGCAGCCGCAGCTCATGTAAGGGTTGACCGTGCAGAAATTTGTTCCAAGGGGCGCAGGGGCTCAAGGCGGCGAATTTGGGGGCGGCGACGTTTTGACATCAACTGGCCGTGGCAGTCCATGCGCAAGCCTCACATGAAGCTCCCTAGCGAGATGAATGGACTTGACTACCTGCTCCAACTGCAGAGGTACAGGGTGATTAGCAGATACCATACCTGTCAAATATCCGACCATTGTTACCCAAGGTTAAGTAAGAAAGCTGATAATTGGCAGCATGATGCGGCTCCTTGGTGTTTGCTCTTTCGGCTGTTCCTACCCTATTGAGCCTGGCAGCTGGCAAACCCAAGTAGGTAGGTACCTAGACAAGGCGCTACATGCCTTGCTACCTATCCAGGCAAGAGAATCAGCCATTATATAAATTGTATTGATTTAGACTCTACACGTTGCCGTAGTTCAGCACGCGGCTACAAACACAAATGGCGAAATGTTGTAGATGTTCTCGCGACATGTCACAGAGACTAGACGGCCAGCAACACTCTCCACCCACTGTTCTACCAGAGCTGGCGGTCAGATACCTTCGAAATGCCGCAGCAACGACGGAGACTTGATAAAAACATGGAGGCTTGGGGTATTGGAGTGCGTCCTGGAGCAACGCACTGGCGACGGGGAAGAACCCTTGACGCATCGGAATACCCTTGCTCAATCGTGCGGTTGGTCGAGCGACGTCAATCCACCATGGGGCGTGGCCGGCGGAAGGAATCAACGCATCCATACGCTTGCCATAACAAGCTGACACGGAGAAGCGGTTACTCGTAGGACCGCACGGGCACTGGGGCCGGAGAAGGCAAGAGAAGCACCAGAAAATGCCTCGCCGATCGGTTTGAAGTGCCCGCCAGAACCACCAAAGAGAAAAAAAGAAGCTATGCCAAGTGTTCTGGAAGGGTGCTTCGGGAACGCCTCCAAGCGGCTCCAGAGCGTCTCCACGGGGCAGACGGTGGGCCCCTGTGCCTCTCACCATGGACGACGAGTAAGTACCGTATTGTGGTGCAACTGGTCGTACTACGTGGTAGCATTGGAACCTGGATGAAGGCTGCAGGCCGCAGGCGGCGTCCGGGCTCAGGGCCATTCGACGGCCAACGGCGGTTCTCGGGGCCAGCTGGACGGAGCTTGTGGATATGACACCTAGCCTGGAACGATTCAGTCAGCCGCGGCGGCGGTCAAAGACGAGGAACAAACGGCCCAGAGCCTGCGCGAATTAAAAGACTCAATGGGGCGTCTGGGAAAAAGCTGGAGCACAATCAGACCAAATTGGCAAGAGATTGAGCGGGTCAATAGCTGACCGACACCGCTCGCCGCCTTTTTGGAAGACGGGAGAAGGATTACTCGTCGTAGCTACGGGTACCTATGAGGGCTCTGAAGGGGTAGGCACAACAGAGAAGCGACGCCGTGGAACAAGTGATTGCGATATTCGAGACGACCCCGGCGAGCAATGGCCAGTCACAGCCGGCGCCGCCATTCACCGACCGAGATATGAACGGCGACGCCGACCAAGCCCGATCCAAGGCGCTCTGCATAAGCTCTTTCCGAGATACATCTTCCAGCGCCACCTTACCTGGGAGGTGCATGTCGCTATGGGTATTACAGCGGTGTTATAGCACAAAAAACGCCATTTGCCACGGCTGGCACAACTTCTGCAGCGCATCAGCACCAGCACGGCGGTGGAGGGTACAACCCTGCTACATGGTCACACACCACCATTCGCTACGAGTATAGTGCTAGGCGGCTTGGCCTGTTGCCAGCGCTGGCGTTGGGGCTGGTCCTCATCGAGCTAGACTGGTTCGCGGTGGTAGGTGCGTCTCACCAAGACCTGCTGGAGTGGACAAGGATCGCGAGCCGGACCATTCCAATGACGTAGAGGCTGCAGGCCTACCTTGTCGCTCATGGCCAGTTCGCGGAGCAAGCTTCCACTGGCTCGTAAAGTGCGCGACGCCGCAAATACCGGTCATGCTCTGAGTTATGCGGTTCATGACCAACATGAGAGCAAGAGCGACTACCCTTCATGGCAATTGACCCATGGTTTAGGCGTTTATGGGCCGATCGGCAGAGCTGGCCTGGGAAGGACTGCAGAGCCCATGGAAAAATTTTCTGCTCGTCGCTACGCCGCTCGCGTTTTTGTGCAGCGTCACCGGGGGAAAAGGCGGATCTGACGGCACATACGGGAGCTGCAGCAAGCTCCGGCGCCACCAGTAGGACTGGCGTTGGGTGATGGATGATGGGGTGGACAAATCCTAATGCACAGAAGGGAATCGTCGCGCTATCAGCCCAGGCGCATTAGCGGGCCGTGGAGAAAGGGAGCGCGCATGTCAAGGATGGTACCTGTGGCCTTGGCGGCAGGACCGTGTGGCATACCGTGCTGCCTTTGCCACCAGAAGTGAAAGCGAGCGGCTACGCCGGATTCCATGCCGCCAACATGCCCACCGTCCGACCCGGGCGTGAATCAACTTTGGGCTTCGACAGCTGTCCTACTGGCAGCGCTCACCACTATAATTTACCTGACGGCCCCTGCAGAGCTCGCCTAGGCGGGCGGTGATACAAATTGGCAGAGAGCTCTTCACCAACATGGAGTACGCATCCGAGCTCGTATTCAGACGGGACTTTCCTACAGCACATGGCATAAAACTGTAAACGTTTCCAGGCAGCCAAGCTCGATAATGCTTGCCTCTATTGTAAGACTTTGGTCGGGTCTAGACCGATGCTTGGCTTTGGAACTGCACAACAGGCATAGAAGAACAAGCTGTCGCTGCCATGGGAGGCATTATGTGCTCGTAATAGGGTGATATTGCGCCGGTGTGAGCTTTGCAAAGTGGTACGTAAACCACTTACACGCAGGAGCAGGTGTTTGATATTCGCGCAAATCCTCTGGGGCATCTGATCTCTTCGCAAGACAAAGCCACTCCACAGCAGGGCTTGGCAAGTGTTTTCTGTGCAGGGGCGTCTGAGTAAAAGGGAAGGCAAAGGGCTTTGGAATGTTTGTCAAGCCGTAAAAGGATGCGTAGGAGGCCTATGGGTGCGCAGTGGTGAGCACGATGGCCTCGACGATGTTGGAATTAACACGATGTCGGCACGGATGCAGCCCTGGCCAGATCAGCGTGGGCCATAGGCCATGTTCTGCCCTGAGACAGCTCACGGGACCGGGTGTGCGACGAGCTCAACCTTGACGGCAACCTTAACAGCTTGCTGTGAGACGCGCGGCCACGAGCATCTATAATAGGCCTCCGATACAAGGGAAGCCAATGATGGCGCTACATTACCATACATTCAGCAGGGGACAAGATCAAAGCAAAAGAGTGAGACGAGACAGTCGCAAGGGAGCATCAGGTCGTGGCACAAACTGGTCTCGACGTCAACGTTGCGTGATCAGCAAAGTACGACACATCGTGGGCCGTCAGGGTCTCACTTTAAGTTGCAAGCTTGACCCTCGACCAAATTATGGTGGCTGGGCGCGATAAGAAAGACCCTTTACCTTTTTGGATCATCACCATCGGCACTAGGCCTTTCCGTTTACGAAACATGCTTAATTGAGGACAGGAAAAGGGTGGGAAACCTTGGGGTTCTAGCCCGTGCCGATGCCAGCATACGTGCGTAACAGGGGCTGGATGCGGGAGCGCTCCGAGCACATTCACGGACCTACAAATCGCCATGGGAATATTTGATTTGCCGGTGCAACAGTACAGGACCGGGAGTGGGTTGCAGGCAAAATGATGCTCCCCCGGACGAACATCCATTTCTGAAGAATGGGTCCGATTAGCACCAGGTGCGTAATATGTATGGTATAATTGTGCCAGCTGTGGTCCCCGAAACAGCCTCGCTACCGGTAGCCAAGATTGGCAGGGAGCTGGGGAGCCAGCGCGCCATATTGACGATGAAACGGAGGAGTAAAATGCCTCATGGGGAGACGGCAAAGGGCCCCAAAGGCCAAGCAAATACACGAGGCACGGGACGCCGAGCACTTGAGGCAAACAGAGGCCGGCCACATATGTACGAGTAGCGAGGACTGAGGCAGACGATGTGTAGTACGCTTGGCGCTGCAGCCTTCGTCGCATGGGGAGACATTGCTACAGTTCGGCGAGGGATGTCACCATCGTGTAAGCCGAGTGATGGTTGCTGGGTAAGGGGCCAAGGTCCCTAGGGGTTTCATACGAGCACAGTTGCAGCCGCCCGCTCGTGCTCTACCGCAATTAGAGTGCAGGGCGGTTCCTGACGGTGGCGCCACGCACTGTCGCCGCACCGCGCTACAGCGCTGTACTTTTGTTCTTGGGCTTCTGAGTCCCGTTTTGGCAGGCAGGCATGGAGAAGTCTGGGGTTGAAGGGTAGTGAAGGGTTTGGAGGACGGCCGTCGGCGGGTGCCATGCGCCACGGCGTACCTGGATATCCACCGAGAGGCTGCAGGTGTTCCATTTTATAGCTTATTCTTGGTTTATTTTATTTAATTTGTGTATTTAGCTTCTCCGCAGTGTAGTTGCCATTACTTAATTCTTTGGACAAGCAGTAAGGCTGTCGGGGGCCAAGGAAGGAAAGGCCGCGCCTGCGGCTCCTAAGGGCTAACGTCTGACGGAGAGAAGCATGATCGAAGGCGTCTTTGTGTACGGAGTACGAGTACGCGACCTAGGGAAAGTGGAGATGCCCTTTTCGCTGAATGCGTCTTTCAAAAGACGGGATGGCAAAACGTACTCGTACAGTACTGTACATGGATATTACTCGTACCCATAGCCAAAGGGCAAACCGGGGCAACTGAGGTGAGCTGAGGTGAGGTCGCAGAAGCCCTGATGACGACATTTGGGGCTCTTGCATCGAGCGGCCATTGACGGGGGGGGGGGGACTCAGGGCAAGGGAAGGGCCGGAGAAATCAGCATCAGCGACAAATTTGGTGTCTTTACGAGTAATTGGTGTGGAGTAGAGCGCCAATCGCGAGGATGAGAGAAGAGAGAGAGACGCCTATCGGCCAAGCCGGGCCCCGGTCCCGGATGGGGATGGGAGTGAGAGCGAGCCACCAAAAACCAGCGTAGCGAGATATGGGAAAAAGCGAGACGTCATCTGGGACAAGGACAAAAGGGACCATGGTCTTTTTACTCGTACGGGAATTGCCTATGGGGACGTACGGACCCAAAAGAAAAGAGGCCCATTACGGAATAGGAAACAGAATACACTGGGGCAGGGGTCAGGGCCAAAATAAAAATGGGAAAAGGCAGAGAGAGAGAGAGAAAAATCGGAATGTCCGTACCATGTCCGCGGAAATCCAGCTCGGTGTCTGTACGTGGTGTGGTGTGTACTGCAACTGGGTAACGCTTGGTGCGGTGCGGTGCGGTGCGGTGCGGTGGCGGTCGCGGTGGCGGTCGCGGTTCGGCCGGGCCTGAGAGGGTTATTACTATACTCGTAGTAATACTCGTACCTGCGCTGAGTCGCCGCCCGTGGCCAGAAGTGCGCCGCCAGTGACCTGCCAGCCGGGTGGGTGACGGAACGGAGCCTCCACTGTATTTTAGGCTGCATAGGGCAACATGGGCGCCCGCGGGTGTGGAACCTCCGGAAGCGCCCAGGGGTTTTTGGTTTTTTTAGGTGGCCGCTGCCGGATGTACTTGCCGTTTCGTGGGCGCTGGAACCGCTATTTTTTCTTTCGCGAGCCTTTTTTCGCTCTCTTCCAGAGGGCCAGGTTTCGTTTTACAGTGGGCACTCGGCCGGAATCGCTGGGCGCTAGGGTACCGGCGAAGCAGGGCTAGTTGCCGTAGGTACTATGGTATTCCACCACTAGGGCGCTGTTGAGAGTAAGCAGAATACAGGGCCGTACAGTGAGTGTACTGATACTTGTTGCTGGGCTATAACTGGGGACCATGGTACAGTGCATAGTGAGGGCTACGGGGGGCTATTTTCAGCGGGTGCGATACTGTGTTGTATGTCCCGTAGTAGCTGTAGATTTTCTTGGGAAACGAATTGGCTACTCGTGTGTGTATTCGATATTTCTGTGAGCGATTCGGAAGTATTTCACGCAGAAAGGGCCAACGTAGAACTTTTTAACTCGTATGTATTCCGTACTCGTATGCGCCCTACTCTCGGCCGACGTGGGAGTGGGCGCCCAGCCGGAAGGTGGTCATGTCAGGCCACGATGCTGTACTGGCTTTCTCCGTGGACCGGGACAGGCTGGTTTGGGGGCCCTGAGCGACTCGTCATGGGCAAGCCACCCCCGGTGACTGACTATGTACATAGTATATGGGAAAGGCCTCTTGCTACGAGTAGTTGTCGTTGTACGGTAAAGGAGGCGTACGAGTAGAGATAACGAGGCTGTCATCGTGTGATTCAGAGTCAGGAAAAGGGTCAAGATCAAGGCCGCAATCCAATCAAGATGATTCTGCGAAACACTGCCTTGTCTCTCTGGTCATTTTGTCTTTGCCATGTCTCTCTCACTCTCTCTCGCCCGTCGCTCGCTTGCCTCACGGACGGCGATAGACCCGGTTGGCGGCCCAGGGCGGCGCGGCGACCAAAAAGAACGCACTGTGCCGCCTCGACCCAATTCATACAGTGTGGCATCATGTACCCCATACCGATAACCACCCACTGAGTAAAGAGAGCCCAGTTAAAAAAAAAAAAAATGCTGCCCAGGGTGGGTGGTGTGGGCGAGTAGAGTAGAGTGATGGGCAGGCGGCATGCTGGCGCCCCCGGAAGCGACCCCCAAATACCAACACTGTTCATCCCCCCATCCCAAGTTAGGCCATCGAATCCATCGAAAAAAAAAATAAAAGCCCCCTCCACAAAAAATGTGCAGCAGAGGACTTGCACAGGGGACACACACACAGCAGCAGGGATCCCGCTCTTCGCTCTCTATCACTCACTACTCGTATGGAAAATGGGCCAGCACAACACACGCCCCCCTCCCCCCCCGAAATGGGTTCAGAAAGTGTCCACAAATTGGGGCGCCACTTTGGCACACACCTACTGGAGATGCCGGCGCGGTGCGGGTTTGGCAGGCAAGGTAAACTCTGTAGCGGGTGGTGGAAGAGAGCGATACTGCGGCGCTACAGAGAGCGACAGCGAGAGAGAGAGAGAGTGCGAGCAGTCGTGAAAAATGCGAGGGCCATCGTACATGGCATGTACCCATCGGCTTGTACCTATACCGTGTTTTATTTTTTCTCTCTCTCTCTCTCTCTGGCCTTGCAGTGTCTCTTGGTTTCCATTTTTGCCTGTACATACTGCCGTACTCCGTAGACGACCCAAGCGAAACAAAGCTCGTTTGTTTACTCGTAGCTCGGCGCCGTCATCGCATAGTGCTGCTGCTACTCGTAGACTAGCCCCAAACCATACAATCCTCTCTCATGGCACAAAAACTCAATCCGCGCCCAGCAGAAGCATGTCGTCACCCCATCTCGCTTTCACTGGCGCCACCCGGGCACCTTGTCTGGGGGAGGTACCTTGGGGGATGCAGTACAGGCTTTCGACTGGCATTGCTTGCGTTCTCGCCGGCTGCTGATGGCGCGAAGCTAGGGCCGGCACTAGCTGGGGGTTTTGGGAGGGGGGGGGGGGGGGAGACAGGCACCGATGCCTCCAAACAAAGCGTGAGAGTTACAAATGATACTTTGGTCTCGCCCACCGTAAACATACGGCGAGTACTTGACTAGTACCAGTGAGCCCAGCACGAGCATCGGCCGGACCGCCCACACACACACACTGAGAGTCTCCCACAGTGAGAGAGAGAGTGAGAGTGCGAGAGACAAACATCCACACACCCCCCCATGCTTTGGCCCCCCCATTCCCGTACCATTCCGCCGTCATCCCCAGCAAAGAGTGACCTGACCTTGTTTGGCTCCTCTTCGTCCCGGTCCTGCCAGATTCCCTCCCCATCGCGCGGGAAATACTCGTACTACCATAGTAGAAGAGCAAAAGAGAGACGGAAGGAAGGAAAAAAGGCTAACCTCACGCCCACGGCGCCGCCAGCTTTTTCCCACTCGCCCACGCCAGCCCACACTTTTGCACGCCTGCCCACGCCCATCCAAACACTAAACCCGGCCCGTTCATAGAAATACTTCTTCCCGCCCATCCCAAGACACCTTTTTGCTTTCCTCTCTTCTTCTTTTCCTTCTCGTCACCCACGAATGCGTTGCACCTAGACGACACCTACTTTTACTTCGTGCGGTGTTCGACACTTTCTTTCTTTTTTTCTTTTCCCTTCATCCCCCGCCCCCTCTCCACTCCAGAAGCAAAGAGCATCAACGCTCGCATTCAAGCGCCCCTCGTCTTGTTTGCACCGGCACTTCGCTTGCCCACCCGCGGTCCCTAAGGAAACCACCCAAGAAACAAAAAAGAAATCCTACAGGCAGCTTTTTGAACCTACCCATCGTTCGCCATGGCTGACAACAAGGATGTCGGCGCTCCCGCGCTCGACACCAACATCGAGTCTGGCAACTTCGACGAGAAGAAGCACCAGCAGGCCAACGTCCCTCCCCCCAAGGAGCCCGCCGCCTCTGATGAGGAGGAGGATGAGGACATGGATGCCCTCATCGAGGACCTCGAGTCCGAGGACGGCCACGCCGGTCTTGACGAGGAGGAAGAGGAGGGCACTCCCGGTGGCGGCCGTACCGTCCCCGAGGACATGCTCCAGACGGACAGCCGTGTTGGTCTGACCGAGTCCGAGGTCACCACCCGTCGCCGCAAGTACGGTCTCAACCAGATGAAGGAGGAGAAGGAGAACCTGATTCTCAAGTTCCTCGGCTACTTTGTCGGCCCTATCCAGTTTGTCATGGAGGTGAGTTTTGTTTCTACTGTTCTGTTTTTGTTTTGTTTGGCGGCCCTGGGGTGCTCCGTTTGTCATGTTTGGCTACGGGAACTCTACGGTCTACACTTCATTTTCCCCCCTCATCAATTCATCTGCTCCTTTTCGCCATGGCCAGCAAAACACGCAGCCGCCGTTTTAGTTGAGATTCCGTGCTTTGGCCGGGCTCAATGGCTGGTATTGCGTGTGTTATTGGCAGGCGCATGGGGAGCGTTGTTTTGCATGTCTCGCTCTTTGTTTTGGCCGTCACGCCCCGATTGGGAATACCGGCGGGCCCGTCCACTCTCATTTTTTTTTCTCGTCTGCGCGCCTTTTTTCTTCCGCCGCAGATTAGCTGGCTCCACACGAGCTTTTGCGCCCGCCGCCCATTGGCTGCCCGGCCGCTTTTAGTGGAGGAGCCGATCCATCCGGGCCTGTTCCAACGTGCCCCACTGTGCACTTGGGTCTGGCTGGGTCTCAAAACCGGACCTGCCTGGCGCCGTGGCCCGGCGGACGCCTCGCTCTCGCGAACCAGAGCCTGGGTCCCGTGTCGCGCTAGCCTGGGTTCATTCGTGTGCCGCGGAATTGCCTCTGCGCCGCTGGGAACGGACGCTCGACGCTCTCGACGCCCGCTGCTGGCTGCGCACTGGAATTGGTTCCGAACCTTGGCCAGCGCAGACGCAGAGGCCCTCTCTGAGTGCGCCGCTGACCGCGTCGAGTGCACCGGCCCGTCCGTGCAACGACGCTGCCTGTCGCAATGGCCATTGCTGGTGGATTTTTTTCGGCCGTGACGGCGGCTCTTCGCCCCAGAGAAAAGTCGTCGCGCAAAAAAAAGACACCAGAATCGGCCCATTACCCCAATTTTCCATGCTTGCGCGCCATTCCCCTCGCCAATTCGCACTGCTACCCCCCAAAAATTTTGCCTGCGACCCGCCCGCTAACGTACATTCTCCAAATTAGGCCGCTGCTGTTCTCGCTGCCGGTCTCGAAGACTGGGTCGATTTCGGTGTCATTTGCGCTCTTCTGCTCCTCAACGCCGCTGTTGGTTTCATCCAGGAGTTCCAGGCCGGTTCCATCGTCGACGAATTGAAGAAGACTCTTGCCCTCAAGGCTGTCGTCCTCCGTGACGGTACCCTCAAGGAGGTTGAGGCCCCCGAGGTCGTTCCCGGTGATATCCTCCAGGTTGAGGAGGTAAGTTTTTCTCATTATACAGCTCATTACCAAAAAGCAATCGACTAACTCCTTCTCTCTCAGGGTACCATTATCCCCGCTGATGGTCGCATTGTGACCGAAGATGCTTTCCTCCAGGTTGATCAGTCCGCCATCACTGGTGAGTCCCTTGCTGTCGACAAGCACAAGGGCGACAACTGCTATGCTTCCTCCGCCGTCAAGCGTGGTGAGGCTTTCGTCGTCGTCACCTCCACTGGTGACAACACCTTTGTCGGTCGCGCCGCCGCCCTCGTCTCTCAGTCTGCTGGTGGCACTGGTCACTTCACTGAGGTCCTCAACGGCATTGGTACGATTCTGCTCGTCCTTGTCATTGTCACCCTCCTGGTTGTCTGGGTCTCCTCGTTCTACCGCTCCAACGGTATTGTCGAGATCCTCCGCTTCACCCTGGCCATTACCATTGTCGGTGTCCCCGTCGGTCTTCCCGCTGTCGTCACCACCACCATGGCTGTCGGTGCCGCCTACCTCGCCAAGAAGCAGGCCATTGTCCAGAAGCTCTCCGCCATTGAGTCCCTTGCTGGTGTCGAGATTCTCTGCTCCGACAAGACTGGTACCCTGACCAAGAACAAGCTCTCTCTCTCTGAGCCCTACACCGTCCAGGGTGTCGAGGCCGATGACCTGATGCTCACTGCCTGCTTGGCCGCTTCCCGCAAGAAGAAGGGTATCGACGCCATTGACAAGGCTTTCCTCAAGTCTCTCAAGTACTACCCCCGTGCCAAGTCCGTCCTCTCCAAGTACAAGGTCCTCGAGTTCCACCCCTTCGACCCCGTCTCCAAGAAGGTCCAGGCCCTCGTCGAGTCTCCCCAGGGTGAGCGCATCACCTGCGTCAAGGGTGCCCCTCTCTTCGTCCTCAAGACCGTCGAGGAGGACCACCCCATCCCCGAGGAGGTTGATAAGGCCTACAAGAACTGCGTCGCCGAGTTCGCCACCCGTGGTTTCCGTTCTCTTGGTGTTGCCCGCAAGCGTGAGGGTGGCTCTTGGGAGATTCTCGGTATCATGCCCTGCTCTGACCCCCCTCGCCACGACACTGCCCGCACCATTAACGAGGCCAAGACCCTTGGTCTGTCCATCAAGATGTTGACTGGTGACGCCGTCGGTATTGCCCGTGAGACTTCCCGCCAGCTCGGTCTCGGCACCAACGTCTACAACGCTGAGCGCCTTGGTCTCGGTGGTGGTGGTGACATGCCCGGTTCCGAGGTCTACGACTTTGTCGAGGCCGCTGACGGTTTCGCCGAGGTCTTCCCTCAGCACAAGTACTCCGTCGTCGAGATTCTCCAGCAGCGTGGCTACCTCGTTGCCATGACTGGTGACGGTGTCAACGACGCTCCCTCCCTGAAGAAGTCTGATACTGGTATTGCCGTCGAGGGCGCCTCTGACGCCGCCCGCTCCGCCGCCGATATTGTTTTCCTTGCCCCTGGTCTCGGTGCCATTATCGATGCCCTCAAGACTTCCCGCCAGATTTTCCACCGCATGTACGCCTACGTTGTCTACCGTATCGCCCTGTCCCTGCACATGGAGATCTTCCTCGGTCTCTGGGTCGCTATCCTCAACCGCTCTCTCAACATTGAGCTCGTCGTCTTCATTGCCATTTTCGCTGATATCGCTACCCTGGCCATTGCCTACGACAACGCTCCCTACTCCCAGACCCCCGTCAAGTGGAACCTGCCCAAGCTTTGGGGTATGTCCGTCCTCCTCGGTGTTGTCCTGGCTGTCGGTACCTGGATCTGCTTGACCACCATGTTGGCCAACTCCAAGGACGGCGGTATCGTCCAGAACTTCGGTAACGTCGATGAGGTTCTCTTCCTCGAGATCTCCCTCACTGAGAACTGGCTCATCTTCATCACCCGTGCCAACGGCCCCTTCTGGTCTTCCATCCCCTCTTGGCAGCTCAGCGGTGCCATTCTCGTTGTCGATATCCTGGCCACCTTCTTCTGTATCTTTGGTTTCTTCGAGGGTATGGAGCAGACCAGCATCGTCGCTGTCGTCCGTATCTGGATCTTCTCCTTCGGTGTCTTCGCCATCATGGGTGGTCTCTACTACTTCATGCAGGGCAGCTCCGGCTTCGACAACCTTATGCACGGCAAGTCCCCCAAGAAGGACCAGAAGCAGCGTTCGCTGGAAGACTTTGGTAAGTTTATACTCTATCCTCTCTGCACTCTGCATTACAGCATGCTAACTATGTTCCAGTTGTCTCCCTCCAGCGTGTCTCGACCCAGCACGAGAAGTCTCAGTAAATACGGCTTTTGTTGTTGTTACATACCCGCATGGTGAATATTTTCACCTGCCCTTTCGTCTTCTCTATGTTCAAATTTTGCATTGTATGAGTCGTATTGGAGCATTGGGCGTGTTTGAAAGGATTGGCAAGGCAACTAGTCATACCCGTAGAACCGCCCTCTTCTAGACAATTAATGATAAAACAGTAAAAATAACCTGTCTACTGTGCCGTGCCATCCACGTGTGTGTGTGACGTAGCATGTCTTGTCTAAAACGTCGTTGCTGATCTGTAGTGGAAGCCTGCCAAGCCTCTGCATATGCCGCCTCTTTGCTTTTTGGTGCGGGCCGAGATCGTGCAGGGTGTCATACATGACGGCTGCGATGGCGATGCGATGCTGCCGGTCGACTGCCAAGCTGACCCAAAGTGACAAAGTCACGTGATATCTCATTTTGACCTCAACTCGTCATGAGCCTGACGACTGCCACACTTACAGCCTGCATATACACCTGACGACTTTCTCTTTTCTTTCTCAGAGTGACTGGAATTGCAGTTCATGAATACGACATGGAAGATTTACGACGCTGAAAATTTTTCCCCTTTTTCAAAAGCAATGGGCTGGCAACTGACACTGCCCTTGTCGTAAAGATGCCTGTTGAGATTCCAGGTTATTACTATGGTGAGTTTTTTCTTCTTCTGTAATTGTATTTTTTTTTCCATCGTTGAATGGGAAGATGGGATAGCATGACTTATTGATGATGTATGCGCAGACGAAGAGAAGAAAAAGTACTTCAAAATCGAAAAGTCTCACACGGCACCCTCATCGGCAGCATGGTCCTCCGACGCAGTCAAGCGGCGCAAAGTGCAGGACACGGTGCGCGAGGCCGCTCGTCAGCGGGCGTGGCTGGTGCGGAACCACATTCGTCGTCACGAGCTGTTGAGGCGTGACGTCGTTTCCAGCGGTCTGCTGGCGCGGGAGCTGCGGCTGCAACAGCTGCATCCGGGGGGGAGTGACGATGTTGGCGACGTGGGGTGCGCGGCTTGGGCGGGGGGAGTCGTGGATAAAGGGTCTGTGCCGTTTGTGCCGAGTTTTGCGAGGGAGCGGTTTGCGAATATGCCGTGTTTTTATGTCTCGGGGGAGGATGAGAAGACGGGGTTGGGGGTTGCGTATGCGAGTGAGTGACTCTTCTTGGCATCTGGGTTGTTGTTTATGGGGAAACTAATGTCTTTTACAGCGTTGGATGAGGAGACTCTTATTGGGAGTTATATTGCCATGGATCAGAATGATAGGTATGTTTGCGGGTGGACTTGTATACGGCCTGCTGGGAAGGAAATGCTGACCGAGTTCTGCTAGAATCAACTTTCATCCCGACGCAGCGCAGAGCATGTCGAGGTGGCAAGGCCTGCGCGCAGAAATGATTCGGTGCCCGCAAATGTCGTCGATAAAGTACCACGCGCCCTCGCATCGCATGCTGCTCACGTCCAGGGAACCCGACCACAGCTGCGGGCTGTACTTTTTCTCCCCGCCGCTCTCTTCCGACCACGACGATCGGCCGCACTGGTTGCTCGGCGAGAGTAAGTTTCTCTCCCTATGCTGTGCATAATGTCAATTTGTAATCCTGCTAACAGCCAGCCTAGCCAGCCATTACCAGAGACTCTACATCCGCCATCGCCTGCGCGACGAGTGGCTCGTCCACCAGTGCACACCCGCCCCGGCATCATCCGACCTTCTCTGCGTCATCGGCACCAACGCCGGCATCCTGCGCGTACGCTCCAACGACACGATGGACTGGATCTCGGCACCGAATCCATCAGCACCGCACGCCGCGAGACCAAAGGGACCCGGCAAGCAGACGCCGCGCGAAATCTTTGACCAAGACTTTCAAGCCGGCAATCACAACGTCCTCCTCGCGGGCGGGCGGCAGCCGCGCCTGTGGACGGGAGACCTCCGCGCCGCCGAGGCAGAGTGGTCGTATATCCCGCACGCGAGCTCCGTCGCGCACCTGCGCAGCATCAACGAGCACCAGGTTCTCGTTGCGGGGTTACAGAACTCCATGTGCATGTACGACTTGCGCTTTGGAGCACGCAACGACGCCAGTGCCGCAGCGAGGCCGCAGGTGCGCGGAAACAGCGCGCGGCCGATGCTGGTGTTTGAGGGGTATAAGAACGAGGCGCATTTCCATACGGGCTGGGATGTGGACTTGCAGCTGGGCGTCGTGGCGGCCGCGCATGATGACGGCACGGTGAAGCTTTTTTCGCTGGGGAGCGGGCGGATGATGCGCGCGCGGGGGGAGATGGTGACGAGGTCGGAGACGCCGGTGAGGGCGCTCATGTTTCGCCGCATGCCGAGGGAGAAGATGCCGAGTTTGTGGGTGGGGGAGGGGCCGTCGTTGAGGAAGTTTTCGTTTGGGGTCGGGGAGCTGGGGGATGAGATGTGAGGTGTGAGAGGTGTATATGGTAGTAAGGTGCAGTACATGATTGTTCATTTGTTTCTTTTTGGGTAATTGGAGTTGGTGGTTGTTTTTTTTTAGATCGGATACCCTTTTTGATACTGCAACATGTATACATATACGTATACAACCTGAGTTTACAAAACGAACGGCTGGAAATACTGTTTAAATCACTGTACCAATAAGCGCAAGATGGTATGGAGGCTATATTGTATAGTAACATGTCCCGCCTCTAATGAGATTATGCAGCCAGATTATCTATTTTAATAATATTTTATATGAGAGGACCAGAACGTAGATGGGAGGCACGCAAAATGGCAACTTTTGCTCTTCTTGCCAACTCCAGTAGCAAGTGAGGACATTCCAGCAAAAGTGTCAGACCAAAAACCACCACCAGTCTTCCATCCGTCTACGCAAGTGCGTTTTCTAGAAGCGGCGGAACTTGGCGCCGACATTCTTCCTGCTGAAACCTTCGTCATCACCCTGGCCCTCTGCCGGACCAGGACCAGCGCCGCCTGCAGGCTGTTGGTTATCAGCAGGGCCAGGACCAGCACCGGGGCCTTGGTTATCGGCAGGGCCAGGACCAGCACCGGGACCTTGGTTATCAGCAGAGCCAGGACCAGCACCGGGACCTTGGTTGTCAGCAGGGCCAGGACCAGCACCAGGACCTTGGGTGTCGGCAGGGCCAGGACCAGCACCAGCACCGGGACCTTGGTTGTCAGCAGGACCAAGACCAGCACCGGGACCTTGGTTATCAGCAGGGCCAGGACCAGCACCGGGACCTTGGTTATCAGCAGGGCCAACACCAGCACCAGGACCTTGGGTATCGGCAGGACCAAGACCAGCACCGGGACCTTGGTTGTCGGCAGGACCAGGACCAGCACCGGGACCTTGGTCAACAGGACCAGAACCACCAGCGGGACCAGGACCGCCGCCCGGCTGCTGGGTAGAGAGAGCCCAATCCAGCGTGCCAACAATATCAGCCAACTGTCCCTGAGCCCTGCCAATCGAGTCAGACACTCCGACCGTCTTCCACGCCAGGTCGTTGGCAAGAGAGCCCGAAGCCCCCGGGTTGCTGTTGAGGAAAGCGGTGAACTCATCCCTTAGTTGGCCAATACTGTCGCTGTAAGACTGGGCCATCTGCTGGAGGCGCCTTGCTGCGTCGCCGTCGATGCCTTGCACCTGGGCTTGGGCCAGGGCCGCGGCAAAGAGGGTGGCAAGCGTAGCAGTCTTCATGATGTGCGTTTGTTTGATTCTTTTCGATTCTTTATTTGTCGTCCCGTATTTTTTCGATTCCAACAGTGTGTAATAGGCGTAAGCGACAGAATAGTAAAAGGGTATCAGTGGATCAAGGAAAGCCGTTTGTGGTGCTGCTTAAGCGCCGAGGGAAAACGGGGCAGCGTCAACTTATACAGCAGCTTTCTCCATGGAACATGGGATATCCAGAGTACCATGGAGCTTCCCGAGGTCTAGGCCCCATTGGATGATTAACGCTTCAAAGAACGCAAGCGCGGCAATAACATCATTTCCACCAGAGGCTTGTGGTTGGACCCGTTCGTTTGTGGTGAAGCAGGCTGAGGCTGAAAAGCCCCTGCGCTTACACAGCGGATTGCCAAATGACAGGACGCGCTGGCCCCCAGTAGACAGAATCTAGGCTCGGTAGTGCCAGGATCGCCCTAGCCATAGCCCAATCGGCAAAGCGGCCTTAGCCGGATTTTTTGATATTTTTGTGACGAAGCCAAGTTTTCTAGGCACCGTTGACCAAGCCTCATGGCGCGAGGCACCACCCAATCAGGCTGTACGGGGAGCGAAGTGATTGCGGATCCCCTTGCTCTTAGCTGGTTTCAGCCTGTTCTTTTTAGGGGTATATCTTGCTGTCGTGCAGTCAAGGGTTCACATGCAGTTGAAATGCGTGTTTTTCAGAGGCAATGGCTGGCTGTTTGATATTATAATTTAGCCTGATGCAAGAGAGAGGCGCTCCGGCTCCTGATCGTATTGTTGCTGTACTGGCTTATGGTAGCCTAAAATATAAATCCAGTTCTTAATGGAAGCTTGACATGTAGAGCCCGTCGTCATCTGTGCTGTGGTACCTGGGCGGCTAACAAGTCCTGTCTCAACTGGAAAAGCTATCTCCATGGCCCCTTTGCGCCCTCTCTACCTTCCACCTGGAGAAAGTGACGAGCCAGTAGAATGCCCCGCATGTCTGTTAGCGCTAGTAGACGCTCCCGATGTAGGCGAAATATTGCAGGTATCCGCTAGCGCTGGCAGCTGCCTCCCAAACACCTCACCAAGCTTCCAGTTGTCGAGGTTGCGCAGGTGTCGTTCGAAGACTGGGTTAATCATAAGCTCGCCGGAATTAGGGCTCTGCAAAAGCGTGTCTGTGTCGTGATATGGCCATGAGAGCGTGAGGGTCGTAGTATAAGGGATGAAGAAGTTGTCAAAATGGTATTCAGGCTGGTTGCAGACCTGCACCAGCTTCTCGCGCATGCGCGGAAAGGGGAGGTGATCCAGCCACGCCGGGTGCGGCGTGTAGAGCTGGCACTGGAGCGGGCGTGCCCATGGCGGGAGACGCTCGTAGTTTTCTCTTGTTGGAGATACCTGCCAGCGCATGATGAGGAACATGATGTACAGCACAGCCACGCGTTCCGGAAGGCCTGAGATGTCGGGGAACTTGGCGAGGATGTCGGTGAAGACGCGCGAGAGAGGGTGACTGTAGACGCTGGATTCCGGGTTAAGGAGCGACGAGATGGATGGGTACTGGGGCCCGATGACCTTGTGCACTGATTCTCCCTCGGCGGTTCGTTGGCGTCGCTCGTGCAGGAAGTCGAGAAGGAGAGAGTCGAGTGGACAAGTGGGAGCGTTGTTTCTCACAGGCGCCGCGAATCGCGGTATCATGCCTACGTTGGGATCGCCAGAGTCAATCACGTCGTCTGCCTGGCTTCTGAATTCGTGCCCTGGATTGCTCGTGTCCTGGCACGCGAAGCCTGTCGGGAAAGCGGCTTGGTAGTTGGACCAGCCGACCTGAGGAGCTGGAGATGCGTGGCTGTACGGTGTCGAAGGGCTATCTTGCTTCCCGTGGGTATAATGATGCCGAGGTGAGTCGGTATGGCTGTGAGTAGTGCTGTCGAGCTTTGTTACTTGCTGCTCAGCACCAAGGAGGAACCCAAGGCCAAGTCGCTCCGGTCCCATGTCCAGGCCATGTAGAAGCTGCTCACGCTGGTGACTAAGGTCCGCCTGCGGAGCAACTCCACCTTTTGAAAGCGACGGTTTCCTGCTTGACGTGTTCGCCTGCCCCTGGTGCAAACGATGTTGAGAATGGTTGTCGCTGGAGCTCTGGCTGTGCGACGACTTTGGTGGCTCATGTCGCGTTGTGTGTGATTGTGTTGACATCTGGCTCTTTCCCGCAGAGCCTGGGGTACTTGTCAGCATGTCGTTTGGAAGCTTTTTTTTTTATGCGAACAGACTGACCTATCATGGGTTGCAGCAGCCCGACAATATCTGCCAGGCGTTTTCTCATGTCCTCGTTCTCGCGCTCAACGGCCTCTTTCGCGCGGACAACAGCCTGAAGCTCTTGATATGGCTTCTGGTTCGTCAGTTCCTCAATGCGGCGCTCCAGCTCTTGAATCTGGTTCTTGGTCCGCTCGCGGATAGCCCGCTGAGCCTCACGATCTATGGCACAGTATGTCAACAGCACTTCTTTGCATAGGCCATGGTGCGCCCTCAGAAGGGAGCATTGCTTACCGTTTGCCCGTTTCTTGGCCAGCTGTTCCGGCGTCATGTGGGCGACGCCTCTGCCCCCAGCTGCCATCTTGCGCTTCTTGGACGAAGGCTGAAGATCCTCGCTCTTATCCTCGGTATTGGCGGACAATGCTTCACTCTCATCGTCTATGGCCCTTTGTGGGCCGATGTCCTCCGGCCGGCTTCCTGTGCCGATGCCGGGAGTTGGGGCCATGCTGGGCAATACGCCGATAGCTATAAAAAGCAGGGTCCGGGGTCCAGGATCCTGGTGACACAACCACTGATGGCCACGGCACTTGCTGGAGTCGTTGCCGTAGACTTTCCCCTGGTTCGGACTCTTCGATAAGCCCAATTGATGCCTACAGAACGCGTACTACTCTCTTCAACAACGCCAAGCAATGCATCGAGGCTGGCGCAGCGGCCCTATCGGCTCGCGGTTCCGATGGTGGAGATGGGCGGCGGCGTGCGGTGCCTTGACGCGTGGGCGCTGCTTGAATCAGATTGAAGTATCCAGGGTGGCCATTTTCGAGTCAGGAGCGTTGCGTGTTGGAGAGACTCGATTAGCTAAGCGATCTTGGCTAACGCTTGGAGACGCGCTGCCACTGTACAGACACCAATGCATGGTATCGCAATGTTTGATAAACTGAGAGACGAAAACATTGGAATTTGGGAGGATAATTTTGATGGCGAGGAAAAGGCGCAAGGCGCTGCAGCCACAGCTGTAGGAATATGAGTTGGCGGTTTATTTGGCGCCGACACGGGTGCTGTCACACGTAGGATCAACATCGCACACAAAGTAAGGACCTCATTGTACTAAAAGTTTTAGTACAAGCATGCTAAAAAAGCGCACACACCTAAATAGTATATTTTGGTAGTGATCTACTATAATGCATTTAATTATTATTATTTCACTTTTGTTCCCTTCTTGACTTGATTGTATCAATGCAGAAAATGGGTTGCGGCAAAGTTACACCGCATACTTGGAGGATGTGCGTGTCACAAACCTACTCTGTAACTGCCGACAGCGGGCAATGCAGAGCACATTTACGGATCCTTGGCCTGGTCTCATTGGGTTACAAGGGCATGGATACTTGGCCAGTTGCTGAGCAGGTCGTTCACTGGCAGACATGGTCTGCATGGGGCTCCGCCGATTGGATCCAATGGCTTTCCAGGGGTCCGCTACAGGTAGTGCAAGTATTGTAGTGAATACTGGTGAATTGCCAGGTGCTCAACGGAGCCTACTGTTCTACGAGTCGTCGGTCTGGAGCTTATAGGAGCTATGAGCTTCATCGAGATGCGTCGCCTGGCGACGCATAGAATCCCTTTTGCGGCCATTATCATGGCGCTTCGAAGCACTGCTGCTACGGCGTCCCAACTTCGGAACCCCGTCAATTTCGGCATCTCAGATTTTCCAGCAAACTCTCAAAATATGTGCCATCGATAACCGAGCGCCGTTTGGTGATGTAGCTTGAGCCATCCCGCCGTAGTGGCCTATGCGCAGCAGCCAGGTGGGATCGACATGCTGCAAATGCTGGAAAGAGGGGGCTTGTCTTGGGTGCCGTGAAGCAGCATGGTGCAGCACGGAGAGGGAGACGCCTTGCGCTCGCAGCAGTCCTTCGACAGAGCGCCACTACCTGTGATGGCCTAAAGCCACTGGGTATTTGAGTTGGAGCGGCCATATGACCAGTTGATTCCGCGCGCCATGACAAGGGCAGATCGATCGGGGCGGCCAAGAACTGGGGCGACAAAGACTGACCTCATAGCCCAAGGCGGGGGAACAGTTTATTTCGTCACTGGGAGACTAGGCGGCGACCTAATTTTTGCGACCGAGCAGTGATTGGTTCACTGGGGCACGCACTAGTCGAGGGCGCGACACCACCAAGTCGAGAACCATGTTGCCGCTGAGACACGATTGCATCAATGGCAAAATTGTCCAGTTGTAGCGTACCTACTCGTAAACGGCGGGACGTGTACACGCTATCCTGTTGGGGGAAAAACGGCTGTTGCCAGTGTGGGTGAATCCTAAGCTGCGACATAGAATGCGGATTCGGGCGTCCAGACTCTTGTCAGCGTGCACTCCGCCTGTCAAGTTGTGCAGTTGCATCAGTTACACTCACGATCTGCGCCGCATCTTTGCACACCGAGCGAGCAGACTTTTGGAGTATTGGCAGCACTGGTGCAGCCTCACCGTTGATGGGTCTTTGAAGTGGTCCTGCAGAAAAGGGTCCGCAGTGTACGAGCACGTCTGCATACTCGTAGAAATGAGCCATTTCTTTGAAGCGACAGCAGTCAGACAGCGGCAGGGCACGTAACATGTAGGCGGCTCAGGTTATGCTTGGTAACATGCAACGACAGAGTGGATGCCACCCTGTTTTTTCGTCTGCTGCGGAGGCCGTAATTTGTTGAGCCCTGAGTGGTGTTCGTGGGTCTGGATGGACGGGTAGACGCCCACCCAGAGCCAGGGCCCTTGCTAGCCGCAGAGTTGGAGTTGGAGTTGGGATGTGTGGCGCTGCGATCAGCCATGCTGTGCGTCCGCATAGAGTCGCAGCTTAGACGAGAAGGGCGAGGTGGTGCAAGAGACGCAGGGAGCGGTCATGGCGGTCGAATTGCGTTTTTGCTCAAGCCAGACACGAACGAATAAACCTGGACAAGGCAATGGAAGGGTCTGCTGGTGTCTACACCAGGCAGCTCAGGCGCCTTGGCATGGCCAATGGTGACACGCGCATTACCTCACCTAGGCGGATACCTGTGTAATACTCACATTGGCAATTCGCAAACCCAGAGGCAAAGCTCAATACCCATGCCGCCAATGTTCACGATGCTGATGCTCGTGCACGGGACTGGGCCTGGAGCCGGTGTTGAGAAAATAGAAAAGCACCGTTTGTCCGAGCCAGCCGGCCGGAACGCAGCCGATGGATGGCGCCAGCTGTCAGGGCAAACAAACCAACGGGCGGGAAGCAAGACGTCAAAACGTGCCGCGCGACTCGTGCAAAACGCGGAGGGCCAGGTACCGGACTGTGCGGTAGGTATAGTAGAGGCAGGTTTGGGGGTCAATGTGCGCAACCGGCCGGGCTCCGGCAAAGCAAGAACTGGCTGGACTGGACTGGACTGAATGAACGGGTCCCGGATACCAGGAATTACTCGATACATACGAGCACATACCGCGAGCATGTCATTACGTCTCTAGCTCTTCCAAATACTGGTGCCCTGGTGCGCCATCGTGCCAACAAAAACCGTCTCAACTAGGTAGTGCGGTGGCCGGCAATGCACCAGGCCGTATGGAACGAGGCGCACCTCCAAGCCGGTTCGGGGCAATGGAGGTCTGCTCAGAACGGACTAGCGGCGATACGACCACCTTGGCCTTTGCCACGGTTACGGTTACCTTTGCCTTATTTTTCGCTTGCACCTTGGTGGTCGCCAAATGCGCGCTACAACCGCCCGTCCGCCCCGCCTAGACGAGGTACCTACGTAAGGCCGGGGGCCTAGTAGGGTCGTAGCAGGTACTTACCCCACCATTGTCATCCAGCCGGCGCCGCTGGTACCTCTACTGTCACCCCACACCCGGCGGGCTTTTAGCTCTCGTCGCGCAGCGGCTGCAAGGTACCTGACCCCCCCAGCTCCAGCAGGGCGTCATGTCGTGACGGCACCAGGTGTGCTGCTGCTACCTACCTACCTACCTACCTTGCGCTGTACGCTCGCTGCTCGCTGCACCGCGCTGGATGGGGAATCATATAAAGGAACCCCCATCCCGTCTTGATTCTCTCCGCCGCCCCCTCCCTTGTTTCTGCCACTTCTTCTACTCTTCCGACCTCTTCTCCCCCTTCCTCTCTTACACTACAACGTATAGTTGAAGTCCAGTTTGCTCATTCTCGATTGCGAGCCTGACAATCTTCAAAAAAGACAACCTCACGACGCCTGCCTCGACCAGACGTCACCACCCGCCTCTAGTACTCGTACTGCTAGCTACCCCGCGGCGGCGCAGACACCAGGGCTACCTACCACTGCTACCAGCACAGGGCGCCCCCAGCACTCCGCACGCCGCCATCACCCCTCCAAATCGGCAGAAGAAAAAAAAAAATAAGCCACCACCGCAACCATGGCTGACGGACAGCAGCACGTCCAGGAGCACGTGGAGGCAATCAGTACGTTGTTCCAAGCTCCCTGAAGCTATCGCTCGAGCTTCAGACTTCAGAGGGGTCTCGTGAGACACACAAGAACACACCGCTAACCAAGCGCTCCCAAACAAACAGCTCCTCCCGAGAAGATGCTTGACAGTATGTTTGCTACCCCTCCTCTGACCACAGGCAGGCAGCTCCCTGCGAGCGACACCGTCCTGACCTCTCCCACCTTCAATTCTCTCGACTGCTCCGCCCTGTGCGTGCCCGCACCGGATGTAACCAGAGCAGTCAAGAGTTGGGCTTTCCCCTGTCCTACGAATGGAGTGCTAACGTTGTGTTCTCCCCCAGACCACCCTGGCGGTCAGCCCCACCTCGCAAGTAAGTTGTGCCCTCCGCTAGCGGACCCCGGAAGTGACGTTTTGGCCCGAGGGTAGCCAGCCTGCGCTTCCGTCTGTCCGGCGCGCGCGCGCGCAAGCTGCAGTCGTCGTCGTACGAGCACCACAGCTAACTGTTTTGGCCAGCCCTTGAAAAATACCAGGAGCTCTACAAGGAGTCCATCACAGAGCCCGCCAAGTTCTGGGGCAAGCACGCTCGCGAGCTGCTTACATGGTACCGCGACTTCGAGACCGTTCACAGCGGCTCTCTCGAGACTGGTGACAACAAGTGGTTCGTCGAGGGCCAGCTCAACGCCTGCTACAACCTGGTCGATCGCCACGCGTTCAAGGACCCCAACCGCGTTGCCATCATCTACGAGGCTGACGAGGCCGAGGACGGCCGCAATGTCACCTACTCAGAGCTGCTCCGCGAGGTCAGCAAGACGGCCTGGACCCTGAGACAGATGGGCGTCCGCAAGGGCGACACCGTTGCCATCTACCTCCCCATGATTCCCGAGGCTGTCATTGCCATCCTTGCCTGTATCCGTATTGGTGCCGTCCATTCCGTCGTGTTTGCCGGTTTCTCGGCCGACTCGCTGCGCGACCGTGTCATTGACGCCAGCTCCAAGGTCGTCATCACCACTGACGAGGGCAAGCGCGGTGGCAAGCTCATTGGCACCAAGAAGATTGTCGACGACGCCCTCAAGCAATGCCCCGACGTCACTGGCTGCCTGGTCTTCAAGCGCACCGGCACCGAGGTCCCCATGAAGGAGGGCCGCGATCTCTGGTGGCACGAGGAGGTTGAGAAGTGGCCCAACTACATTGCCCCCGAGGTCATGAACTCCGAGGACCCTCTCTTCCTCCTCTATACCTCTGGCTCTACCGGCAAGCCCAAGGGTGTCATGCACACCACTGCCGGCTACCTTATTGGCTGCGCCATGACCGGAAAGTACGTCTTTGACATTCACGAGGGCGACCGCTACTTCTGCGGTGGTGATGTCGGTTGGATTACCGGCCACTCCTACGTGGTGTACGCCCCTCTTCTCCTCGGTGTCTCTACCGTCGTGTTTGAGGGCACTCCTGCGTACCCCAACTTCTCCCGCTACTGGGACATTATCGACAAGCACAAGGTCACCCAGTTCTACGTTGCGCCCACCGCTCTGCGTCTGCTGAAGCGCGCTGGCGACGAGCACGTCAAGGCGGAGATGAAGCACCTCCGTGTCCTGGGTTCCGTTGGTGAGCCCATTGCCGCTGAAGTTTGGAAGTGGTACCACGATGTCGTTGGCAAGGACAAGGCCCACGTCGTCGACGTAAGTTTTTGCTGGCTCGTTGTTTGTTATTCAATTTATGCGCTAACGATCTGTGCAGACATACTGGCAGACGGAGACCGGCTCCAACGTCATTACGCCCCTCGCCGGTATTACTCCTACCAAGCCTGGTAGTGCCTCTTTCCCCTTCTTCGGTATTGACCCCGCCATTATCGACCCCGTCACGGGCGAGGAGCTTCCCGGCAACAACGTCGAGGGTGTCTTGGCCTTCAAGCAGCCATGGCCCAGCATGGCCCGCACCGTGTACGGTGCTCACAAGCGCTACATGGACACATACTTTAACGTGTACAAGGGCTACTACGTAAGTTTTTGAAGCTCAATTACCAGGGTTAATGGGGACAGTATTGCTAACGCGAGATGCAGTTCACCGGTGACGGTGCCGCTCGTGATCACGAGGGCTTCTACTGGATCCGCGGCCGTGTCGACGACGTCGTCAACGTCAGCGGTCACCGTCTGTCGACGGCCGAGATTGAGGCGGCGCTCATTGAGCACCACGCCGTTGGCGAGGCCGCTGTTGTCGGTGTGAACGACGAGCTGACCGGCCAGGCCGTCAACGCCTTTGTCTCGGTCAAGGAAGGCAATGAGGTGACGGACGCTCTGCGCAAGGAGTTTATCCTGCAGGTCCGCAAGAGCATCGGTCCGTTTGCGGCCCCCAAGGCTGTGTATATCATTACAGATCTTCCCAAGACGCGCAGTGGCAAGATTATGCGCCGTATCCTGAGAAAGATTCTCGCGGGCGAGGAGGACCAGCTCGGCGATATTACCACGGTATGTTTCAACAAGGCTCGGCGGTTTTACGGCCGTTGGAGATGATGCAGTGTTGTGATTAAGCTTTTGCTGACTGGTGTTTACGTGTAGCTGGCGGATCCCTCGGTCGTCGAATCGATTATCAAGTCGGTCCACGAGGCCAAGGGCGACAAATAATTTGGAACATAAGTGGGAGGAAAGCAAGAATGAATGAGGGGCTGGGCAAGTACGCCAGTCTTGATACCACGGAGATGAGAATGATGTCTGGCACGCAATGCAATGCTATGAAATGGATGGTGGAAAATGAAAATGAAAATGGAATACCTTTTTGGCCATGAACGGATTGATGGTTGGGGTTAGGTTGGATTATTGCCCTTATTTTTTTCATATGTTTTGAGTTTTTTAATATCCAGTGCCTAGTGCTACAGGTGCAGTCCATCTCATCTTGTGAACTGAATGATGAGGGTAAGAGCTATGCGATGTCCTTGTTGCAAGTCAAGACCATGCATGTATGACGATATAAGACGGCAGGGTGGTGCAGCTCTCAACGCAGCCCAGAGCGACGAGCACAATGCGGGAGCCAGTGGCCGAGTGTTCAACTGTGTGTACGCTTTGTTTCAATCATTCTAGCCCTACTCGGTTAGGGAACCAAAAATTCAATAGTTTGGAAAGTATGCATGAAGCATGACGACGGCGAGTGTGGGTGGGATGTGGATATTGCCTAGTCACTGTCGGCCACCCGCCCGCCCGGACAGCCGGATCAGCACAGAACCGGTTTATATCGTTCCTGTCTCCGTGGGCGTTGCAGCGAGAGGGCTTGGCCATGGACGGGAGACTACTCGTACAGCATAGGGCAAGAAGTACCAGGGAAACTAGAGAAGCGTGTCATGAATCCAGAATTTTTTTTTTTTTTTTGGTTTCATATTTTTTTTGGCTGCGGTGTGGCTTCACTTGCCCACGGCATGAGACGGGCTACCCGCCGTTTCTTTTTTTTTGCTACGTGAGGCGGCTGCGGTAGGAGGCAGGGTTCTCTTTTGCCCTATGAAACCTGCTCAGTAAAAATATACTGGGTAAACATCTGTCCCAAGAAGAGATTGAAAAAAAAAAGAAAAGGACCACGTACATAGTAGCGCAGAGCGCCGGAGGCTTGGCTTGGGCTTGACTTGGATACATGAGACGAGTAGTGTTTGGGAGAGTGTGCCAGGCTGGCGCCGGATGGAGCGGCTGCCGCGGCGGGCGGGCAGGCGGGCGGGCGGTGAACTATTGGAGCTGCTGCTGTGCAATGGTTGCACAGTAATCACTGGGCGGGAAGTAAAGGCACAGCCAGGAAACCATTTTTAGGGGCCTGGTGAGACAACGGAAAGAAAAGAATCATCAACGACGTCAACAAGTTCTCGTCTACGGGCCAACTACTCGTACATACATGCGAGTAGTACATGTGTACGAGGAGTACTGTACGCCGACCAAAATAGTGCAGTCTGCCTACCCAAAACCCGCCGCCAAGGCGCACTGAGATTCCAGAGGCGGCCAAGTTGCCATAGCCACGTTGGCAGGGAGCGCCGTCATTGGCTGGCCGGCGGGGCATGGTGGCGCAACCCTCGCAGCTCGGCGCAGGACAGTATTGGGCGCTACACGAGACACCCTTACTGGACGGTAACCCCCTCTCCTTAGTATTCTTTATTGCTTCTGTTTTCTGTAGGTTGTTCCCCTGGCTGATTTTCCTTCTCATTTCTCCTCATCTGTACTACGGAGTATTGCGTATTGCTTGTAATCATGGGGCAAGTTTGGCAGACAGCAGGCAGGCAGTACTCGTAATCTTTTTCTGGAGAAGGTTTCCTAGAAAAGTAAGCCGGCGAAGATCTGAAATCTACCTCGTAAGGTACTCGTACGCAGCTTTCTGGAAAGGATGTACATTGTGGCGACTGCGCTGTACCTTACTCGTCCCCGTAAGACGCCGACAAGATCACCAGCTAGAGCAAGGTACATATTAACAATAGCACAAGTGGCACAGCACAGAGTAATATCACCCACCGCTCATACCCATTTACAGCCTGCAGACGACCGGCCACTCCCGACTCCTTCTCTGCAAGGTCCTGCTAAGCCACGCCCGCTCCCCCAAGCACAGGCACCTGTCAAGCCCACTAAAATAGTACCCTTCCATGGAGCCATGGGGCCATTTCCCCCCCCCCCCCCCAGTACGAGTACCGCTCCGCCAAGGGGGTACCCAGAGTGCCTGCGAACCCGCTGTACAAGAACCGGAGTACGGGGGGAGACGTGGTTCCCGCGCATCCGCCACAATGTACTCCGTAGTCGTAGTCGTAGTAGTCCCCTGTTTCCGCTTTGCTTCCGCCGCCCGACAACTCAAAACACGCACTTCGCAAACCCACGACCGCCTACGACGGCCAAAAGAGAGTTTTTCCTTTTATTTTCCATTTTGGCTTCCGGCCGCCATCGCTGACATTTTCGATCCTCCATCCTTTCTTTGCTCGGACGCTCGCTATTTTGCTCTCTCCTTCTTTCTCTCGCATCGTCCCACGCAACGACAAAAGAGACCCGCGACCGCCGCGCCCGGTGAATCCGCCCATCGAATTTCCTTTCGGGCCTCGTAATTTAATCGTCTGCCTCTGGCCCCAACACGATCCACTGCGACAAACGCTAGACGAATCCCCAGACCAGACTACGACTTCTGCTGCTACTGCTACTGCTACTGCTACTGCGACTGCTGCCTCTCGAGAACCCGCGTCCATCTCGCCTCTGCCGCATGGAGTCGTCGACGTCGTCGCCATCTTCATCGTTTCTCTAGTTGCCCCGTCTCCTCGTTTGGTGAGGCGTCCTTCGCTCGCCTCTCCAGCCCTGCGATGGTGACGCTGCGGTCCCTCGCGACCGCGCTCTCCGCGGCGGCTTTGTTGGTCCCCTCAACCATCGGTATGTCCTGCTTTTGCTCATCCACTGCTTCCCGTTTCGTCTCTCTGGCCTCGTCTCTAACCAGCCTCAAATGCAGCCGAGTCGTTCAAACGAAACCCCGTCCACTACGTTACCCTCGTCGATAATGCCCAGATCCATTCACCCTCCCACCGAGTCAACGCCAACTCGCACTTTGACCTCCTCTTCACCCTCCACAATGGCAAGCAGAGAGTCCGCTTAGCCCTCGAGCCAAACGACGACCTGATACCCGATGATCTGCACGTCACCGTCCTCGGTGATGATGGCGAGGTCGCCGAGGCTCACCCGGTGGACCGAGCGAACCACAAAGTCTTCCGCGGCCATGCCTTTATCCAGCGACAGGGCCAGAAGGGGTGGTCGGCCGCAGGATGGGCTCGCATCATGGTCCTGCGCGATGGCGACGCCCCCTTGTTTGACGGTGCCTTCCGCATCGACGGCAATAACCACCACATTGAGACCGCAACCAAGTATCGCCTGGTCAAGCACCAGTACGATCCCACCGTCGACATGGACGACAATGAAGCCCGCAACGCCATGGTCGTCTGGCGCGATTCCGATGTCCAGGCCGATTACGAACTCGACTACGACGCCTCAGAGCTGAAGCGCAGTCTGGGTGGCCGCGCCGTGTGCAGCTCCGACATGCTCGACTTCAACAACGACTACGACATTTTTGCCCGAGACCACCAGCCCCTCCAGTCCATGTCCACGCACTCGCTCTTTGGCCGCCAGTCCATCGACGACGGCACGGGCGGTGACCCGGCGGGCAACCTCATCTCCAGCATCGGCTCCGTCTCTGGCTGTCCCACTACCAAAAAGGTGGCCCTCGTCGGCATTGCCACGGACTGCGAGTACTGGGGCGTCTTTGGTTCCAAGGACGAAATTCAAAAACATGTCCTCGGCATCGTCAACAAGGCCTCCGAGGTCTACGAGAGCACCTTTAAGATTTCCCTGGCGGTCAGGAATTTGACCGTCATCGACAAGAACTGTACCGGAGCCACCCAGGAGGCTACTCCCTGGAACATGCACTGCTCCAAGGACTTTGACCTCGCCGCCCGCCTCAACACCTTTTCGCAGTGGCGCGGCAAGTCCACCGACAGCAACGCCTACTGGACCCTCCTGACCACCTGCGCAACCGACGCCGCCGTAGGTCTGGCCTGGCGTGGCCAGCTCTGCCGCCAAGGGTCTGCGCCCAACGGCGGCGGTGACAACAACGACACCATTGCCGGCGCCAATGTGGTGGTCAACGGCCCGACGGAATGGCAGATTTTCGCTCACGAGACTGGTCACACCTTTGGCGCCGTCCACGACTGCACCCCCGACCAGTGCCCCGTCAAGCCCAACGCCCAGTCGTGCTGCCCGCTCAGCTCAAGCACCTGTGACGCCGGCAGCGACTACATCATGAACCCGTCGACGGACCGCAGCATAACGAAATTCTCCCCATGTTCCATTGGCAACATCTGCTCTGGCCTCAAGGGCAACGTCAAGTCAGACTGCTTGACTGACAACAAAAACGTCAAGACGATTACCGAGAGCATATGCGGCAATGGCATCGTCGAGCCTGGCGAGGAGTGCGACTGCGGAGGAGAGGACGGCTGCTCCTCAAACAAGTGCTGCGACCCCAAGACGTGCAAGTTTGTGTCGGGCGCGGTATGCGACCCTGCCAACGAAGACTGCTGCAGCAAGGAATGCAAGTTTGCCTCATCCGACACAGTGTGCCGTGCCAGCACAGGCGACTGTGATCCCGAAGAGATGTGCCCCGGCGACGCAGCCAATTGCCCGGAGGACAAGCACAAGGACAATGGCGAGTCGTGCGGCGACGGCCTCGAGTGCGCGTCCGGCCAGTGCACATCGAGGGACCGACAATGTCAGGTCGTGGCCGGCGGCCTGACACACAACAACAACACCAAGGCCTGCCGCAACGACTGCCTGATGCAGTGCGAGTCGGACACCTTCATGGGCGGGCAGTGCGCGTTCTACAACCAGTACTTCCTAGACGGCACCACCTGCAGCGGAGGTGGCCGGTGCGAAGACGGCAAGTGCAAGGGCTCGTCGTGGTGGAAGGAGTTTACAGGCTGGTACGACGACAACCTCAAGATTGCCATTCCCGTGACGGTCATTATCGGCGGCCTGATTGTCCTGGCCATTTCCAGCTGCATCTTCACCAGCATCAAGAAGCGCCTCCGACGCCGCCGCGCGCCGCCGCCACCACGCACAGGCGGACCGCCCATGAGCGGCGGCTGGCATCCTCATCGTGCCCAGCCGTGGGTGCCCTCGCCGCTGTCCTCATCGTCGTCGCCAGCGCCAGTCATGAGCGCAGCCAATGGCCCCGGCGGCTACGGCGGCAACAACAACTACGGCAACAATAACTACAGCAACAACAATAACAGCTACCGCGGCATGGACAATGGCGGGTACAACGGCAGCTCATTCAGCGGACCCAACAATAGCGTGCATCCGACCGAGTTTTCGTCGTATCCTCCGCCACCCGTGCCACCTGCTACCTATAACCGAACACAGAGCGGTATGAGATATGCGTAAAGCTGCTGGCAGGGAGATTATATGACGGCCGTTTCTTTAAACGCCTTTGTTTTTATTTTTATTTTTCTATCAAGCATGGGCCTGGCGTTTGGGCGAATACACGAGAAGAGAGGAGAGGGAACTGAGACGATTGAATAGAGAAGTCAAAGCATGGGGAATCTATGTGTTTTAACCTTTTTTTTTTTTTTTTTATGTTTCAGTGGTTTTTTTCGTGTTGGTGGATGTTGGGAGGTTAACTTTTGTTAAGACATGTATACATATATAGATAACACTTGAATACACGTGTCTACAGCCTTGTATATTCCCTCAGAAATCTCGTTGTCATAATTTTTGTTCTCGTGACTGTTCCATTTCATTATACCATTTTCATTACCAGCATACCGTGTGCCTACTTGCCATCTCACCTCCTCCGCGCAGAAGTCTTGCCGCTCGGATCCGAAAACGTCGCGAAGCCGCATAAGATAGCCATGAATCGGCGTCTCTGACCCGGTATACTCTGTCATATAAAACATCATCAGTTGAAAGCAAAGCAAATGGCAGTGTAGTGTAGTGAGGGGTAACGTACATCACCTGTGCTCTGCGCGTACATCATCAGCTGCTCCGGGTTATCCAGCACGCTCAGCGCAAAGCTGCGTTGTTCCCTATCCTCAAACGGCTCTGGCTTTGGTCTGAGAATGTTTCTTATCAGTATCATTTTTTTCTTTCCCATGGAAACAAAAAAATAGAAAACGTACCCTCTCCCCAACCTCAGCCGTCTATTCCCCCGTTCATCACGCGCACTCTCCTCATCCTCATCATCAGCATCAACATCCATATCATCATCATCTTCCTCATCATCCTCATCATCCATCATCTCATCATCGTCCTCCTCCTCATCTTCTTCTTCTTCTTCATCGTCTTGATCTGCTTCCTTGACATAGGGATCCTTTCCGCGCGCCTGCCGGTCGCGCATCTCAGCTGTAAAGCCGCTGCCGGAGCTCGATGAGTCGGCTTTTGCGACCTGGCCTGTTGATGCGGAGGCAGAGGCCGAGGTGCCGGGGCGGTACTTTGCGCTTGAGGGGCCCGGGGTCGACATTTTGAGAGGACCTGGATTATATGACCTGTTTTCCCTTCCTTGGGTATTGCTAACGGGGGTTTGGAAGGCTACTTGTCGGGTCCTTTGCGTCTGCCAGCAAGCTCACTGGGACCTGGATGGCTGTTGAGCCCCTGATCAACGGCCAAACGGGGCTCAGTCTGTAGATGGGCCAACTTCAGAAGAGCCTATTTGTTACAGAATCGTTCTATTGTGTTCAGGTCGTCACATTTGCCCGCCACGGCTGCCGAGTCAATGGCAAACGTGCTGTTCCTGTCGTGTGTGAAACTTGGCAGATGCTCACCCAGCTACCCCACCTGCAGAACCCCCCTCCCTCATTCACCACGCACTACGGGCACTAGCAGTCATTCAGATGCGACATCACATCACGGGGGGTAATACAAGCTTTGCACCATATGGCTCATTACGCAAATCTCGACAAGAATTAAACTCCGTGTATTTCGTGCGCCTTTGGTATATCTTGTAGTGTACAGCACCTAATCAACCTTGCAAAAGAGCCCCCCACAACGATACCTGCGAGTACGCCAGACCCTGAAGCTCGCCATTGCTGCCTATAACAAAACACCAACGCGTAAAGGGAAATTAGTAAAAACAAAAAAGGAAAAGAAAAATACAGGTAAGCGTTTTTGTTTGTCCGAATCCAGCGTCCATCCAAAAAAGAGAAGTAGCTTCCGACATGAGAAATGGTTGAAGAACAGAAAAGGGAAACACAAAAATGCTTCGTCATACTCCATGTGATGTGCATACCCCGTATGCGACCTCTAACTCTGAGTCCTTCATCGGTTCATCAAGACTATAAAATCCGCCAGGCTGTTTGGGCCGCGGCTCAGTCCTAAAAATACCCAATGTATAGTTTGTAGCGTGTACAAATGTTGGCCCTTGCCGCATCGGCGGCCGTGTATGGTCGTAGTTGGTTATACAAAAGGGATGTGCCTTTGTCCTTTGTGTCAGATATAAAACATTATCGTTTCCCGTTTGGGAAGTATGGTCGCCTGCTGCCGAGTCATGGCGCTGGAGACCTAAGTGGCCGTTACATCCAGTTCCGAGTTCAAGTAGAAGTCATCGTGGCTTATCGGTTATACATAGCCGTACATAATCGATCATCGTTGAAAATTAATCACCGCCAGCTAAAGCTTGTTAGCAAAGTTCAGCATCGTCAAACCAAAGACAGTCAACTTACTCGGCTATTTGAGCCGTATGCCAGTTTTTGGCCGTCCTTGTCCCAGCACAAACAGTGCTCGTCTTCTTCGTCCGTCTCCTTCGGACTGAGCCAACCGGGGTGCGACGGTCGGTTCCAGCACGCTCGGGGCATGCCGGCACTGCCGACCTTCCATATCAGAACCTGGGTGGATGTCGCGCCAGCAATAAAGGCTCCGTCGGGGGTGAATGCAAGCTTAACAATGGGTGAATCCATGGTCAGGAAGCACTTGGCTTTGCTGTCTGGTTTGCGGGCATTCCAGATCAGAATGGCGCAATCGTCACCGCCTGTCGCTATTAGGCGTTCGTCCTCATTGGCAGACTGCGAGTCGGGCAAGGGCTGCCATTGCATCGTGGTAATGGCTCCCTGGTGCGCTGATATGGACCTGCGCTGGCCAGAATCGTCCCACAACTTGTATCAATGTCAGCAAACGGATCTTACCGGGGTAGAATGTTAGTTTGGCAAGACGACTTACATCAAGTATGCCCTTATCACTTGAAGTGGCGGCTAATCTCGACCACCAGTCAAACAAGACTTGCGAAAAGCTGTCGTCGTCCTTTGTTTCAAACTTGCGCACCTGGACTATTGAAGACTCAGTGCAGTGTAGGCATATTAACAAATCGCCGCCGCACAACAAAAAGTCCGAGTCGCCGATCCAGGTGGCATCCAGGGGCGTGGCGCCGATATCTTGGTTAGGCAGGTGATGAGACAACGAGGTGCCAGTGAGAGAGGAATACACAGTCACCACAGCGCCGCCCTTTTCTGGTGAGATGGCCAGGAGCCCCGTGTTGGAGTGGTTCCAGAGCAGCTTGACGACAGGCGGTTCCGGTACTTCCATGGACTGGACGTGGGATCCATCGGCGGACCACACATTCACAGCAGCCTGGGTGCCAAGATCGGTGGCAACGGCAATAGCGGTGCCATTCGATGTCCAGGCCAGGGCAGTGACGGTGGTTGTTGAGGGAGCTTCCGGGCTGATGAGGTTATGGGCATGTGACACGTGATCTTGAGATTGGTTGGCGGAGGTGGTCGTGGTTGTCGTGGTGGTGGTGTTGGAGTCGCTGGCGCTGGAACGCGAAATGGTCCATACCCGAGCTAGCGCATCGGTGCCCGCAGCCGCCAGTTTGGATGGGTCGTTGGGGCTCCACTCGCACTGCAGGAGAATTGGCGCATTCTCGGTGGCCGCAGGGGGCTCAGCCGTGGCAGCGTCAGAATTGGCGTCGCCGGCAAGGCGGATGAAGGTCGTGTTTGGGGTGAGCTCCTCGACTTTTTCGACCTGGGTGCCCTGCTCGGGGCCGTCGGTGTGCAGGATGGGGGGCGGCACTTGCTCGCCTTCCAGCGGCGAGGGATAGGCGTGGTTATCGTTTTGATCGACCTCCATGGGGGTTACCGAGCCGGGCGCAGGCTCCGGTGCAGGCGGGACATCGAGGCCGTTGCTGAGCCGGGCTCGTTTGGGCGGCGAGCCATTGGGGAGCTGTGGCAGAGACCTCTTGCGGACAGCCTCGATGGCGGCAGCGTCTGCCTCCTCGTCGAATTCCTTCTTGGCCCTCAACGGGGCGTCCAGGGGGCCAAAGATGCCAGACTTGAGCGCCTCGGGCTCGGCGGCGCCGGCGGGTAGCTGCGTGGGAACGGGCGTTAGCAGGCCGACGGGGGTGATGGGGGATACGCGATCGGGGTAGGGTTGAGGCGAGCGTCCGGTGGTAGAGTGGGAGTAAGGGAGAAAAAATAGAAGTCATACCCGTGTGCGAGCTTGTTCACGCTCGAGCGCATTGTAGAGTAGGCCGCGATTGACTACTGAGACCAAGGCATGCCCTTTGACGTGAGGCGCAAACTCAAAGTCGCGGTGAGGTTCACGGACGTGCCACTCTTTTTGGAATTTGGCGGCGGCTTCGCGATAATCTATGAGGACAGGGCGGTTAGACGGTCACAATGCATAAAATAAAACCAGGCTGGGCCAGCGCATCCCGCGCGGGCGACGGTGGTGGTGAGGCGCGACGTACTGCTTTCCAAAAGGTACCTGTGAGATGAGGCTAAAGTCAGATCCGGCACGATGCACAAGCATTTTGATGAGGCAACGGGGAGGGGAGGAAACGGCTGAGGAAGCCCGACGCATGTCCGGGGAATGCAGAGCGAGGGATCCAGGGACGCGTAGTAGTAGTGAGGGCGTCGGCGACTCACCTCCAGACGAGAAAGTTGATTCGATCCGAGTCGAGAAACTCCTTGGAGACCATGGCGGCGGTGGTGGTGGGTTTGGTTTGCGTGGCCAGTCGCGCGCCGCGGCGGCGGCCAGTGAGATGACGGGTTGAGCTTGCGGCGGCAGGTGAGAACGGGGGGGCGATTCAGCGACCAAGAGCGTGCAAAGAGCGAGTTGGACGAGGTTGCCGTGAGAGATGAGGCTCGTCGGGGCGCGGAATCGGCGCGTCGGATCGCAGGCTGGGGGGTGGGAGATGCGGATGAGGCGAAAGGCAAAAAAGGTGAAGGGTACGGTACGGAGCACGGGAGTAGGGGATTTTGATTTTGGGTGAGTGAAGATTCAAGAGCGAGATGAAATCCACAATTGGCGGCGGCAGGCGCAGGTACCTCTGCCGGTACCTTGTGGCCTGGTCGTTTTTGGGGCAGCAGGGGCAGCGTCGTGGCCAATTTGGGCCAGTTTGGGCACGGAGCAGTGGGTGCAGGGCAGTGCGGTGCGAGGTACCACTGTGTACCTTGCCCACCTACATAACCTGCCTGCTGGTAAGGTTAGTATTGGTATTGTGGTCGTTGTTGTTAGGGGCGGGGCGCCGGCAGCGAGGGGTGGGTGGCAGGCATGGTGCATCATGTCGCGGGCATGCGTTACCGCACGGCAGGTAAGGCAAGGCACCTGCTAGTGCTAGTGCGCGAGCGAGTGGGAGTGCAGTTGTCCGTAGTGCGGGTGACTGGTCCTCGCTACCGCGGCGCTAGTGCCATGTTTGATGGGAACCAAGGTTTTGCAGGGCAGAGCGGTAGTAGTGCCGCCCGCCGCTGCCGCCGCCCGGGGCTACCAGTATTAAGGTAGGCTGCTCGTGCCGTCGAAGGCCAGCCCACAAGCCCCCATGTCATCATGTCCCGTCCACTTCTGGGGCAAATCCGGGACAGCCACCTGGGTTGACGGGCAGCCCCAGCATGGCGGTGCCAGGGTCAGGTTTAGTGCTGGAAAATGGCTACGAATGGCCCGCACAACAGGCGAGCCGAGAAAAAAAAAATACGCACAATGCGCAAAACCAGCCAGGGGAAAACAATGGTGATCTATGAACTCGGGTCAAAACAAAAGTCAAGTAATACCACGACAAAGCAGCCCTTCAAAGGGTATATCAGGGTACCTGAGCACACCAGTGGCCGTTGAGCCAAGGTACCTGCATGGTACAAAGGACTTGGACATCTGATCCTCCCGATTCTCGCTTGGACGCCGTGTACCTGCTCCGTACCCGTTTGCGCCAAATTGGGCTCATTGCTCCCACGGTCCCGCAGACCCGTGACGGCGGACGCAATACTGCCACCCGCCGTATACTGACCTTCTGCCTCCTCGAATCCGTCCCGTCTCGAAGTCTCTTCCGTTTCCTTTACTTCGTCGACGGCCCCTCTCCTCCTCCAGCATGCCATGGCTTGCGCATCCGTCTCCAGCAAGCCAAAGTACGTAGTCGTACATCACCCACCTTAACCCACACCAGCCGCACCCATCAAAAACATGCCCCAGCCGCACCAAACGTTCCTACCCCAGCAAGCCGCTTCAATAGGGCGTTGGTGCGGCGGCGCCAAGCTGCTGTTTCGGTGCAGGGAGACGGGGAATAATGTTACTGTAGTCCGCAGGAGCAGAAGAAAAACGCCGGCGAGGCAGCGACGCCGCCTCGTCGATCACAGCATCCCGAATACCGCGTCCTTATTTGTGCTGAACAAGACCTTTCTGGCCATCTGTACGTGATCAGCTCAATGCGTGGAGATCAGTATTCCCAGTTTCCGCCGCCACAGTCCACTTGGGAGCGCAAGAAACAGAACCCCGTAGGAGGCGGCTGTGCGAGAGAAAATCTGAGGTCACGGCCCCCAGCGTCCGATGGAGGGTCCGCCGCGGGCAAGGGAGATGATCCATTAGGCGCACCTCTCCAGCGGTAGAGACGGCACGGCCGCGAGAAAATCACGCCAAAGAACAAGCAAAAAGCCATTGCTGCATTTACTACCATCCCCAGTGCTTGGCAACCCCTATAACGCAGCTGCAGTCTGCGGACGCGTTCTGCTGGTTCGCAAGGCGGAATCTGAAACACGTGCTCCTTCTCCGTAGATCTGCGCACAACGCCACAGCTCTTCTCACACGCTTTCCCTCGGTGTTGTTTCGTTCCAACTCGGTGTGCTACTTACCAGGAACAATAGACTTGTAGTCCGGCAGTGGTCATAATAGCCTCATCTGGTGTCTGCCCTAGTAGTACTTGGCCGTTTCTAGTCGCATCGTAGTATCAACAAACTAGGTGGGCGCTGTACTATATTTAACAAGCACACCCGATTGGCCCGCACCACGTTGCTAAGCCGTCCGATTATACCATAGCGACTGGCGCAATATGTATGCGGGGAGTCTGACGCATATATTCCTAATAAATTGCTACATGGCATGTCAAAACGGTTTGATGGGACGGATGTCTTCCCTTCCTCCGTAAGCTACTTTCGCAACGGACTCATATCATTTGTTATCTGTTTAAACGGGCTCTGTAGACGTTCCTCGGTGTACTCTATAACAGTTGTCTGCCTGAGGCATCAATGTCCCTTAAAGCCAGCGACGTACATCCCAATATGGTTTGGCGCCGCCCAGCCAGCCGTCGTGTCCAAGCTCCCCTGACAGCTAACCCAACCGCCAAAAAAGATACCGGGCAAGCAAAAGCTCGCGAACGGAACCAGCACCGCCCGCCAAGCCTCTCGAGCGTTTGAGCGCCTTGAGACCTACGTACAGACAGTCCGCCGACCGGATGCAGCTGTAATACGAAACGAAAAACTGCTCCCAACCACACACACACACACACACACCCTCACAGCCCGCCGCGATGCCGTCGCGCATAAACATCCCCCCCGTCACAAGGGTGCTGCTCATCGCGCTCCTCGCCCAGTCCCTGCTCAGCGCCGCGATTCGATATCGACAATGGAGCGAGAATGCCGACATTGTCATCCCCTATCTCACGCTGGTACCGCAGCTGTCGCTCATGTACCCGTGGACTTTTCTTACGAGCACGCTCGTCGAGGGCAACATCTTTACCCTGCTCATCGGTGGCTTCTCCCTCTTCCACGGAGGCCGCTATCTCGAGAGAGCGTGGTCGTCTGCTGACCTGGCCAAGTTCCTCGTTGTGGTCTCTCTGATTCCTAATGTCTTGACGTTTATCGTCATGGTCTTCTTCTTTACTCTCACCAAGAGCGAGCGCTTCACGTACGTATCCTTTTCTACATGAGAACACCTCCCTGTGCTACAGTGTAGCTGACTGACTATTTCATAGCCTCACGGTCATTTCTGGAACGATTCCACTCCAAATAGCCTTCCTCGTCGCCTTTAGCCAGCTCGTCCCGGCCCATACAGTCACCTTGTTCCGAGGCGTCGTTTCGCTGCGCGTCCCACGATTCCCCATCGCATACATTGGCATCATCACCGTCGTGTCGATGACGCCGCTCCTCCCACGATCGGCCTTTTGGCTGTCCATTTTCGGCTTCTTGACCAGCTGGACCTATCTACGATTCTACAAGACCGTCTTCCCCGACCTGGACTCGTCACAGCCCGCGTCCCTCCGCGGCGACGCCAGCGAGACGTTTGCCTTTGCCGAGTTCTTCCCCGCACCCGTCAAGCCATTCGTCGCTACGGTGTCGAACCAAATTTTCGACGCTCTCGTGGCCGTGCGCATCTGCACGCCCTTCTCCGCCGCCGACATGTCTGCCGCGCGCGGGGATAACGTCCTCCAGCGTCGTGCACCGGGTGGCGCTCGCGCCGAGGCCGAGAGACGCCGTGCGATTGCCTTGAAGGCCCTTGACCAGCGGCTGAGCGCCGCGTCGGCCGGTGCGTCCCGCGCGCCGCAGCCGGCATCGCAGACTGCTGGCCCGCCAGTGCAGACGCAACCCCAGACCAGCACCCAGACTGCCATGACGACGAAGCCGACAGAGATGCTTGGGGAGACCAAGTTTGAGCCTGAACATGACAGCGAAGAGTCGAAGAACTAAAAAAGATGGTTGAGAATGGCAGTTTGTAAACGGGAGAATACAACCAGACGCTCGAGGCATGTCGGAAAAGCTAGAGTTGGATTTTGACAGACGTACTGTCGTGGTGATGGTTGTTGGGAGGACATGTAGCATTTACATCCATTTTTTACGGCATGGCTTGAAGCACTTTATCCTTTTGCGTGGTTTATAAGCTAGTTTTTTTGTAGTATTTTTTTTTTTTTTTTTCACGGGGCAAGAGGTGGGATTAAGCATGTAACAATACAAAATGAAACCATGACCTTTTACTTTTCAGCCCATGTGTTTACGGCTTTGGTTGCACTATACAGATGCTCAAACTTACTTCAAAGAAATAATTAATTGTTATTTTAATGCCAACACATATTTAAGAGAACACAGGCGTCTTCTGAACGGCGTAGATTCGATAAATAATTGCCGACGATGCCCTGTAGGGTAACTGCTGGAAGAGGTGGAGGCATTTATCGCCCAGCTTTTTCCACATCGCGTCTTGGGGAAAGCTGGTTACAAGTTGCACAAGAACAGTAAAATTCAACTCTAGTGCCAGCTCTAGTGCCACAGAAATAGCACGCGAGATGTAGCCCGCCGATTCTTTGGTCCTTGTAACATCGCGTTGGTGTGGTCTGACGTCACACGCATGGGCACTATGGCGATGCGCACACCAGAAAACTCGAAACATGCAAAAGCCAAACATCGGACTAAAAGGCATAAAGGACAATCGACCCACGTGGCTAGGCAACGCATTGAGTCTGCAGGGTCCTTGCAGTAGAGTAAAATGTACAATGCGTATATGCGTTGCGTCTGCTGTGCAAAGGGCTATCTGCATCGAGCTCTGGCTGTACCACCGGATCAGGTTGGCCAAGGTCAGGCTGCACGTCATGCCCGCGCGGTGTCTTTTTTTGTTTGCATGCTTCGCGGCGTATGCTTCGCGGCGTAGGTATGCACCCCAGGTAAGCGGTAGCACAGTGCATTACAAGGCTGATTGAGAATCGAGATGTAATACTCGATTCTTGCTGTTCCGATACCTGATCTGTTGGGGGATTGGCAACATGACGGCCAGCCGACGCCGCGGGCAGAGCCGATCGGGTCACTCGCCCGTCCCTGTGTTTTTCAACGTCCCGCCACACGGCGCGCTCGGGTGCGCGAGCGACGGCCTTATTATCCAGAGCCAAGCCAGTAGGGGATGCCGTTGTGGGTTTCAGCCTGGGAGGCGCCACGTACCGGTAATGGAGGGTATGGCACAGGACGACACTCGCAATGCTCTTCGCTGCCTCGTAACGTAACCAGAAGCTTCAGAATACCTGCAATCGCAATGCCTGCGCTTTGATAGGCTTCTGTAGCCGATCCGCTCGTAATGGGACCATGTCTTACATAATTTTACCTTTTTTGGGCCGTCTTGTTTCGTCTCGATGTTCTTGCTCTTGGATTAATGCTGGGTGATTCGACCTGGTCTGACGTATCATCACGTGTAGAGAGGCTGGGACGTACGCCACCTCCTCTTGCAGCCCCGGCCGAGTCCCTCCAGTCGGGATAATTTCACCTAGCCATACATAGTGTATGGAGTATGGAGTATGGAGGACAATGGTATCTTGAGCGGCCCCCGTAGGTACTCGTACATGGGTGCATGACGGCGCACCAATACGCGCATCAGCACTTGGTGCGCATGATGCCTGTATGCACTCTGACGGAGCCTGCAGCCAGTGTTTCCAGCCTCCTGAACGGCGTAACAGCTTGTTTCTGGTGGCCCGCTACTCGTAGCGTGTTCGTTGGGGTGCGTCTGTGCACCGCAGCAGGCGACGATCCCGTCCATGTAGGCACGGGTTTGGGCTAGAACTCGCTGGATTCGCAGGACATCATGTTTGGTGGTACGGAACAAGGGTATTTCGGCATGCCTTGGGTAGGATATGTGCGTGCGTGGTATCTGCTGGCTGCGCTCAGCACGTATTCCGTACATTGCACACTGCTGGCGCTAAATACCCTCTCCTCAATCGTGGACAGGACAGAGTGCAAAGAAGGCGAGATGAGTTTTTGCCATTGATTCAGCCTCGGAGTCGTGCCGTGTCACGACAGCCCGCATGCTGCCCCGTGTCCCGTATCTGGTAGCACTGTGCGTAGTACTAGGTACTGGGTGCAACGAGTCTGCTGGCCCTGTACCCCGTACGGAGTACATGCACAACAGATAGGGCTTTTACTCGAATGCCGTGTCACGGCCAGGATCGATGTTTGATTCTCGCGTTACAGGAATCCTGTGGCCACGGGGACCAGAAATAGAGTGTTGCAGAGTGACGCCGTCGTACTGGGCCGGTAAGGTAGCCAACCAGCCAGCCCGGTTAAAACCCGCTGACCCGTCCTTTGGGGGCTTTGGGGGCCACCCACCACCACCACCACACGCTCGCCGTCTGGAAACAGAAACATGCCGTGGAGTGCAGAGCGTCGTCACCGTCGCGCTTATGCAATGTTAAAACCAGTAAGGTCGGAGACTCTTTTGCGACAGAAACAAAGCGAGAAACAATAGTATCGTTTTTTCGTTCGCATATACTCATCGTATACCCACCTCACCAAGAGCCGTGAGCCAGATAAAGGCCCAGCAGACGAGTACACACATAGGGGCTACGCCTAGCGCCGGCAATCTTATTAATCGGATCGCACCTCCCCCAGGCATTGTCTCGCTCTCCCGCCTTTGCGCTTGACTTGACGGGGGGAGGGCATCGTCTGTTCAGCAGTGCAGCCGCGTCAGCCATGGAGTGCAGAGCCGACAAATCATGGTGGTGCTTGCGTTGTAGCGCGAAGGTTCTTCGCATTGCTGGCGGCCTACTCTGTCCCCGTAAACTGTAATCTCTCCGCATGCTTTGTGTGTGTTAAGCGCCGCCTGCTAAATTATTGCGGGCAGTCGCTCACTCCCGAGCCAGTCTACGAGCCAGTGCCCCCCAGCGCCGCTCCTTGGTCCACATGTATTTTCCGGGCGAGCCCTGCCAGGTACAGAGTACCCGGCTCGGCATATCGCGCCGCCGGTCGCACAGGGTATGGCAGATTTTCATCTGGACTCGGGGTTGGTAGGCATATATAAGGTACCGACAACAGGTACGAGTAGAAGTGAGGCAGCTTTACAAGTACTGGTAGGTTCGTCAGCCAACGGTGCTCGTAAAAACGTGGTGCTGGGCTTGGTGCGGCACCGTAATCGACGCCTGGTGCCCGCTGGGCTAGGCTGACGTCTCGACCGATGAGGACGAGGACAAGGAGGAGGAGGAGGACGACGCAAGACATGTACTGCAGTCGTAGCCGCAGACGCTTCTCCTCGCACAAGCACACGCACCACACGCACCACACGAACCGGCCGCCCGTGACATGCTTCGGCTAGCCACCTCACGCACGACGGCGCACCCACCTGGGAACAGCCACCATCCAAGCCAAAGCCGTCGACTGAACACAGGCTTGATGCAACCCTGAAGGAGTGGGGGAGAGACACCCAGGAAGGGGGGCGGCCCCGACGACAAGACGACAAGGGGAGGGGGCGTGCCCATTACGCCATGTCTGCGGCTGGCCCCAGCCCCAACCGGCCCAGTCCCGGGCAATGCACGCCCCCCTCCCCCCATTCTTCTTTTTTCCCCCGTCCGCCTGCCTACCAGCGCGGCCGGCCCAGCGCCCAGGTAGGCGCGCCGTACCTTGATCAGTGGCTCGCCCGCCAAACGATCCGCTGCCCGCTACCGCCCCAGTACCTCGTAGTCGTACATGCTCGCCGCCCTCTGGTAAATAAGCAACAGCGCACAAAAATATGAGTGGCCCCGCTGCCTCTGCCCATCGCCCCATCGCCCACGCCGGCGTGTCCCTAGCATGCCCGTTCCCTCCCATTTTCATGGGTTAGGGGAGTTTGGCTGCCAGCGGTGCAGGTCCTTCCTCCACCAGACAGCCTCCTCCCAATGACCCGTTTTCCTTCTTCTCCCCCCAATTCCGTCAAATCCTCTCCCCAAAGGACGCCTGCTGCTCCCAAAGCACCAGTCGGACAAGTCGCGATCCCGGGCATCCTCTCCTCCTCCAGCCGTCGCCTTCCTCTCGGCCCTGCCTGCCTGCCTGTCGCTGAATCTCTTGCACGTCGTCGCTTCAGCTTCGTCTCTCTGCCGCCGCCCCCCAAAACGAACGCCCGCCCACCCACGGCTGGCTGCTTCACCATAGGGCTCTGTTTCGTCGCCGTGCGCTGATCTGATCCGGCACGCCCGACCAGGACTCCGACCGAAATTAGAATCCGCCTCGCCAGATTCTGAAGCCGCCTTGATTTTGCTTCCTTTGGCGGGTAGACTGATACCGTCACTGCCCTCGACGCATCGTTGACCTGGCACGCCTTCACGTGCGGCGCATCCTACCACATTGAAATGGCCAACCACCACCCTTCGCCCACAATGATGCAGATGCAGCAGCAACAGCAGCAGCACCAGGCTGCTGTTGCTCCGCCCCAAAATGTTCAGCCCGGGCCTTATAACCCGGCGCAGCAGATTGCTCAGATGAACGAGCAGGTCTGGATGCAGATTGGTATGTGCAACCCAAATCAACCCCCTGTCATCGGAGCGCCAAGCTGCCTTCCAAAGTCACCTCCAGAATGCTAACCAATCCCTATAGGAAGCTTCTCAGAACTCCTGCGCGTCCCCGAGGAGGCGATGCAGGCCTACGAACGAGCTCTTCAAGCAAACCCAAACTCGATTGCCGCCATGAGCGCCATTGGCATGCTCCTCAAGGGCCGCGAGTCCTTTGACAAGGCGCTGGAATTCTTCCGCACCATTGTCCAGCTCGACCAGAACAATGGCGAGGCTTGGGGCAACCTTGGTACGTCGCACTCTTGGTCATATCTGGCAGCCTCGCGCTAACTTACCCCTTCCCAGGTCACTGCTATTTGATGACGGAAAACCTCCAAAAAGCTTACGACGCCTACCAGCAGGCTCTTGTTAACCTGCGCGACCCCAAGGATCCCATGCTCTGGTATGGAATCGGCATTCTGTACGATCGCTATGGAAGCTACGACTACGCCGAGGAAGCCTTTTCCCAGGTCATGCAGATCCAGCCCGATTTCGAAAAGGCCAATGAGATCTACTTCCGTCTTGGCATAATATACAAGCAACAGTCCAAGTTCCAGCAAAGTCTTGACGTACGTCTTCGAACTCTTACTCGATTGGATTTGTGGCGCGATGACTAACCAGCGTACAGTGCTTCAAGTATATCGTCAACTCGCCGCCTGGCCCCTTGACCCAGGAAGACATCTGGTTCCAGATTGGTCATGTTCACGAGCAGCAAAAGGATGTAAGTGTGAACTGTATAGCCTTTACAGGATTCAGAGTTTAACAGCTACTCTAGTTCGAAAGCGCCAAAGCTGCCTATCAACGCGTCCTGGATCACTCTCCCAACCACGCCAAGGTTTTGCAGCAGCTAGGCTGGCTGTACCACCAACAGAGCACGAACTATGAAGTCCAAGACCGTGCCATTCAGTATTTGGAGAAATCCGTCGGAGCTGGTAAGCTACACTTGCCCCACCCCTGCATCTCTCACTCCGTAGCTAATGCGCTTGTCTGCAGATAATTCCGACGCTCAGAGCTGGTATCTTTTGGGTAGATGCTACATGTCTCAGCAAAAGTATCCCAAGGCGTACGAGGCGTACCAGCAAGCTGTGTATCGGGATGGTAAGAACCCCACCTTCTGGTGCTCCATCGGCGTCTTGTATTACCAGATCAACCAATACCGCGATGCCCTTGATGCCTACTCGCGCGCTATTCGCTTGAACCCATACATCTCCGAGGTCTGGTACGATCTTGGTACTTTGGTAAGTCTACCTTCACACCCCACCCACTCAAGAGAGCCAGCCTTCTAACCGGCCCTCTTTTAGTACGAATCTTGCAACAACCAGGTTGCCGATGCTCTTGATGCTTACCAGCGCGCTGCTGAGCTCGACCCCGGCAATCCTCATATCAAGACTCGCCTCCAGCTCCTTCGCTCCGGAGGCAGCAACGGCGGTCCTCCCCCTGCCGCGCCGCAGCCTGCAGATGTTCACCCACATGCCTACCAGGCTGCTGGCCCAACAGGCCCGACAGGACCCCAGTGGGGAGGCTCAACTGCTCAGCAGCCAGCTGGAGGTCCGCCCGCCGCTCCCCAAGGCGCCGGCGAGAACTGGGCTCGCCAGCTGTCCAATGTCAACCCGCCACCTCAACCTCCCAACCCTTACGACGGTCGCGGCGAGCCCTTCCGTGGCGGTCCTGCACCTCCTCTGCAGCGACCTGCCAGCCCTGCGGCGGACCCTCGCTCGCAGCAGCACCAGCATCAAGCGCAACAGCAGCAGCAGTACGCTGATAGCCGATCTGGCTCTGCCCGCAGAGGCGCAACACCGCCGCCACCTGCCGGTAGCCAGTACTCACAAGCTCCTCCACCCTCTTCGGGCAGAGTTGCTAACCCCAACTGGAGTGGCTCGACCCCCTCATCCGCCGCGCCACCCGCCAACAACGCAAACGGCAACACGCAGCCGTCCAACGGCGCTGGCCCTTACCGTCCCACAAACAGCCCACGACCTGATGGCCGTGAGCAGCGCCCTCCTTCGCCCAGGTCGGCGTACCCTCAGCACCACGCCACCTCGTCGCACTATCCAGCGGCCGAGGCTCCAGCACAGCCTACCGCCGCTGAAAATGGACAGGCCGGTCCGGCAGCTCCTGGATCTGCTGCTGGTGATGCTCCAGGTCAGCGTCTGGAAGGTGACCGCCCTCCTTCCGTCGGCCCCAAGCGGGGTCGTGAGTGGGAGGAGGAGTCTGCCGTCAAGAAGCAAGCCAATGAAGAAAACCGTGCTCGTCTCGACGACGTCAAGCACCGCCGTCCATCCATGTCACCACGGGAGGAGTTCCGCCGCCCTTCTCCGGATTCGCGACGTGGTGAGGAGCGCCGCCCCGACGAACCTCGCAGAGCTGAAGAGGTTGCGCCCAAGGCCGATAGCTACCACCCCTCAGAGGCCGCTCACCACGTTCAGAACCACAGCGTGGCCGGCGCGCCCCTCCCCGCGATGCAGGCCGCATCTACGCCTACGCAGGAAAAGGCACAGCCCGCCGTAGTCCCCAAAGAGGAGCCTGCAGCTGAGCAACCACCTGCAGCCGATGTTGCCGCCGCGTCTGCCCCTGCCGCTGCTGCCGCTCCCGCTCCCGCTGCTGCTGCTCCCAGCGAGCCGGAACGTGCGGCAAGGAAAATGGATGTGGACGAAGACTACGACGACAGTGGAGAGGATGATAAGAAGGCCGCGGCAGCTACAAGCGCAGCCAATGGATCCAAGCCGGCGTCCACGACGGATGAAGCCAAACCAAGCTCACCGCCGAGCGCCGCGGTCAACGGTGCCTCTGCGCCAGCTGCAAAGGCGGATTAAGATGTAAAACATGTGGACGCGATGTGAAGAGAGGGTGTTTTATGCGAAACAATGTTTGATGGTTTGTTCCAATGTATACCACGCTGGCTTGGCTACTTTTTCCTTTGTAATTGGGCAGGAGAATCGGGGAAAATGGGACACGGGGGAGTCGTGATGGGTTTACTGCTGGCCACGTTGGAAAGTACCAGAGAAAATACTTGTCTCTATATGTTGTAGTTTGTTAGTAAAGAAATGGTAGCTCCGTTTCATACCGTTTCCCTAAGATGCTTTGTCAGGACTGTGCCTTTGCCGTGAGTCGGCGCTAGCCGTGATGGTTGGTGTGGTGCACCAGCTGCGGAGTACTCATGGGCTAGGCCAGGAGCACTCAACGGCACGGCCGCAGTCGTCCACACCAATTCGGATACTCCCATTGCGTCCCCATTGTGCTGCCGACCTGGGCTCGGAAGCTGTGGTGGTTTTCCGAGGTATAGCCGCTGACTGCAAAAATCTGTCCACCCCACTCAATTCTGGCCTTGGGGCCAATGGACGGTTTCGCTTGGTTGGAACAGGCGCACGAGCCACGCACAGGTTCGCACACACAGTGGCTCGCTTAAAATTTCGCCCACAAAATATTTCACAAACCCTTCCTCTTTTCTCCCACGGCCAGGCGCTCCTCACTCACATCCTTTACTAACCCCGTCAACCACCACAGCCGCCCAAAATGAGTGTACGTGAAGACGTCGAATTCTATCTACGGACGATGGGAATAAAGGGAATACTGACAATGATTTGTTTTCGTTTAGCACCGCAAGCACGAGGAACCTCGTCACGGCTCCCTGGCTTACCTGCCCAGGAAGCGTGCCGCCCGCCACCGCGGAAAGGTCAAGTCGTAAGTTTTTTCAACCCTCGGGCAGCGAAGAAAAAAACCTGGCGATGGGACGCAGGAGAATAGAGAGAGCACTGGGCTAACCAATTGCTTCCTCGCAATGAACAGCTTCCCCAAGGATGACCCCAAGAAGCCCGTCCACCTGACGGCCACCATGGGCTACAAGGCCGGTATGACCACGATCGTCCGTGACCTCGACCGCCCCGGCGCGAAGGCCAACAAGAAGGAAGTCGTGGAGGCTGTTACTGTCGTTGATACACCACCTGTACGAACAATGCAGCCCGCTTGGCTATGTGCCTATGGCTAACATCTCACAGATGATCGTTGTTGGTCTTGTCGGTTACATTGAGACCCCCCGTGGCCTCCGATCGCTCACCACCGTCTGGGCCGAGCACTTGTCTGACGAAGTCAAGCGTCGCTTCTACAAGAACTGGTACAAGTCCAAGAAGAAGGCTTTCACCAAGTACGCCAAGAAGCACTCCGAGAACAGCGGCGCCTCCATCACCCGTGAGCTCGAGCGCATGAAGAAGTACTGCTCCGTCGTCCGTGTCCTCGCCCACACCCAGATCCGCAAGACTCCCCTCAAGCAGAAGAAGGCCCACCTCATGGAGGTCCAGATCAACGGTGGCTCCATCTCCGACAAGGTCGACTTCGGCAAGGACCTCTTCGAGAAGCCCGTCTCCGTCGACTCCATCTTCGAGCAGGATGAGATGATTGATGTCATTGCCGTCACCAAGGGTCACGGTTTCAGCGGTGTCACCGCCCGTTGGGGCACCAAGAAGCTTCCTCGCAAGACTCACAAGGGTCTCCGCAAGGTTGCTTGTATCGGTGCCTGGCACCCTAACCACGTCCAGTGGACTGTGGCCCGTGCCGGTCAGATGGGTTACCACCACCGTACCTCGGTCAACCACAAGATTTACAGAATCGCCAAGGGTGACGCCGAGGACAGCGCCTCCACCGAGCTTGATGTCACCAAGAAGTCCATTACTCCGTATGTTTATCCTTTTTTTCTACCGCAAATTTTTTTCTACTCATGTACTAACCTTTTTCCCAGTCTTGGTGGTTTCGTCCGCTACGGTCAGGTCAACAACGACTTCGTCATGGTCAAGGGCTCCATCCCTGGTACCAAGAAGCGTGTCATGACCCTGCGCAAGTCCATGTTCACCCACACCTCCCGCAGAGCTACCGAGAAGATCAACCTCAAGTGGATCGATACCTCGTCCGAGTTCGGTCACGGTGCTTTCCAGACCCCTGCGGAGAAGAAGCAGTTCCAGGGTACCCTCAAGAAGGACCTCGCCTCCGCCTAAACGGCTGGTTGGCGTTTGTGTCGTTTCTTTTGTGTGTATCTTGCCCATTGCATTTGGTGTCGAGGGTTTGGTTTCTTACTGCCATGACTGTTTCGGCTGGGGTTCATGGTTTTATGGGATGAACGTAGAACTCAGCTAGAGGATGAAAATAAAATGAAGATTCCCACTATATTATGTGCTTTGAATGTGACTTGTCCCTAGTAGCATGCGCCAAATGCGCCAACACCCAGGCACATACCGACGTAAAAATTCGGGCAATATTTGCTGTCCTGCTTGATCATCCCTTCTCGTATTTGAGGGTCTTTGTAGCAGATTATGATGCAAATGCAATATAAATTAAAAATAGAAGTCCAGTTTCCGACATGAGCGGGCAGAGCAAGTTTGTATCGCTGATCTTTACGGCTCCTGTGGTGCTGTGACGCCTGCCCCCGCCGCCGTGCCAATTCCGTGCAGGTATTTTGACGTCACCCCCACTTTGGGCAACAGCAAGCTTTCGCAGGCACGCAAGTCGACATATTCCCCTCCCATGGCAACAGCAGCACCGTTACTGAAACGAGCCACAAGACACGCAATACATCACACGCCGATACGAACTGCAGGCCTCGCGAGATCCGCAGCGTCTTGTCGTACAACAGCACCCCGTGCCGATCTAAATCTCACACGAGCGCCGCGGCAGTTTACGACACAATCACGCCGCTCCGAGCCGAAGCAACGTCATCTCCTCGTACTGCTGTTTGCCACGCACCACAGCAGCAGCGACACCCGGCTCGTCTCCTACTCGAAAAGGGCTACGGATGCGAGAAGAGAGCTGCGAGAGGACGGAAATAGAGTGACGACGCAGAAGCAGCAGCAGCAGGAGCAGAGAATGGCATCGGACGAAGACTACATGTCGTTCCTCAACAAGGCGAACCAGGACGCGGACGACGCGCACGCAGCTGCCGCCGCCACGACGGCAAAGAGCAATAGCAGCAAGACGATGCTCAAGGCGCTGGACGCGGGCGAGGAGGCGCCCAAGGCGATTAGGGACGTGTGTGCCAAGGCGATGTATGTCAGCGACGCTGATGAGCCGTTTGAGCAGGTGTCGCTCAAGTGGACGGGCGAGGGGGGATTGCCGGATGAGGGTAAGTTTTGTTTTGTGTTCTTGCGAGTCGCTTCTTTTTACCGGAGATGCTATTTCTGGCGATGGGCGGACTGAGCGTCGGCCAGGCCACGCTATTTATGGACGACAGAGCTCAGGAGCCCATGCTTAGTGGAATTAAGAGGAGACATTGCGAGGAAGCAAAGCAATAGAGAGAGAAAATAACTTTGGCTAACGTGGACATGTGTTTTGCACAGAGGAATTCGCCAAACTGATCAGCCACTGGGACGCCAAGAACGCCGACATCTCCATCATGGACCCGGCAGACTGGGACGTGCAGGGCCAGTACAAGGACGTGATTGAGGCCGTGAGGCAGGCGAGCCGGGGCAACGACGTGCGGGTGTACAAGGTGGCGAGGGACGCGACGAGGGTAGAGTACTGGGTGGTGACGCGGGCGGAGGAGCGGATTGTCGGTGCAAAGGCCCTGGCGGTTGAGTCGTGATGAGAATGGAGAAGAGAAAGAATGCTATTATTAGCAGGAGAAGGAAATTATCCTGTATCCTGTGAGCAGAGAGCGGAGAATGGGACCTGGGTTACGGGCGGGTTCTAGAAAGGAATATACGAGAGAAGATGACTAGTGTCTGGTGAAGGTAGGATAATTAGAAAAGAGAAACCCCCGAAAAAAAAATGACAATGTAAAGGATAATGACACTATTGAGCCACGTTGCTTAGGCGTACGGGGCCATTGTATTATGGCATCATTGCCACGAATAGGTACGAGTAGTACTGTGCATGGGCATCGCATGGGGCCCTTTGTGCTATAATTATCACCAGAACCAGTCATGCAGGCTTGCGCTGGGGCGGTTGTGCTGGCTGGCGGGGGCCTACGAGTAACGCTTTGGGCGGTGAAATCACGTGCTGTAGGTGCGAGTTCCTTAGTACCTTAGGTATGGAGTCCGTCTTTGGCCACATTGCGTGTACCAGTGCTGTGCAGTAGAAACAGCCACAGTTGCCTTATTTTCCCCGCCGATCTTATGAAGCTTACGGCAATAGGATGGGTTCATCCGGTTCTAGCAAAGGAGTAGGGGGGAACAAAATGGAAGCTTTCCGTTTTTCGACAGCACCCGGCCGCACTGAGACAGGGAGGTCGCGGGCGCTACTAGTAGAGGCGAGTTTCTGTAGGAGGTGCCGTCTGCGGTGGTTAATTAGAGTACTGGCCTAAAAATACAGCGGACTATGGCGGTGGGGGGTGGAGACGGATGGGCGCGGGCAAAAATAGAAGCAGGAGAGGTGAGAGGCGTTGCTTGGGGTGGTCACTGCGCAGGGCTGGCCCAGGCTGGCCTTTTTGGTGCAGGAGGGGAGGGCGGAAGGGTCTAGGCTTGGGTTGTCTTTGGAGGGGAATTCCGGGCGGGGAGAAAGCTGTCTCTAGTTTCTGTGGCTTTACTTGTTACAGTACTGTACTGGTATGAATGAATTGGAATTATAGACTGACAAGCAATCAGACTTTCAAGAAAGAGGTGACGAGAATCGTGGGCTTGCAGGACGTTGTGCATTTTTAGCCCCCCACCGTCTTAGCTGCAGGCACTGATTGGTCGTCAGAGTCATGAAGATGGGCGCTTATTTCTCCTGACACGACACATGGAGCAAGGGGCAGGAGGAGTCGAAGAGGCGTTCCTTGTGAATGGAATTGTTTTTCCTTTTCCTACGTCACTGGTCAACCCTGTACTTTGTAGCCATAGCCTGTACCTGTAAACCTGTACGTTGTAATTTGGGAAGACAATGGCGAGCCGGCACGATACCGTATGGCGTATTTCCGAAGTTCCATGACAATCCGTCCCTCTTGAGGCAACGATGGTCCCCCTCTGACGGCGGAACATACGTAAACATGCTTCCCTTCTGGAAAGGATGTGTCGTGCCGGCGCTTGCGGGGAGGTGAGTGAGCAAAATGCATCTAGAACAGGGCCCCCCGTTCTCGGTCGGGTGTGGGCAGAAGAAAGAGACCAAAGTTGCGGGCGGCAAAGGGCTCCTCTCTCCTCCTCCCGCATGCCACACCAACCCTCCACTACATCGGCGCGACGCCTGCCGCATTGGGTACCTCTGGCGTCTGTTTGGGAGTGACAACTCCTGTGT
>PXYN01000194.1:0-104681 GCA_003056585.1 Lecanicillium sp. MT-2017a | reverse complement strand
TCTACATGCACACGGTGGAGTGGCAGAGTGTCCTCCTCTCGGTTGTGGTGTCTGCGCCCGTGGTCGTGGCACCGGTGCGGCGGCCACGGCAGGGACAGAGTAGGAGGCCCGGGCTCGCGGTGGGCGGCGGCGTGCGCGCGCGACGCCCAGAGGAAGAAAACACAGACCGACGTTATTTTTGTTTGTTACTGTCGATGCCATTTTTGGGGTGGTTTTCTTTCCTTTTTTTTTTTTTTTTTTTTTTTTTTTTTGCTTAATTCTTTGCCAGAATCCCCAGCTAGACAAAGAAATATGACGGCAATGTCGTGGACAAGGAATTTGAGCAACAGAAGGGCAATATTTGGCTGCTTGCGAAGCCGGATATTGTGATGCGGCTAAAGTGCTCCTGGAAAACGGCACATATACTCACGGTGTTATGCAAGGGTCCAAGTATCCATTGCTTTGCTGGCTAGCAATCAGCACGCGGCGCCGCCAATATCTCGGCTTGCAGCGACATGCCGCTTCTTCCTCCATATTGAGCACTACCACCAATCAATCCCAGACTGCCAGATTTTGTATGACCCAACAATTAGAAACGATAATATCAATGATTGCTTCTCTGTCCCATGGCCTGAATCCTCCTTCCAGCGCAGAAAAGTAGGCATCCGCGGGTAGTCTTTGCTGCCTACTCTTTGCCATCACGAATCGCATAGTTCACCACATATGCGCCTCAAGGCCAAAGCATCATCCAGAAAATCGTTCCCTCATCTTATATAATCCCTTTTTAAAACTCTGCAGCTTGATGCATCAATGCCCTCGACACCGCGCGCCTCCAAGCCCATCACTTCCGTCGACCCGCCATCGATCGCCAAACCGCAAGCGCCGCTCCACAGCCCGGCCCACTTGACAAAAACGCCCAAGGTTTTCAACCTCAACCTCAACCTCTCACTCACACATTCACGCATCCGTCTTATACACGCAACCAACCATGCCATCATGACCACCTCCCTGCCATCTACCGTCCCCCTCCTCGACGCCTTCACCTACCGGCACCGCAACCAACACAGCGCATCCCACTGGTGGTCCTCGCACGCGCTCCTCCGCCGGCGTGTAACTGCGCTGTCCTCGCTCCTCCACCGGCGCTCCGTCCTGCTCGACCCCAGCCGTAAGCTCGGCAGCAGCAGTTCGTCTTCCAAGTCGAAATCGAAGCAGCTGGCTGTGGTGGAGAGGCAAATCCAGAACCACGCGCGGCATGTACGAGACCATGTTGTTCCGCGGGCTCATTTGTACGTTTTGTTGTTTTTCTCGCTTCGCTCGACGTGGCCTGTACTAACAGAAGATTCTATCAAATAGGGCATTTTCGCAGCTGCTGGCAGATAATCAGCATGCGCCGCTGGGGCTAATGCTGCTCGCCGTCCTGGCCCAGGTACACGCTTGTATTGGCGAGATCCTGCCTGCAGAGATATCGACAGAAAGCAAGACAGGGTCTAGCACATATACAGATACATCTATACAGCCGCAGATACAACCATCTAGCGCGGATAATGCGCAAAAGCAGACACAGAAACATGAGCGACAAGACGCGGACAGAGGCGTCGCCATTTCCCGGGAAGATATTCGTCCTGCGCCAAGTAAACCAGCCACCGAAGTCGTGCCCACTTCACATTCACAGCCATCGCCACCGCCATCAAGCAGTTTCAAGGGCAGTCGAAAGGAAGAAGAAAAGCTGCTGAAGAAGAAAAAGAGCAAGCCTAAAAAGAAAAAAGACGAGCTCTCCAGCTTATTCGGCTCTTTATAGGAGTCTGCCTAGCAGAGATGACATTACGACATATACATACATACAATAGACAAAGTCCATTCTCCACATAATAAAGACGTCTTTTTGTTTTCTAAAATTCCTTGTCATTCATTACTAACTAAACACTTTAAACATTGTGAAACATCCACCAAGACAGGGTACCGGGGTAGTTCAAAACACAAGAGCAAAAACCAACATCAACAGCAGGGGTAAATCCACACCAACTCACTACATACACAAAAAGAGGCTCAATTTCTCCTTTCCCGTACGCCTACTTCCTCCTCCTTTCTACCTCGCGTAACAACCCAGTTTACCTAGTTTTCTCCCTAAACAAGAAGCAAAAAACACCAACAGGACTTTCAAAGGTCCATTCTCGAGAAATCGGCCCTTGTGAGGAATCAAGGAGCAAAAGTGAAGATTCTCTGTTTTGTTTTTGGTCATACAGACTTCTGCTAGCCCCGAGAAACAAAAACAAGTACAAAGAAAAGAAGATGGGAAGAAGCTAAAGCGCAAAGGGTTCCCCATACATAAACCCGCTACTGCACAGGCAGCTAAGCCAGGTCTGTCCCCTCGCGATTGTTCTTCCCTAGCAGAATATCATGTTTCCTCCATATCGACGCCAATTATACTGTAACCGTCAGGCCATTTAAAATCACAAAACACACAAAGATCGTCCTCGACCAACTCTTGTCACGTCACGCACGGCATTTTGCCCGCGTCCCGTTTAGAGTGGGCGATATGACCAGATGCGGGCCTTCATATCTCCCGATCCCGTTGCAAAGTACCCGCCCTGCGGGCTTGGCGCAACGGAAATGACCGAGTTCTTGTGGCCCTGAAGCATCACCTGCGTGTGACCGGTGCGAGGGTCCCAGAACTGCACGCCGCGGTCCTTGGATCCCGACAGCACCCAGTTGGCATCGGGCGTCAGGGCCACCGACAGAACAAAGTCGCGGTGGCCCTCAAACGTCTTGACGCACTTGCCACCCTTATTGTTGGCGTTGGGGCCGCCACGGGGCGCGCTGAGCTCCCACATCTTGATGGTGCGATCGAGCGAGCCGGATACGAGGTCCTTGCCGCTGGGAGAAAAGGCGACCGAGTAGACCGAGTCCTTGTGACCCTCTGGGCCCTCGAGACGCTCGACGAGGAAGCCAGAGTGCATGTCCCAGACACGCACGCTCTTGTCCAGCGAACCAGCAGCGACGTACTGGGTGTCGGGGGAAATGGCCACCGTTGTGACGCCATCCTCGATGGTCAGCGTCAGCGAGTTGGTGCCGTTCTCAATATCCCACAATCGGACGGTTCGGTCGCCAGAGCCGGAAGCGATGGTGCGGCCATCGCGAGCGAAGTCCAGCGAATAAATGTCCTGCTCGTGACCGTGGAAGTGGTTGCGAATGGTTCTCGAGTGGATGTCCCAGACCTGTGCGCAGAATACGTTAGCTTTCCTTTCTTGAGGCAACTTGATTATAGCTCTACAAGTGAACAAAACTTACTCGGATAACCTTGTCCTCGGCACCAGTAGCCAGGTAACGACCATCGGGACTGAAGCACACGCTGCGGATGTACAGATCGGCAGTCATGTCCTGGGCGTTGTGGTCCTCCAAGACGCAAACCTTTTCGCCAGTCTGGACGTCAAAGATTTGGGCGGAGCGATTGCAGCCGGTGGCAACGTACTTGCCGTCGTGGCTAAATCTCACGCAGCAGACGACACTCTCGTGGGTGAGCGAATGGACCAGATCGACGTCGAGAACACGCTGGACGGCCGGGTTGAAAATGGCGTGCCAGTCGCTGCCTTGCTTCTTGTAGTGAGGCGCGACAGATTCGACCTCGAGGTCACCGAGCGCATTGCCGACGCCGCGAGGGCCGACCATGCGCTGGTCAGGGGTCGGGTGGCTGACCTGAGGCGAGGCATTCGGGGGATACGGCGCCGGGGTGTTGATCTGAGGGGTGGCAGGGCCTCCGGGAGGGCGGCCGACGCCTCGACCGCGAGGGCCGGGAGAAGCGGTGCCCTGGGGAGGCTGAGGGGCCATGCCGTTGGGGCCCTGGGGATAGCCACCGTAGGGAGGCTGCTGGGCGTTGGGGTGAGGAGGGCCAGGCATGCCGGGAGGACCTTGCGCCATCTGGTGCTGAGGGCCCATCTGCTGGTCCTGGGGAGGAGCGTGTTGCTGAGGGGGAGCAAGGCCCTGCTGGTTGCCACCGGCCATGATGCCACTAAACAAGCCATTACCCGGAGCGATTGAGGGCGGTTGCTGAGAAGGACCGGCGTGCTGGGGTGGGCCGGACATGCCCGGCGCCGGAGCTCCCTTGCGGGCAGCGTCGAGCTGGTGTCGCAGCATGCTGATTTCTTCCTCGTATCTATCCATTGGCAGCTCGGTTAGCAGGGGCACTTGGACAAGCCTGTTAGGAGGGGAAGGGGAAGGAGGCGCACTTTTGCTTGAGAGTCATGTGAGTCTGCTCCATGCTATAGACCTTTTCACGGACGAGCTGCATCTCGCTGACCTGAGCGGATACTAGTAGACAGGGTTAGTTAGCACTGCAGTGCGCAGAAGGGTAAGGGGACATACACATACTCTGATGCTCAAAGCCTTCGCTCTGACGCAGTTGGGTCTCAAACTCGGCCCGGATCTGGTCGAGGAGCTCATTGAGACGGCCCGAGTTGCCGGGCGGGACGGCACCCATGCCACGGTGGGAATACATGGACATGGCAGTGAATCTTTCAAGCTTTGCGGTATGCAAAAGGGGAAAGATAGATCTCGGTTCGAGCGGGTTGGCCTAGATTGGGGTCGGCGCAGTGGTGTTGGAGCTCAACGCAGGAAGCCGACTAAACGTTGGGGTAGAGGGGGATGCCGAAGTGCGGTTTTATCGAATGCGCGTTGGAGTCGGGAGCGCTATCGATGCCGTGCAGCGAAAGTAAAATTTTCAACGCTGATGCGAACAGTGAAAAAAATATAAACACGCCTCCGAGTAGAGTTTTGATGTGCGTTATGTGGCGGGCTCGTTTTGCGATGCGCCGGTCGGGTAAGCTTTTTGGGCTTGTTTCGCAATCGTCGTCGTCGTCGAGGGCGAAGAGCGCACGAAAACTCGCAACCAACTCACAAAGAGGGAATCGACGCAAACAAGGTGAAGAAGTAGATGGCGGCGAGCTCGATTGGAAGGAAAAAGCTCGGTTCCAAACGTGTCGTCAAGGCGGAAGCCCGATTGCCTGGATGCGACACAGTCGGCTGCAGCGGGCGGCGGTTGGCCGAGAGAGGACAACGGACGAGATCGAGGCAAAAAAGAAAAAGGAACAGCTCTCCTTTTGCCAACTCGTACCAAGGTGCTGGGTATACAGTACAGTGCAACACTTGTACTCGTAGGCGCCCGCGGTTGGATGGATGGGATGGTGATGGTGGAGATGGAAGGGGGAAAAGGTGAGGGTTGAGGTGAAGGTTGAAAAAAGGCCACCAGCAGGGGAAGGGGAGGAAAATGAGAGGATGGATGACCAAAGAGGAGAGCGAAGCAGGCGGCTGGTGCTGTTACTAGCCACTATTAGGTAGGCTGGCGTTGGCGCCGCCGCAGCGTGTGTGTGAGGTGGGTGTGTGCGGGCGGGTGCTACAGGTGGGTGTGGGCGGAGAAGAAGGGGGGGGGGGGATGGAAGAGAAGGAAAAAAAGAAAGATGGAGCCGCGACGCCGCGACGACGCCGCCCGCCAAAGCAAAAAAGGATCCCTGTCACTAGCTAAGGTAGGCACAATGTCGCATCCTGTCCGGTACCCGCCTCTCTGGCCAGTAGTGGGTACCGCCAAACGTGGCAGCTGTGCGCCTTGCTCACGCGGTATCCAGTACTCTCGCCGCCAGACATTCGCGGACTGCGCACCTAACAGAGGTGAGGTACCGCGGTACGAGTACTGGCATGTACATAACTCCTACAGAACGGGGAATGGAGGGCTGCAAAGACGAGCAAACTACGGAGTAGTCTCTGCAAACTGACGTGAATATACATGCATACTCCGGTTCATAGCAGAAGTGGAAATGGGAATGGACATGCTTCGGCGACTGTGAGAGGTCCTCCTCGTCCACCACTACAGCTCCATTCCTCACCCCGAGCCGGCAGTTTTGCACAGTTGTACGGGTACAGCAGTGAGGCGCACAGCACATCACCATGTTCACTCTTACATTGGACGAGCTGCCTTCTACGAATGTTCCTGTGTTACGAGAGCTCTCACACTCTCTACTCGGAGCTCCACGATATGAGTGTACGCCTATGCCCGTACCACTCCAGCCTGCCCATTGTACGAGTCCTCGGACTGCTCTGAGCTCTTCTCGGCCCAAACCCTTGTCCCTGGCCTGGCCTGGCAGCAACGCACCGCCCTGCACTGCACTTCACCGCATGCATGGGGTGAGTTGGGTGTGTGGGCTGACTGCCGGCCACCAATTGCGTACCCCATCCACCACCTTAGTACCACCCACGACCCAGAATCGCCTGCGCACACGCGCAACCAGGTACCACACGCGTACGAGCACTGGTGATGAGTACAATCCCCCCAAACCGTCAGACATCACCATGCGCAGGCCCCAACCCGACTGGAGCTGCTAGGATGGTGGGGAGCCTCTGCTGGGGCTCTCTGGGGCTGACTGGGGGCTGGCTTTTGGACTTGGGGCTCGGCGGCCTGCCGGGCGCCAAACCCCAGTGCCGCCGTCAAAGGCGGCATGTACGGGTAAGTAGTCGCTTGTCGAACTGCAAATGGCCATTAGGGGACCTCAGCATAATTGCGACAACCTACCACTCTGTTGGGGCTTCAACAAGCTCACATCCTGAAATCTTGCGCCGCCGCTCTTCTCTGCAGTCCCGCTCACCAAATCCACGGGGGTACAGGAACGTTCTCTCCAGGTGGAGTGCCTCCAGTGGGGGATGATGGCCTTCCACAGCTTCGCGACGCACTGAAGCAGCACTTTGCCCCGGCCCCACCCACTGGAGGGGGCGTGCAGCCCGGCCTCCGGTGGCGTACGAGCAAACCTTGGTGGCGGATGCCGGCTGCAACAGGCATGGCACGGTTAGCCTGTCGTGGATGCGGACGAGGCACCTTCATCCTCGTCAAAGAGCAATGTAATCGTACATTCTCCTAGCCTGGCCCTGGCGCCTACGAGTAGTGGTCTCGCCTTGGTGTGACGAGGCTATCGTATGTGCCATTTGAAGGCGCCATATCATCCGTCTCGACTAATACACTTGAACGTGTTGCACAGTTGCCATGGGCCTGACCTTGACACCCCAGACAGACTCAACAGCCGTGCTGCTGCTGCATCCAGGAAAACCAACACCACTCTCAATTTCGTCCAGGGGTTCAACAATTCGACATGTTGCATTCTCAATGCACACTGTATGCCATTGGTAGTCGCCGTTGTCGCCATCATCGACAAGGATGCGACACCGCCCACCTTGTTAACAATGGAACAAGGACTCCCTCACTCGAAATGCCCTGCCCGTTAAGATTCTCTCAAGATGATGTCGTGGGGGCCAAAAACCACAACTATCTCTTCTCGTCATACCATGCTCCGTAACTGTGGTACACAAGAAGACAGGGTTGGCAAGTCAAGGATCCCATCTCTTGACATCAAATTCAACATACGATGGAGTCAACTGCGGTGCTTTGTTCCCCATGGTTCGGACAGCTTGTGTGTCCAACCAGTCAAAGTTCCTGCCTCTCGGTCATGAGAATGTGCGAATGCGCCGACGAGTGACGGTGCAGCCTGCATTGTCAATTAAGTCCGTAGTTAACGAGACACGGACATTTCAGCCGTCCCTCCCTCCTGCGGCTGGCCCCTGCTGATTAGGACGGCCAGAATGGCCATCGCCAAATCACCTTCATCGCTGGTCTCGGCACACTACTGCACGCGGAAGGTGTTTCGCACGATACGGCTAGCGTCAGTCGCAGTGTGGCATGGGGGGCTCGGGTCAATCATAGCAGGGGGCGGGCCAAGTGCAGTCCCAGACTGCGGCGTGTGCATCTGCTTACCACACCCCAAGACACCCCGAAATTTGCCCTGTAAAAACCGGCGGTCTTCCCTCGAGGGAGTGTGGCACGCCCGCTCCGCAGGGCAACCACTCACGCAGAGACCCACATCGCCGAACAGGCACAACCCTGACCTTTGTCGCCAGTGGGCCGTAGCGTCATCTCTTTGGTGTTTCTCTGTCACTCGAGAAACACCAAAGGGCTAAATTCATGGGCTAATCCGCAGTGTGCGACAGGTTCGACACAGTGGGAGCTGCCCAGTGTGCAGACTGGATCTGCATCATATCTGCCAGGTATCAACCTTGTTTCTCCTCTGCATGCCTTGAATTGGCCCGTAGAAGCCAAGAAATTGAAAGAAAACGCGAAAGCATTTTCATGATGTGCCAACAATTCATGCTGTTGCAAACTCGGCTCGGCAGCCGTCTCACACCCATCATTGCGTAGCGTCAGACAAGGTTTCGCCAGAGGGCCAGAGACATTGACTAATTCCCGTTCGCCTACGAGTACACAACGAATTTAGCTTGTTGTACTCGTACTGTGGTTCGCTTTTCGCGGACAGTGAAAGTGACGCCGTTTTCTTTTGCTTGGTATTTGTTGGCCCAGAGTTGGCACCAGCCAAGGCGTACATGTGTCCCTTGCGGTACTGTACGGATGCGCATCTCCCATCATGGCCCTGATCATCACATTCGTGTGCCCAATTGGGACAGAATCTGAAGATCATAGATGCTGGCCAGCCCTTCGGGGGTTCCTTCGGGGTAAAAGGAGAGGCGCTGTCGCATGACCGAATAAGGAAGAAGCCGGAAAGCATCACGGAGCACAGCAGGCATCTTGGCGTAGGACTTGCAGTTTGGATTGGATCTACAAGGTCAATCAATTGCTCGTAGTTGGTCGCTGCGTGTTATATCCCCGGAATGCTGTACCTGAACCCCACACTGCATTGTGGTTGGGTTGTGCTGAGCACGGTTCGGCCTTCGCTCAGCGAACACCCTGTGGAAGCAGTGCCGCAGTCTTTGGGGGACACGACACCACTGGCTTCCTGCCGTCTTGCCCACATCAGACGAGGATGCGTTGCACTATGTGGTACGGAGTACTTTGCTCTCGTATGCTGGCTGCCGTGAAACAGTGGGATGCGCACCAAGGCGACTCGGCGGGCTTCGGCATGCGTAGGGTTGCCTTGAACAAAGTGATTGAATATCTCCGACGGACAGCTGCAGTCAAGCCGGTCAGGTGGTCTTCACTGTGGAACATGGTAACAGATCCTCTCTTTGACGAAAAACAACAACGATGGCTTGAGAATTGCTGGAGATGACGAAAGCAGGCCGAGCGTAAGGAGGTAGTGAGGCAAAGAATAGAGCAATCACGGGCAAACGAGATGTTAGATCAAGATGTAGCGCGACGGCACCGGCAGCTTCCGAAAAGGACGCAGGCAGCTGGCAGCAACTGGCAGACAAGCAATAACCAGGATGTTTAGTATGCTACCGTTGCATCAGCAAATTTACCTACCTTAAGTACTAGACGCAGTGTAAACCCTGCTCAAGTACCGTCCGTCGCATATCAGAAGTAATATGGAACAAATCAGTGGTCGAAATCAGCCCAGAATTTTAGAAATCATGCTTTTTACTACGCCCCGGTCCATAGACTCCTTTGGCGGACCCGAATACGCACTAGGCCTAAGGACCATGGCATCATGCGATTTAGCGAGACGGACGCTGTGAAGCCCTTCAATTGGCTCCCAAATGGCGATTGACGATCAATCGTGTCTACGAAATATCATATGCTCCAAATTAGCCCGTGCAAGCCTCTCCAATCGCCTATCGTGGGAGGTAGCCAGCTCTGGTTCCTGGATCCTCTGCGACCCGAGTACGAGCCCCGCTAGACCCTTTTTAGGATCCTCCACCATTCTTAACATGTCCTGATCTTCCGCTCGCCGGACCTGTCGGCTGTTTCAAGTCTCCTTTCGTTGATATACAATACAGAGCCTGCCGCTGCTTAGCGGAGCTAGCTTCTAGATTCTACCAAACTCATTGTCGCAAGAATATCGTCTACGAAATTCGCGGTAGCGCAGGCGCAGCTCTCCACAGTCGCGTCACTTTTCAGCTCGACGCCGTGAAATATTTGGTGTTCATCGACCGGCTTCACGACCGATTCTTGGCTTATTTCTCGAGAAAAGTCTCCGTAAAAGCTGGAATAGCCAACATGGATATTGTGCTGGAACTCACCGATACGTTTATGACGGATCATGCATACGCGTACTTCTTCCCAGCTCGCACCGCTCTTTACGACTACCCGAGCAGTGCATCCAATGCATCTGCAGCTGCATTTTCATCATGGAAGTATAAGCCGGCCACTGAATTTCTGAGGGTTGAGCCCTCGTCTGCGGCCTACATGAGCTCTATGGATCGTGATCACCCGTTCCGGCAGGTTATGACGCTCTTTTTTATTACATGGTCCGTCCCCTGTGGTGCTCCAACCAGCCAAACTACTGACGTGAATTGATTCTAGGTTCTTTGGGCTGCTCGTCTACTTCATCTTTGCCACTCTCTCCTACTATCTCATCTTTGACAAGCGTACCATGAATCACCCAAGATTTCTCAAAGGCCAAATTTGGCTTGAAATCGTCCAAGCGAACAAAGCCATGCCCTTCATGGCCATTTGTACCGCTCCAATCTTCCTCATGGAAGTTCGTGGTTACGGCAAGCTCTACGACACCACTAATCAAGGCCCCGGTCTCTGGTACAACATCCTCCAGTTCCCTCTCTTCCTCGTCTTTACCGACTTTTGCATCTACTGGATCCACCGATACTTGCACCACCCGCTCATCTACAAGCGTCTTCACAAGCCTCACCACAAGTGGATTATGCCGACGCCTTTTGCCAGCCACGCCTTTCACCCTCTCGATGGATTCGCGCAGTCTCTGCCTTACCACATCTTCCCATTCATCTTTCCTCTACAAAAGGTTGCCTACGTAATTCTCTTTGTCTTTGTCAACTTTTGGTCGATTCTCATCCACGATGGCGAGTACATGACGAACAACCCAGTTGTAAACGGCGCAGCCTGTCACTCGCTGCACCATTCCCGCTTCGAGGTAAATTATGGACAGTTTTTTACTGCTTTTGACCGCATTGGGGGAACGTATAGGAAGCCAGAGGGCTGGATGTTTGAGAGGGAGATCAAGATGTCGACGAAGCAGTGGAAGACGGAGGCAAAGGTGGTTGATGGATTCGTCAAGGAGATTGAGGGCTCTGACGAGCGATCCTATGAAGAGGACAAGAAGACAAAATGAGCAAGTTATATGGAGATTCCGGGGATAGTTGGTTTGAGGAATTAGTTTCAGAATGCAGGTAAGGGTGTGTTGAACATCGAGCATCAATCTGTGCCGGGCATAATGTATGCTTGTGCAATGCCGAAATAGCAGGCGTGGTCGAGTTGGTGGACAACTAAATTTTATTCAGCGGCAGATGTGTCCGTTTCCCTCTATTGTCAACTAATAATACATAAAACATTACCAACGCCGCTTGCAACATGACGTGACAGTAAGGAAAAGCAACAACAATGAAAAGAAACAGAATGCCTGAGACATTCCTTCCAGTTATGACGATAACAAAGAGATAAAGTAGATACAACCTCCGCCAGCGCAAGTTCCATCGCTCGCTCAAGATGCCAAAGAAAATAAGAGTAAGCCGTCGCGTGTAACAAGCTTGCTGAAAAAGAACGCAGAGCTCAAGAACAAGATGAAAAAATTTCTCAAAGAATGTATTTCGTAGCAACCTCGCATCATCCACCGTACTTCGCGTTCTTTTTCAAGAAAAGCTTACAAACTTTGGATCCCTGGGTCTCCCATCGGGGCCAATACCGTTGGCCTTGAAGCGGCCTTCCATGTACGCCTTACGCGCCTGGTCAAACGTCATGCGTTTCTTCTTCATGATTTTGAGGATTTCGGCCTTGCTCTGTGCGTCGAGTCCCGCGCGGCTGTCACCGTCCTCTACGTTACCGCTGAGGTCAAACGTGGTGCTAGACAGGCCGGCCTCGATGTCGCCGGCAAACGTGGTCGGCAGGCGAGAGTACAAGTACTCTGCGCCGGGGAAGCGGACCGAGGGTAGGCGGATATTGAGCTCGGGGACATGCTGACGCCAGTAGGAGCGGGTGAAGAAGAGGGCTGTGGCGGTGACGATGAAGAAGAGGGCGGTGGTGAAGAGGATGAACATGGCGACGGGCGGATATCGGGTTGCGGAACGAGCGGGTTAAGGAGAATAAGGGTTGTATATATTGTCGTATCGGGTGGTATAGGGCGCGCCAAACAATGTATAATGCAACCAAAGAGGCGATGGAAAGACAAGCGAGGTGACTGGACAAATGGCGGCGGCGAGGCCAGCGGGTGGCTCGGATGGGGTGATACAGAGCTGTCGACGTCAGGAGGGAGCTGCGGACGGCAATCGAGTGGCTAAGCAGTCGAAGAACCAGTCATGACAGGCCGAAATACCGCAAATTTATCCGCAGTAAGCCGTGGTGTTGTATGTCGCGTAAAATGGTCGACGAAGAAAAGGGTTGAGAAACGGGCTCGTCGCGATCATAAGGTTCGGCTGGGCGTTGTCTCAGACCCGTGCCGCAGGCTTACGACGTGCGCCCGCCCGCGCCTACTCTAAGCTGTCGCGAACGGCGCAATGGCGCAGCAGCTGTCTTGTCTGACCAGAGCGGGCGGCTGAGCCACACAGCCCGGACCAGGGTGAGATTAGATAGGCACTAGCCACAGCTGAGAGAAAACCGCGCTAACCATAATCCGACAACTAAGCGAGCCCACACTGAGTTTTGCTGAGCGGGCTTGAATTTCCCGTGGCCTCTTGTGGACGAAGCTCTCTCTTGTTTGAATCCAGTATCGCCGTATATTCGCCAATTTACAGCCCGTTCAAGATGTCTACCCCTGCTCTTAACAACGTGTCCTCGGACCTCGTCTGGGAGATTGTCCGTAAGTTTTATCTGTGCAGGTGATCAATATCATCCGCTGCGACAGGAAAGAAAAGAAAGGACGACAATGCGAGAAACGACCAGCGACGACAATGAGCGCATCACGAATCCGAGACGAAGTTTCGAGCGCGCCGAACAGCGATGCACCACATGCTTGTCGTACGCCATATTGTCATTTTTTTTCTTTTTCTCGGCAGAGGATGAAATACCACACCGCGGCACATTGGTTACGAGGATGATGCTAAACGACTATTCTTCACACAGGCAACAACAACTGCTTCCTCTCCAAGAGCCGTCGCAATGGTGGTGCCCAGTTCTCCAGCGACCCCCTCAACCTGACCAACGCCAACACCCGCAAGGTTCGTACCGGGTTCTTTCTAGAGATGCCGTGATGATGGAATCTAACCTGTGATGCAGCAATGCGGTTTCGCCAACGACAAGGTATTACGACCCCTTCTCCTCTGTGCCGATTAGACGAGGATGACAACTACGCAAGCTACGACTACGAGAATACATGCTAAAACTTTGGAAAACAACAGGCTGTCGGCGTTGTCGCCAACCCCAAGGGCGGTTTCACCATCCTGAGCAAGACCATCAAGAACTCCACCAAGCCCGCCAAGGCTTTCTCCAAGACTGAGGTCTCTGGTGGCAAGTCTGCCCGCAAGTGAGTGCTAAAGACTCCCCGGCATGTTCGAAGACGGCCAAATGGATCAAAGGGTCCGACGGATGAAGAAACAGAAAGACTGACAGATGTCTCCAACCAGGACCTACAAGGCCATTGCCAACCAGACCGCCAAGTCTGGCTACCGTGCCGATCTCCGCCAGAACGCCGTTGAGCGCGTCTCTGCCATCAAGCGCGCCCAGCGCCCCGTCAAGGAGACCCCTGCCCCCAAGCTCCGCGGCAACAAGGCCAAGAAGGCCGCCGCCGCCGAGGAGTCTGCTTAAGCGAATTATGTAGATGGAAAAGCAACGGGACGAGGTGTTAAAAGAAGAAGCGGATGATGGGAGGGGTTCCGTCGTTCAAAGAAAAGGACGGGCTGCTCTGAATAGCGGGAGAGGAGAACAGGTCTAAATCTGGGTTCCTTTGTCATGGCCGGAGTTGGCATTTGAAATCAACAGGGTTTTCTCTGATGAATATCAAGTTTTGGCTCTCCAAAGGGGGGCTGAAATTCTTTAACGCTTTTGGTGTATACTTGCGTGTGATTTCGTGAAGTGATATGCTGTAGGACCGTCACGGAATTACGAGCACGTCATACTATGTACTTCTGTCTGCGCGATTGATTACCTATATCAACGTGTGCCATTTTATGGGTGGTATGGAACTGCTAAACAAGAGCTAAGGCCAATGACGACGAATTATAAAGGGAAACTGCCCAAAAAGGGTTAAAGTACAAATTAACGTAACAAGGTATCCCGGCAACTTGTCGATAACGGATCGGAAAGTCTCCCACTGCCACTGCCGCTGCCGGGAGGGCTCGGCAGGTAACCGGCCCGCCAGCCAGAACACCTCGGGATGGAGGCCGAGGGTGAGCAGAGTAGCCGGCGCATTACAGAAATGGAGGAGTATTTTTCGGGACAAGACGGGTAGATGGTATATGAGGTGTAGTACTCCTGGGCCAGAGGTTTTTACGCTCTATTGGGAAATGGAAAGTGACACAGTGTAGACATTGTAGAATAAACGCCGCGCCCTCACCATTGAGAGCATTATTGGACGGTTTGCTGCGAATCATATGCTCACGGTTGGCGATGACATGTGTTTGTTAGTAAAATAGGTGCCGCAGCGGGTACCGGCCTACCACAGTCACCCGCCTCGGCGCCCCAAGTCCCGTTGCCCGGCTGCCGCCTGGCGCCGTTCGGAGAGTTGGGGTAGCTGGTCAGTGGTGGGTGGTGGTGCAATGGGCAGCGGTGCGCAGGCATGCCCCTCCTTTTGCGCACCCCTCCGGCCGTAATCGCATGTCAATCACAAGCGCCACCAAGGTTACTCGTAGCTGTCCTGGGCTTATCGCTCGGCCGCCTCCCCTCCTCCGCCCGCGTCGTGTTTCTTCCTGTTTCTTTCTCCTTTCACACCAAACATCACCTGCTGTCAGTCTTGTTTTAAGCAAATCGATTTTGTTTAGAGCATCCTTATCCCCTTGCTCCGGCCTTTATATTCTTTAGCTCACATTTCCAACCCTCTATTCACAATGGTCAAAGCTGGTGAGCAGTCCTGTGGAAACCCCGCACTCGGCGATGTTTCGGCCTGAGCTGCTCTCTGTCTTCTACGAGAGCCAGCAGCACTTGGGAGAGCATCGCCGCCTCTGGAGGGAGGAGGTAGTTCTGTGAGCATTTGGAGTTTGCTAACTATTGTGTCTCTATCAGTTGTTGCTGGTGCCTCTGGTGGCATTGGACAGGTGAGCCGATCTACACTCTAACCAAGCTCGGCATCATCAACGCTAACCAATCTCCTACAGCCTCTGTCCCTCCTCCTCAAGACGTCACCTCTCGTTGATGAGCTCGCTCTGTACGATGTCGTCAACACTCCCGGTGTTGCTGCCGATCTCTCTCACATTTCCTCTCCCGCCGTAAGCTGCTCCCTTCGCCTCTCAGCAATGGCACATGCTTTTGCAGCTGCCTCAGCGCTACCTTGGCGGACCCCTGCTCATCACATGCGCGACAGAAACTCTCTGGCCACCTGCCCGCCAACGACGGCGCCAAGACTGCCTTCAAGGATGCCGACATTATCGTCATTCCCGCTGGTATTCCCCGTAAGTCCCTAAATAATTGCTTTGAAGATGCTCAATTTTCTAGCTCTTTGCTGACCATGTACAGGCAAGCCTGGCATGACCCGTGATGACCTCTTCAACATCAACGCCGGCATCGTCAAGGGTTTGATCGAGGTCGCCGCCGAGGTCGCCCCCAAGGCCTTTATCCTCGTCATCTCCAACCCCGTCAACTCCACCGTCCCCATCACCGCCGAGGTCCTCAAGGCCAAGAACGTCTTCAACCCCCAGCGCGTCTTTGGTGTCACCACCCTCGACATTGTCCGTGCCGAGACCTTTGTCGCTGAGATTGTTGGCGAGAAGCAGCCCCAGAACCTCAACATCCCCGTTATTGGCGGCCACTCTGGTGAGACCATTGTCCCTCTGTTCAGCAAGGCCACGCCCTCCGTCTCTATCCCCGACGACAAGTACGACGCTCTCGTCAACCGTGTCCAGTTTGGTGGTGATGAGGTCGTCAAGGCCAAGGACGGTGGTGGCTCTGCCACTCTCTCCATGGCCTATGCCGGTTTCCGGTAAGTTACAGCTGCCATTGTTACAAGCGAATGCTCTATTAACACCAACTCAGCTTCGCCGAAAAGGTCCTCCGCGCCGCCAAGGGTGAAAAGGGCCTCGTTGAGCCCAGCTACGTCTACCTCCCCGGCGTCCCCGGTGGTGAGGCCATTGCCAAGGCCACTGGCTGCGACTTCTTCTCCGTCCCCGTCGAGCTCGGCGTACGTTTTATTCTTCCCGGCCCTCTGTCCAACCCCCTGCTAACTCTTCTATAGCCCAACGGTGTCGAGAAGGCCACCAACCCTCTGGAAGGTATCACCGAGAAGGAAAAGGCACTCCTGGCAAAGGCCGTTGAGGGCCTCAAGGGCAACATTTCCAAGGGCATCGAGTTTGCCCACAACCCTCCCCAAAAGTAAATGCCGCCCCCTCGTCCATCAAACCCTCTCTTATCCTGCCACACGGGTGTAAAGGCACCGCTTTTCCATCCAGATTATGAGAAATGGAGGCAAAGCCAGTAAGCCTTGTTTGTCTCAGCACTTCTAGAGCTAGGACGGTATCCGTAATATATACGATATGAAAGACAACTTCTTTCTCTTTTTTTTTTGATGGGCTTGGATTGCTGATTATTGCGTTTTCCGACAGGCTGTAAAGCGTGTTTTATTCCCTATTTTTTAACGAATGTCAATCCGTTCAATTTCATGCCAACAGAAACGTCCGATCTGCGGAGATGTTTTTGCCAATCGACCCTCTCATCGGCCACTCCCGCCCCCGCGTGGTGCCGAGTGGCGCTTCGGAAACGATAGGCACGACATGTCTGATTGGACACTGGCAATGGAAGGATGGATCGATGGATGGACAGGTAGATATCTGGTTGGATGGATCTGGGCCATGGAAGTAATTAAAAAAAAAGAATTAAAAAAATATCATCTATTATGTTCGCTGAAGTGTATATAACGTGCGTGTCTCATGGTCCTGACGCCCACCAAGCCGCCCGCGGCTTATGACGCAGCTGGAAGCGTCTTGATCTGAAATACCGCACCAGGTAACTCGTTGATTTCGGCGTGCACAGTGGCATTGATGCCCAGCGCGGCGAGAGCACCGCGTACAACACCGCATGGAAACCATAGAAACTAGCCTTTGTCAGAGAAACAGCTCCAGCATAACGTGAGGGCGAGCTTACCGGTTGTGCGCGCACGAGAGCCTGGCCACCTGCCTCGGTGCTCATGCGTGAAAAGGGGCGGAAGACATTGTCTGTGAGGACGTAGACGCCCTGTTTTGGAATGGTTAGCTTTATATCCCCTTCGTTTTTAAAATACTCCCCGTAGCCACAAACGGCGATGCAACGGAGCGAGGGTCCCAAAACGTACGCGGTGGTTTGTTTTTAGGTTATCTATATTCTTGCCAAAGACTAGTGACCATAGATCTTTGCATAGGAACTTGATTACGTCGAGGGTATCGTTGAGCCGAGGTCTATCGCGCGAGAAGCTGCCAAGGGTTATTCCGTCAGTACTGCAGCACGAATTGAAGAGTCGCAAGAAGAGACTTTGGTGCAATGGGATTTCCAGGGACAAACATACCGCTCTACTAGTCCTTGTCCAACTCGGTACCCCTGCGCTTCTAGCCGATGATGCACCGCATCCAGCTCCTCGTCGTCTTCCATGCCGCGCGCGCCAGCGCCAGCTGAGCTCCTTCGGCGCGACCTACCGCCCGCAGCGCCGTTTGTCGAGCCTGCCGCCGCCGAGCTATCACCATCTGTCGCCGCCGCTGCGCCGTCACCGCTGCCGCCGTGCGCATCGCTCTCGTGGGCTACGCGGTAGGCGAGCGGGACGAGCTCGATGAGGAGAAAATCGAGGCAGGAGGAGCCCACAAAGGATGCGTTGGGGTCCGAGGCATTGTAGGGGGGCATTACTGGGTCGAGAGACATTTTGGCGGCCTCGAGGAGGAGGAATGGAGGTTGAGGAGGAGGAGTGAGGTCGTGGTGTTGAGGTTGTGATGCGCTGCTGGTTGCCTTCGTGGTTAGCGGTCGCGGTGCTGGTGATGGTGGCGGAGTTTGACGTGGAGCTTGGATCGGTGCCGGGTAAGCTGTTTCGGCTGAGCATAGAGTAGACCCAACAAGAAGAGGATTATATAATTATTAAATTGTAAAATAATTTGTTGTGTGCAATGACTTTTTTAATATATATATTGTGCAAAACAACATTATGATTTACGATTGATTGCATTGCGCTACTGTTGAGTGCTTTTACATGTTGCTAGGCTTCTTGATGCTTCGGACTGATCGGTCTTACACCCAGCTCAACCCTTTGTATACCGTACTCAATATTATAGAGACTCTATAAATTTCCACACCCTGGCTTGAAACGCTTTCGGTTCCTCCGATGGCGGACTATGTCCCGATTTTTCAAAGATGGCCAGCTCGCTCCCGGGAATACCAGCATGAATCTCCTCCGAGTCCCCAACGGTAGCCACGAGATCCTGCCGCCCAACAACCACGAGCGTGGGCACGCGAATCTCGCCCAGCCTCGCCCGGACATCAAACCGCGGCACGCTATAGCTAAACGCAGCATTGTGCGTCTCGTAGCGCAGCCGGAACGCCGCGCCCTCAAACTTCCTCGCCGGCTTGCCGCCGGTCTGGCCCTCGCCGTCCGCGTCGGCATTGTACATGGGCATGATGCCCGCCAGCGCGGTGCGGAAGTCCTCGTCGTCGAGCACGGTGCCGCTCCAGAGACGCAGCTGCTGCGCCGCGTCACCCTTGATCCGCGGGTCGGAGGCGACGGTGGCTGCGTTGCGAAGCGCGCCGCGGAAGCCAAAGGCCCAGGTGTCGCGCAGGATGAGGGCAGAGATGCGGGACGGGTAGGCGAGGGCGTAACCGAGGGCAATGAAGCCGCCGTAGGAGCCGCCGGCGAGGATGAACCTGTCTACACCGGCCCATTGGCTGTTGTATATGTTAGCTGGGTTTGCGCCGGGCGAAGTAGAAGGGAATGACGTGCCGAATCTCGTCCACATCGGCTATCCAGCGCTGATCGGTGAGCGGTCCCTTGGCATCGCTTTCACCACTGCCGCGGGCATCGTATACCAGGACGCGGTACTGGCTTGTCAGGAAGGAGAAAGAGTTTTGGGGCTCAACGTGGGAAGACAGTCCGGGGGCGCCGTGGACGGCAATGACCAAGGGCTTGGACTTGTCATCCCCCAGGAGCCAGACTTGGAGCTTGGCTCCGTCGCTGAGTTGGACGGTTGAATGCGTGGCTGACATGGAACTTTCTTGTCAATGTTTAACAGGGCGTTATGCCGAAGCAGAAGTTACTGCAAAATAGCTCATTTGCAAGCTAGGCCGCTCTTGTAGGAATATAGTCATACAAGCATCTTGTCGTAGAGCCGTGGTACCGTATCCGTGTCGATGGTAGTCCGGGGTTGGCTCTCCCCAATAAGGCAGCTGGGTATTGCTGATTGCGGGGTTCAGTGGAGAGTTGTAAGTGCTCCCAAGATAGAGGAAAATTATGGCATGATCATCTTACCTCGAACTATAAAGGTAAACGCAATAGCAGTTTCGTATAAATATTACAGACAATTACGTACATAATAAACACGGCTTAGAACTGAGTTAGGCCGCACAAAGACGCCAAGGCATCTACGGCGCCGACCCCGGCTTCTACCAGGGAAGATTAAGCCGAACGTTTCTTTCACTGCATTGAATGAGTAATAGTTGCATCGGATTCAGTACAACAAGACGGTGCCCTATTGGTGCGGTTGGAGTTAATCGGAATATGTCCAGAAAAGCAGCATCATCACTGCTCGCATGGAAGTAGTGCCCTTTGGGTGGCGATCGGCCCCGTCTTGGGGGTAATTGCCGAACATGCGGGGAAGGGATATGTCCATACTCTACAATAGCGAAGTACTACATGGGCTCAAATTGCTTCTGATAACCGTGCTTAGCTCCCATGCAAAGCTGGCGTAATGTAAGTGCAATATATCGAAGGCCAAGGCGGGGACCGGCATAAGCCCGCTGTAAGTGCCGCTGTCCGCTCCGTTCCTACTGCCCCGATGCGACCTGGGCTGCAGATCGCCGCAAGCGCTCCAATAGTGGTTGCTTAACATTCTGCGGCCACCCAAAATCCGGGGTAGTAATGAGAGTAATGTTGCGGGGGCGATTTCCTAGCGCAGCTTTACATATATGTTATGACGTGTCGGACATAGAATGTATATTTGCATGCCGGCACGATTCGCTACAGTGCTGGCTTTGAACAAGTTTGCGCAACGAAACAGGAAAATAGGCCCATAATATAACTTACGGAATGATAGACTTGACTATAGAAGCGCTCCAATCAGATATTGATTGGAGTTTCAAGACTCTTGATTGGAGCGCTTGTGAGCTTGCTTCATGTTGACAAGAAGAGCTTAGTAAACCTCTGAGGCCAGCGGATGAGCCAGCGGATGAAGTATAAAGGAGTTCAAATGTCTAGACTTGATACTACTGTCTCTAATCAAGTATCTTAATACATTATTTTACAGCACTTTCATCATCTCGCTGTCATGGCAGTCCTGACTCTTCGCACTCATAGGTCCCTGTTGGTGGCTCTAGCTCTCAACACCATATGCAACTTCGTCACAGCCGGACCCTGTGATATTTACGCTGATGGTGGTACACCATGCGTCGCAGCACACAGTAGTACTCGCGCGCTGTATGAAGGCTACGCAAATGGGCTCTATCAAGTCACCCGCGACTCTGATGGCACAACGCTCGATATTGCGCCAGTGTCAGCAGGCGGTGTCGCCAATGCCGACGCACAAGACAAATTCTGTGCGGGCACAACCTGTGTCATTTCTATCATCTTTGACCAGTCTGGGCATGGAAACCATCTCACCAGGGCACCACCAGGCGGGTTCCAGGGACCGGCGCCGGGTGGCTACGACAACCTGGCTGACGCGACTGCCGCACCCATCATGTTAGGCGGGACACGAGCATACGGCATTTTCGTCGCGCCGGGCACGGGATACCGCAACAACGCGGCAAGCAACACCGCTATTGGCGACGTTGCCCAGGGCATCTATGCAGTTCTTGACGGCACGCACTACAACGATGGCTGCTGCTTTGACTATGGCAATGCCGAGACCAGCAGCACCGATACGGGTAACGGCCACATGGAGACGATTTACTTTGGTACCAACAAAGTCTGGGGCACAGGCGCAGGAGATGGTCCGTGGATCATGGCTGATCTCGAAAACGGCCTGTTCTCCGGGAAGAGCCCAAAAGAAAATGAGCAGGATCCGTCTATATCCCACCGGTTTCTCACCGCCGTCGTGAAGGGGGAGCCAAATCACTGGGCTATACGAGGTGCAGATGCTACTGAGGGAAACTTGTCGACGTTTTATGACGGTGTCCGACCTGCTGTCGAGGGGTACAACCCAATGAGCAAAGAAGGGGCTATTATTCTGGGCATTGGTGGCGATAACAGTGTTGGTGGTCAGGGCACTTTTTACGAAGGCGTCATGACATCGGGTTATCCGTCTGATGATGTCGAAGACGCCGTGCAAGCCAACATTGTAGCTGCAAAGTATGCAGTGGGAGATTAGGTTGTCCCATCAAGTCGCTAAATAGCGTGCAGTGAACGCTGCTAATGGAAATGGCGACGATTTTATTTTCACATTCGAGCCGTACATCACGCATCAAGCCCCAGCAAGGCTGTCTGCTCCGTAGCCTGCCAATATTTACAGTATTTCTGGCTTACACGCTTGTCCAAAGCACACAGCGACTCTGCTTTCCGCCCAACTACCAACGGAAACGGGGAATAATACAATAAAAGGGACATTCTTATTGTTTGAGAAGATACAACGCCGCTCTATTAGGTATTCCGTAGACTTTTCCATAGCGGGCGCGCAATATCGGCCATTTACGGCTTGTTTTTCTCGGCAGGCTCCAGCCTTGCAGCCTGATATGATCTCAGCGGAGTCCGAGCCTGATTGACACTGTGATCGCGTCCGCCGAAAAAGCGACGAATGCCAGCCTCGTCACTTCCTCTTTCTATATCTATGTTTGCAATCAGAAAATGCCTCGACGAGCCAAATTTTAGCTACATTTCTTCTTTCTCCATTTGACGGGCCAGATATAAGCTGCTGTCAGTATAAGCGCAGCTTAACCACACCATCTACACTCGACAAAGTATCGCCCTGCAAACTGAGAGTCAGATGATTATTCCATTGACCTGAACTCGCAACAGTCTCTGAGGAAACAGACGATTTGCAAAAACTGAAGCAACTGCCTACTGGCGCCGCGTATCTATGGATAGTCTGACCTTCACCCCTCACTTCCACTGCCCGCGGCTGGGCTTATATGCCGCCGGCACGCCACCAGACAAATTTCCATCAGCGTTGGACTACTTCAATTCTATACCCGAATGGCAGAATATCCTCCAACAAAATGTCCCAGGTAACGGCGAACTTATCCCATTTATCGGTCAGGGCGCCAACCCAAAAAGCCCCCGGCATGACCAGCTCGTCGGCAACCTGCTGCAGCGACCGGACGGCGTGCGCCACGCCCTCAGCTTCTTCATCGTCGAAGACGAAAAGCATTTTTCGGATCCAAGCCGTCGCATAACGGAGACACACGCGCTTTTTGCTCTCGGTCCAGGGCTGGCAGGTCATGCCGGATTGGTGCATGGCGGCATGATCATGACACTGTTTGACGAGGGGATTGCACGCATTATTGAGGTCAACTGGGCAGGCAACAAGAAATTCATACTGAATCGTGGCATTATTTACACGGCGGCCATAAATATCAAGTTTAAACGGCCGCCCCCCATTGATAGTGAGGTCTGTGTTACGGCGACGTTGCTGGAGCACGACGACCGGCTCCTGACGATTGTTGCGGAGATGCGCGGGCCAAAGCGGGAGTTGTATGCGACGGCGGAGGCACTTTGGCGTAACCCAAAGCCAAAAGCTAGCCTATAAAAGTAACATCGACCAGAATAAAGGATTAAAACTTGCCACGAAATGTCAGGAGTACTGTGCCAGAATATAAAACATGCCCAAGATTGCGGCGGCTGCTGGCCCATTTTGTTAGGCACCGAATGCTGGATCAACACTGTTTATAGCACTCCTTCAAATCCAAAGGCGTCCCTCAATTTCAACGCCAGGATGCATGTCTTTTATCAGCTCAAGTATTTCACGCCAGGAATTTGTCGAGGCCCAGGCCGCCACGCTGCTGCCGGGGCCCAGCCCGGGGTCCTCAAGGAAGCAGTCCGCACCAGCCTTGATCAATATAAGTGCAATTTCCTTATGTCCCCGAAAACAGGCAACATGAATGGGTGACGAGCCCTTCATGCCTCCCGGTGCATTCAAATCGACCCCGGACTCGAACTTGATGATTGCTCTGACGAGCGAGGTCCGGCCGAGAGAGGCGGCGTAGTAGAGCGGGTGCGAGCTCTGGACCGTCCGCAGGGGAATCTTTGTCCAGAATATGCGGCGCAACCAGCTACCATAGTTGCCTGCATTCTGTTCATGCCGCGTGGCGAGGAAGCGGAGCAGGAGAGGGCCGTCGCTGGCATCGGGATCTTGCAGGTGGTGCGTCCAGTAGTCTGCAGCGTACGGTAGTAGCGGATATCGATTTTGCGTGTAGAGCAGCGCCATATCTCGACCGACATCGTATCCGATGGAAAAGTCGTCAAACAGAAGGTAAGTAAGGCAGCCGCGTAACATGACTTTATGCGCGCTCGACTCGGAGACTGCAAAGTCGGCTATGGGGCTTGTTTGGATCCAATCCGAAGTGAGGCAGGTCCGGATGGACAGGTGGGCAAGACTCACGGCTCCCGTGGTGCTATTGTAGTCAATAATGCCTCTAGAGAGCCGCACAAGGATGTACGGGTCGCTGAGCTTGTTGTCTCTATCGAGACACGAGTCGCCTTCGTCCAGCACCACGGCCTCGGCCAGCTCGTCCAAATGCAAGGGCCTCATGGCAAAGCACAGCCAGACGAGAGCTCTGCGCAGGTATTTTCTCTCGGGACTGTTTGAAGGAGTACTGTTTAGCAACTGACTATAACTCTCGTTGAGGTTGTGCGGTAGGGTGCGCAATAGCCTCTGCACGTCACGGCCCGTGGGCTGTGCAGCAATGTTGTCAATCTGCCATCGAGCATAACGAAAGCTGTCAGACTGTTAGTCATAGAAAGACGAGTAAGATAATTGAGATTGATATTATAGCCACTTACTTGCCATGAGCGAGCTCTAGAACCGACTTTGCAATATTATCCTTGAGAGACGGAGTGAACCGCGTCAACGAGGGGTTCTCAGCAAGCTGGTCCTCAACATAGAGCTTTATATCTGAGTCAATTGCAGACATCTTCATCTCAGCATAGATAAAGTGGCAATAGTCGCCTCTAGGTTCGCGGTCAAAATATTCTGTGCTGGAGAATAAAAACCGAAATGTATCACATTTGGGTGTCAGGCTAAAAAGGAGCGAGGCGATACTCGTGGCCGCCGTGCTCTCGTTTACGCCGTCGATCACAAGATATACAGTTGACAGCGATTTTGACCATTCGATCAGAATCTCGGAAAATAAAGCGACGAGGTCCTGTAAAGAGTCCTCTCGAGCGGTTTGTAGCCTAGACTGGTACGCTGTAAGCAAGTCGGGCACTTTGGTGGCGAGCTGTGCCAAGAAAGAGCCGAGTATGTTTCTCGGATCGTGCGATTGACGATTGTCAAAGGAGCAGTAGAAATAAGCAGCAGCTGCAGTTTCGTCTGCTTTCGTTATACGTTTCAACTCTTCGATGGCTTGAGACCTTCGCATTGTTAGTCAAAACATCTCGGCACAATTTCGCAGCTGCATGCGTACATGAGAACTGTTTTTCCAGAGCCGGCTGTAAATAATGTTAGCGATGATTAGTACGAAAGTGAATAATCTTATGGGTACCGACATTTCCCCTTAAGCCATAAGGCGACCGAGCCGTCTACTCGGGCTTCCGTAAGTTTCATCAACGGACCCCTTATCAGCCATCCACCAGTCCCAGCATGATGCCGTTGATCCACGGCCGCGTGGGCAAGCTCGGAATTTACGGGTGCAAGCCAGCGCAAAATCTCCTGACGCGACTTATCCGATTTCCGGGCTTGCCTTTCCTCCCGGTCCTGCTCGATAAGGCGGCGTATATCCCATACTTGAGACTTAATGCTCGCATCATTTGAGCTGTACAGTAACGTTTAGAACGGATATTCAAACCTGTTGCTGTTTTGTAAGCACTTACGAGGTTTGTCTGACAATAAACATGAGACAGCAGGCCTTTATGCGCTCGAGCATATCAATGTGCTTCTGCACACGATCCTTTTTGAGCGGCCATTTTAGCTGGCGCAGCACCGCCTGAGTCTTGGTGGTCGGGCTGGCCAGGTCGCGCTCCAGGTCGGCAATCACCTGAAGCCCAGATTGCAAGAGGCTGGAAAACTCGAGCGACTGAAAAGCGACCGCTGCCTGCTGCTGGTCGAGTTGGAGCTGCTCGAGGAAGCCCTTCACGGCGAGTAGCTCGGTCAAGAGGTTGCTTATGTCCTGCGTCGCCTCCTTGGCGTCGAGCGCATACGTCAGGACAGTCTGGACGGCGCTGCCGACAGAGATGACGAGGCCGGCTATGGAAGCCGGATCCATTGTGGGAGTTGGCAATGAAGTTGCTGAGATGCGTCTGTCGCGACTTCCTGGCTTTGGTGGGAGGCTGGCGCTGTAGCTCAGCTCGCCATGAGTGAGTCTCAGCGGCTCCGCCTTGGTGCATGATGCTGCCCCACGCTATAAGAGCCTGAAGGATAGGCACACCTGATGTAAACTAGTTCAACAACCTATTTTAACACCAGGTTATTATAAGTGAACGTAGCAGGCCAATTGTTGACATTTTGCATTCAAGGATCTTTCATGCCTTCTAGTTCGCTTTTACCAGCAGCCACCACTGGGCGGTTACTTCTCTATGAAAAAGAAAATAAAATAAAGTAAACTAACATAGACAAAATACAGTATTCGGTATTATTCTTAATATGCTACATTAAAGAATCTCTTTCGGCGAATGCGCTCTCCGTATTTGCAAAAGGCGATCGGCACTGGTATCATGGCAATGGCGATGAACGCCAGCACGGAGCTTCCCCAGCCAATGCCCAATGCCGAAAACATTGGATCTCCTGCAAGTGGCAACAGCGCGCCGCCAAGGGACCTTAACAAAACACTGCCAGCGACAGCTGATGCAGCGTACACATCATAAGCGTCGATGAGGTATGTCGAGCAAGCCATCTATAAAGTTTAGCAGGGGACAAGACTTCCACAGCTGCACCCGTTGTCGGCTTACAAAGGCAACAGTCACTCCAAAGCTCAAAATGGAGGTCCCAATAATAGGAAGAACCCAATGCTGGTCGGACTCTGCTGTCCAGCCGATCCAGAATAGCCCAATAGGAACGATAAAGGACGCCAACGCGACCAAGGGCAGACGGTACTCGGGCTTCGGATCGCTATCTCCAGCTTTTCGTTGCATGTACTCTGCCAGATTATCTGAAGCTATACCCGAGAATATAGACCCAGCAAACGAGCCGATACCGAGACCTAGATATGTGAGACCGACTGAGCCGGTCGAAAATCCGTACCTGCCTTGGAAAAGCACTGGCATTGCTGTAAATATGAGGTAAAGGTAGCCATAGATGACAAACATGAGAAGAGAGAGGAGTAAAATGACAGGTGAACAGACTAGCATTTTCGAAGGTCGAATAATAGCGGTTGCCAGCATGTCCGATGAGGAGTGGCCCTTGTCGAGCTCCGAACGAAGTTGAGGGGTGCCTCTTTCTTTGCGCAGCTTTCTTGTTTTGCGGCCGAGTATCGCATAGGCATAGGTTTCGTGCATAAAAGCGAGTGAGATTATTAAGACGAGGCCAGCCTAACGATTGTAAGGTTAGAGACGAATCGACGGCAACGGCCAGAGTTGATCTTACCGCCGCTGTCACAAGCCAGAATGACCATCTCCAGCCTTTGACCTGAATAAGATATCCTCCCGCTAAAGTGTGGTTGTTCGATTAGAAAAACAGTATTCAGCGGAACGAAAAGCAGTATGTAAATTACCAATTGGTCCTACTACAGGACCGAGAAGAGGCCCAAATGTCCAGACGGCCATAGCCTTGCCACGCCTCTCATACGGCACAACATCTGCAATCGTGCCCGCGCTGAGAGCTAGAGGACAGCTACCAGCCAACCCGGCGAAGAGTCGAAACACGATTAAAGCCGGCAGATTTGGTGCCAGAGCACACGCCGCGCTAAAGACAACGAAGAGTGTGCTGCAGGTGTGGTATAGTGGCAGACGGCCGTACGTTTCAGAGAGTGGTGCAATGACAAGCGGACCGATGCCGTAGCCGATGACGTAGACAGATATTACAAAAGAACCAAGCTCGGAGTTTGTTGAGCCGAAATCGTCGAGTACTTGCAGAATGCCTGGGGCAAAGACGGAGGATGACAAGGCGCTGTGAGAAGATTAGCAGGCGCTGTTTGAGAGACAGGTTGTAACTGTTGCAAACCTAAGGAATGTAATTGCAGAGACTATGGAAATAGTGACGACGACCTTGGTATTTGTCCAATTGACTGGGTTTTTGGTATCGTGCGGCCCGTCCCAGGTGACAATGTTGGGGTCGGGATGCTGACGCTGACACGACGTGGAGCAACCGAGGCACGATGAAGTCATATTCTGCATATAAACGTGCGAAAAGTCCGAATATAAGTTAACGACTTCTTTTCTTGCGATAGGTGTCAAAGACCAACGTTTGCTGGTCTCTTGATCTTGGAGTGTGAGGGCCGCAACGTAAACGGGCGAGGAAAAAGGGGCATACACAATTGAAACTGCAAAATTACGTATAAATATACCAGATTGTAGAATTGAAATTCATATATGAATTTAATATATAGCAAAGAAAAGACATCACAGCCGGACCCGATGGCGAGCCCCGAGCACCGAGAGCCGAGAATCGTCAGTCGACCCACGAGTAATACAGCAGGCAGGTTGGTATTTTGTACGGAGTTGGTGATTCGTTTTGGACTTTCGTCATGGAAGAAGAAGAAGAAGAAGAAGAAGAAGAAGAAGAAGAAGAAGAAGAAGAAGAAGAAGAAGAAGAAGAAGAAGAAGAAGAAGAAGAAGAAGAAGAAGAAGAAGAAGAAGAAGAAGAAGAAGAAGAAGGAATAGCAGAGATTGACTGAATGCGATATTTCGCGCACACTCGTTACACAATGGTCTAAATCCTCGTTGGTGATAGGACACCACGGCCCAGTGCTATCCTGTACATGCGTTACGGAGGTATGCTGATATACTGTTTGGTATAGAGGGCATTCAGCCAAAATTTTGCTGATTTAATGTATTCCATGCTTCTTTATTATCAAAATTGCTCTTCTACATGTTATCGTTCTATACCTTGGTATAATCGCGAGACGCCAATCTGCTCACGAAAGCGGCTATTTGCGGGTCCTTGCAGGTCCCTTCACATCCCGCAGGCTGGCACGCGGTATTAAACGCCCAAGCCAGCCAACCGCGGGGCAGATTTGCAGCCGAGCCCGCCTTTTTTTCTTCGCCTTGGAGGGGCAGAAAAAAAAGAGCAGCAGAGATAACGACTTACCTTTTGGCCGTCGACATCACCCACAGCTTCACTCTCTCCAGGAAGCGATTCCAGACTACACTCGTCCCGTTTGGACTCGAGTCTCGAATCCTTTCCTTCCTCTCTTCTAATTCATCAGTCGAGCCCTCGATTGACGACCGGACCAGTTCATTCTCGGCCCTGCACCACCAACCCCTCCTCCTCACCGACTCTCGCACGCACGCGATCACAAGACAACCTCAAACATGTCGAACCTTCGTATCCTCCTCATCGGCAACGGCGGTCGTGAGCATGCCCTCGCCTGGAAGCTGAGCCAGTCGCCCCGCGTCGAGTCCATCGTCGCCGTCCCAGGCAACGGCGGCACCGCCACCTGCCCCAAGGTCACCAACAATACCTCCGTCGCCGCCGACGACTTCCCCGGCCTCGTCGCCTTCGCACAGGCCAATGGCATCAATCTCGTCGTCCCCGGGCCGGAGGCGCCCCTGGTAGACGGCGTTGAGGGCTTCTTCCGCGCCGCCGGCATCCCCTGCTTCGGCCCGTCCAAGGAGGCTGCGCGCCTGGAGGGCAGCAAGACATACTCCAAGGACTTTATGAAGCAGTACAACATCCCCACGGCCGCCTACGAAAACTTTTCCGACTTTGAAAAGGCAGTCGCCTACATCGATGGCATCAACCACGACGTCGTCATCAAGGCCACCGGCCTCGCTGCCGGCAAGGGTGTTATCATGCCCCAGACAAAGGACGAGGCCAAGGCCGCCCTCAAGCAAATCATGGTCGACAAGGAGTTTGGCGACGCCGGCAGCGAGGTTGTCGTCGAGGAGCTGCTGCTCGGCGACGAGCTTTCCGTCCTGACCTTTTGCGACGGCTACACCATCCGCTCCCTCCCGCTCGCCCAGGACCACAAGCGTATCTTTGACGGCGACCAGGGCCCTAACACCGGCGGCATGGGCTGCTACGCGCCCACCAACATTGCCACCAAGGAGCTTACGGAGCGTATCGACCGCGAGATCCTCGAGCCCACCCTGCTCGGCATGCGCCGCGAGCAGCAGCCCTTCAAGGGCGTCCTCTTCACTGGCCTCATGATTACCGCCGCCGGCCCCAAGGTCCTCGAGTACAACGTCCGCTTTGGCGACCCGGAGACCCAGACGGTCCTGCCCCTGCTCTCTGCCGAGACTGACCTGGCTGAGATCATGCTCGCATGTGTCGGCGGCTACCTCGACAACTGCCACATCCGCGTCGAAGACAAGTTTAGCGCCACCGTCGTCCTTGCCGCCGGCGGCTACCCCGGCTCGTACGCCAAGGGCACCCCTATGACCGTCCAGGAGCCTCCCGCCGGCAGTACCATCTTCCATGCGGGCACCAAGCTCGACGGCGCCCAGCTTAAGACGTCGGGCGGCCGTGTCATCGCCATCAACTCGGTTGGCGACTCGCTCCGCAGCGCCGTCGACGCCTCGTACGCTGCCCTGGCCGCGGGCGTCATCGACTTTGAAGGTGCCTTTTTCCGCCGCGACATTGCCCACCGCGCTTTCCGTTCGCCCAGTGCCCAGGCCGCCGCTGGCATGACCTACGCCCAAGCCGGTGTCGACATCCAGGCCGGCAACGACTTTGTCGAGAAGATCAAGGCCGCCGTGGCCAGCACCAAACGGCCCGGCGCCGACGCTGAGATTGGCGGTTTCGGCGGTGAGGTTGACCTCTCGGCTGCTGGCTACCCCAACGCGCCCGTCCTCGTCGGCGCCATTGATGGCGTCGGCACCAAGCTCATGATTGCGCAGAGCATGAAGAAGCACGACACCGTCGGCATCGACCTGGTTGCCATGAATGTCAACGACCTCATCGTCCAGGGTGCCACCCCGCTTATGTTCCTCGACTACTACGGCTGCAGCAAACTGGACCTCGCCTCCGCCGCCGCCTTTGTCGAGGGCGTCGCCGACGGCTGCCGCCAGGCCGGCTGCGCTCTTGTCGGTGGTGAAACCGCCGAGATGCCGGGAATGTACCAGGGCGAGGACTACGACGCTGCCGGCTGCGCCGTCGGTGCCGTCCTCGACTCAGCCCGCCTGCCGCAGAAGGACGCCATGGTCGAGGGCGACATTCTTCTCGGCCTGGGCTCCAACGGCGTGCACTCCAACGGCTTCTCGTTGGTGCGCCGCATCATTGCCGCCGCGGGGCTGTCGTACACCGACACTGCCCCCTGGGACGAGACCACCACAGTAGGCGAGTCGCTTCTGACCCCGACACGCATCTACGTCAAGGCCCTGCTGCCCGTGCTGAGCAACATCAAGGGCCTCGCGCACATCACCGGAGGCGGCCTCATCGAGAACGTGCCGCGCATGCTGCCCGAGTCGCTCGCCGCCGACATTGCCTACGGTTCGTGGGAGATGCCGCCCGTCTTCAACTGGCTCAAGACCGCCGGCAACGTCGATGCCGTCGAGATGTGCAGGACGTTCAACTCTGGTGTCGGCATGGTCATTGCCGTTGCCGCTGACAAGGCTGCTGCTGTTGCTGCGGCGCTTGGCGGCGATGGCGTCGATGAAAAGGTGGCTATTATCGGCAGGCTGGTCAAGAGGGAGGCTGGCGCCGAGGGATGTGTTGTCAGCGGCCTCGAGGCTTGGGCTTAATAGGAAAAGTAAAAAAAAGATTTTGTGGGAATTAAGGATTGGGATTGGGTTGCTGGGAGTCATTGGAATTATTTGCACAATTTTTATAACTAGAAACGACGTGGGTTCAAAACACAAAAGCTATAGACATGATACGCCTTTACTATAAACAATAAACCTTGCCTTTTTTTTTCGCGCCCAAAAGGAAATCATTTTTACGTATACAGGGTTTGATATTCAGTGTCTAATGAATTGGGCAGAATAGGTATCACGGATTCTCTCTGGGCTAGCACGAGCAACAGCATGGCAGTATACGGCTCAAACAATAATGCAATATTCACATTTTCCCTCCCTCTTTCCCAACTCCAGTGCAAAACGTAAATAAAGGAAATACACATCATCTCGTCGCAACCCATTTCCCCCCTGTCCCCCTTTCCTAAAACGCCTGGATATCTATCTATTCCTTCGCGCGCACCGTGATGCTAAAATATAGTATTATGCTAAAAAAGAGAAAACAAGCGTAAATAAGTGTAGATGCTGCTTGCCTCTTCTGTACTGTGATTTATTGTTGTTACATTTTTGGGTCGTCTTGTTGTTTCACAGCTGTGGAAAAGTGGTATTCAGATCCGGCAACGCAAGGCCGCTCGATGAGCCGTGGAAGCCGTTCAAGTTCAAGTTTGAAGAGCTTCCTGGCGCGACTGACATGCTTGGCCGCTGTCTCTTGGCCGGCCGCTGAATTGGCTCGTCGTCCTCGTCGGAGGACAGCGTCAGGTCAATCACCGCGGGGGCAGGCCTCTTAGCGCTGTTTGAGCCGTTGGCGCGCGGCGCCGCTGAGCTGCGACCTGCTGATGTGGGAGTACTGGCGGCGACGGGTGTTGGTCTTGTCGGTGTGCCTATCTGCCGCGATGTACTATGACTGGGCAGGAAGCTGACCTCGGAGATTTCTATGAGGTCGTCGTCGTCGTCGCCACCGGCGCCGCTGTCATTGAAGAAGGCGTCGGTGGGAAAGTTGTTGGATTCTGCGTCTTCATCTTTGAGGAGCCAGCGGCCTGTAGGCTCAATGGTGACCGCCTCGAGACTTTTGGGTGTGCTATCGAGGATATCCTTGACGTATCTGTGCGACATGTTAGTGGACGTATTCATTTGTAAGAGAGGTAGAACATACTCATCTACTGCAAGCTGCTCAAACGGCGTTGGCTTATTGCAGATTGGGCACAGCCACTGCGGGCCCTGCTCTTGCAGTTGTAGATAAGAGGTGGCATCAAAGCATTGGATGTGAGCGCAGCGCAGGCCTCGGCAGGGAACGTCGAGTCGCATATATGACAGAGGGCACTTTAGTGAGAGGACGGACGAGGTGGCCACGACATCTGGATCTTGCGCCTTTTCGTTGACTGTGGCTGTTAATACAGGGTTTCGCAATGCCCAATGTGTAGGGAAACGTACGCTCGGCAATGACAGAGTCTTTGGGTATTCGGCGCCTCGATGAAATGGACGCTGCAAGCTCTGCGACTGATGAGACCTGGCAGAGGTTTGCGAGGACATAGAATTTCTATAAACGCCATCAGCATTTGTCACCAAGTTAAGCAAGGGCCAAGCTTCTTACCTTTGTTGTTAGGGCATATGTAAAATCGATATTGTTCAGGTAATGAGTTATCTTTAAGCGAAGGGCGCTGGTTACGTCGACGGGCCTGGTAGAGCCGGGCTTATTCTTCAGGCCACGCAGGTTGGCCTTGACTTCGGTGCCGTTGACGCGAATTTCGGATTGGTGAGGAAAAGCAATGTCTTGGACGCCAACGGCCTCACCAGCACAAAAGATCATGACGCGGTACGAAGGATCTGAGAGGCACTGATGCAGCAGAGGCATATCGTTGACTCGCATTTGAATAGAGACCGTATTTCTATGCTGGGCCATCGCTACAGAGAGTTAGGACGAGAGTGCATGTTAAAGAAAAGGGACCAAACTTGCCTTCACATATGCGAACCTCGCCTAGCAAGGCCTTGATGCGGTAAAACGGCGAGTCCTTGAACGCCAGCGTGGGCGAGCTCAGGATATTCCTATTCACCTGGCTCACGCGGTGTCCGTTAGACATGCCGAAGCCGTGCGACATGGACGATCCGTAGCCCTGCATGGGGTTGGACAGCGAGCCAGCGCCAGAATTCATGCTACCGTAGCCTCCCGAGGCCGAAGACTGCTTGGCCGGGCCGGCGGCGCCGTGCCGCTGCGCAAAGGCATTGGTGATGCTCTGTTTTACCTGCGCGAAGCGCGAAGCGTCACCAGAGACGGCCACTTCCTGAATGACTGCAGAGTGGCTTGTTAGTTTTTGCCGGGGGCGGTTCGGTACGGCTAGTGGTTGCATCGCTGGCAGGACTCACGGTTGGCTATGCGGGTCTGCAGGTCAGCCTTGACACCTGTGCTCTTGAGGCCGTTGACCTGGCAGACGGACGACAGTTGGCGGTTAAACAGCTGTGTGCTCTTAACTTGTCTGACGAGAGCCTCAATTTCCTGGCGAGGGATGCCGGGGTTGTGCGCCGACATGGTTGGGCAGATGCACGGCCGGCGCAGGGTATATGTTGGGGTCTGTGCTTCGAACGGCGGGGGTTTTCTAAAGCGAGAGATGCATATGTGCGTCGAAGAAAAACGTATATTCTAGTCGAGAATGGAGTAGAAGCGCGTAGCGAGTGCGAGACGGGATCGTGAGTGTCGGTCGTGGGTGCGTCGAGAGCAGCGTGCAGTGACGGCTGCGCCTCTGCTTTGTGTCGAGCGATGCGTGCTCGCGCGTACCGCGGTTTCAGCGATGGCGGTTGGTAGTTGGGGTTGTTCTGGGACGAGATGGATAGTCAGGAGCGTGTCTTGATTCAATCGCTCCCCTCTTCGCCACCGTCTTGACGGAGTTGCAGCCTGGGCGAGGGCATGTCGTGCATGGAGTTGAGGAAGAAGTGTGGTGAGAGCGATGCGCCGGCTCACTTTGGGGATGGAAGGCCGATGGGCGGCAGCAGGCGGCAGCGGGCGGCAGAACCCACTTTTCGGCGACTGATGCTGATGCCGCTTTAAGCAGGACAAGGCAGGAAGAGGCAAGGATTGGGCACGGTTGTTGTGCATATCTCTTTCTCACAGCTATAGAAATAGAACATGTAATGGGGGTGCGAATAGAAGAAATTAGCATAGGCGATCCCAATTCCTCATGACTTCTATTACACAATAAATCCTAGAGGTCTGTACTTCCCGTGGATGTGAAGGGACGATGGGATGGATGGTAAGGCATCGCCGCTGATAAATTAAGTGAATGAAGTTGCTGAGCCATAGAGCGACTCACTGTATCAAAATACCAAAGCATCAATATATAAAGCAAATAATTTCTTTATTCTTGCACTGAGAACCCTTTCGGCAGCATCTACACACATCTTCCACCACGCCACAAAAGCAGCAGCACTACCACCCCAAAGGGGGAATTTTGTGCCACCGCCCGACCATTTAAAAAAAAAAAAAAGTCCAGCAGCGAGTCAACGCGCCCGCGTACGGTGGCCACAGTCTTATCGCCCGCCACAGCCCCTCTGTAAAAGTTGCTAATCGTAGCTTTTTCTGCCTCGCTTTTCCTCGCTCCCGCAGAACCAACACTCCGATACACGCACGCACATACATACAAAATGGCCAAGAGCTCAAGATCAAGCACCAAAAAGGCCAACAACCAGCGCCTGGCCGCCACCGTCTTTGGCCCCGCCGAGTCGGCCCGCGCGGAGCGTCTGTCGGCCAAGCTGCTGGCGCTGGCCAAGCAGCCCAAGCCTGAGGCCGACATCAACATGGACGATGAGCCCGAGGCTGAAGCCGAAGAGGAGCAGGGATCTACAAGTACGTCCTTTCCTTTTACTCTCGCTGCATTGCTCTATACTAATCACCGCTTTGCAGAAATGGACGTCGACTCGGCTCGCTCAAAACCTCGCGGCATCCGCAAACGCATCGACAAGCGCAAGCAGAAGAAGGCCAGCATCGTCTTTCCCAAGTACAGCGATAGAGTCAAGGCCAAGAATAAGAAGAAGGCTGCAGGCAAGTCTGCCTAAGGACTGGGAGGCATGGGCGTATTTTTGATATAATTTTGGTGTTTCCTTTTTACATCCATCTGCCTCGGGACACGGTCTGGGCATCATGCTTGCCATTCACGATATGAAACCAGTACATAACATAATAAACAACCTTCAAACGATATATTTGAGGACTCATCCTTCCACGTTTTGCCTCGCCTTCTTTTCCCGCATTTTATTGTCATTTATGCTGCCCGTCGCCGTCTAGCATCGGCTTCTCTTTCGTGGCGCAAGCGCAATCCCCAAATGTCAATCTCCACACCCAGCCGGCCGCCCACCCAGTCCCACGTCCCCGATCCGCCGCCGCCCTTGTTTACGGACACCACTCTGTCCTGTCTTGTGTTATACGAGCACCTTTACATTACAACGGTTCTCGTCTCCATAGGTACCATTGCAGCCCCGGCAGCGATGAACTGCTAACGGCGCGCCTCGTATCATGGAAACGGCCTGCCCTCTCATCCATTGACTCGCATCTGCTCTGTTTAGTCCAGTCCGCGCTCGCCTTCCACTCCTTAGCTACCCCATCTCCTTCACGCGCCCTCACCATGGCTGCTACCCCTGCGCAGCAAACCTCCCGGATGAGCACCGCCTTGCTCATCCTCGCCAATCTTTTAATCCCGCTATCGCTGCTCGTGTTTGGAACCGGATTTTTTCCTTATAAACCCTTTATCCCCGGCCTCGCGCAGTATGAGACGCTTGAATACGGTCCGCCGCCCAAGGCGCCGTTTGACAAGGTCATCTTCATGGTCGTTGACGCCCTGCGAAGGTATGCGCATAAACGAAACCAACACGCCCAACAATAAAACTGACAATGCAATGATTAGCGATTTTGTGTATTCGGAAGGGTCAGGCTTTGAATATACCCAAAGGTAAGTTAGGCCCTCAGCCCTCCCATCAGGGCCTTTACTCACATCCTCAGCCTCATTCGCAACGGCCAAGCAGTCCCCTACACAGCCTACGCGCGCTCACCAACCGTCACCATGCCGCGCCTCAAAGCCATCACCACCGGCTCCATCCCTTCCTTTGTGGACCTCATCCTCAACATTGATGAGGGTGACACTTCATCCGAGCTCGCTGCCCAGGACACCTGGCTCGCGCAGATCAAGGCCAAGGACACGGGCAAGCTGGTGCTGTATGGCGATAACACCTGGCTGAAGCTCTTCCCGGATACCTTTGATCGCCACGATGGGACCTCGAGCTTCTTTGTCTCCGTATGTCCTGCCACCATACCTCCATCGTCGCGTTCATCCCGCTCTAACTCCAGCCCAGGACTTTACCGAAGTCGACAACAACGTAACTAGGCACATCGATGATGAGCTCGTCAATGACGATTGGAGCCTCATGGTCCTGCACTACCTCGGCCTCGACCACATCGGCCACAAATCCGGGCCAAGAAGGTAAGCGCACGCACTCATCCGCTACCACCTCTTGCCAGTCTAACACGTCCCAGCTCGCACATGGTTCCCAAGCAGCGCGAAATGGACTCCATTGTCAAATCCATCTTCACCGCCATGGAATCCAATGCCCACCTCCGCTCAACCCTCCTCGTCCTCTGCGGCGACCACGGCATGAATGACGCCGGCAATCATGGCGCTTCATCCCCCGGCGAAACCTCCCCAGCACTCCTCTTCCTCTCCCCGAAGCTCAAAGGCGTTGCGCCGCCATTCGACTCCCCAGCCCAGCCAAAGGACGAGTTCGACTACTATTCTACTGTCGAGCAGTCCGACATTGTGCCCACATTAGCCGCGCTCCTCGGATTTCCCGTCTCCAAGAACAACCTTGGTGCCTTCATCTCGGATTTCCTCCCGTTTTGGCCCAAGGCGAGCGACAAGATCCAGATCCTCATCCGCAACGCGCGGCAGATTCTCAACATTGTCACCGCCGCGTTTGGCGACGAATTGTTCGACGCCGCGTCCGATACAGACCCCTGCACCCTTGAGCAGACAGACGTGACCGAGCTCGCCTGCGAATGGCGCAAGATTCACCAACGCGCGCGCACCCTCAGCGCTGAAAACAAAGTCGACGGCGACTGGCTCGTCGCTACGTCGTCGTGGATCCGCAAGGCGCAGGACCTCATGAGCAGCATGGCCTCCAACTTTGACATGTCGCGCCTCGCCATCGGGCAGGGTCTCGCTACGCTCGCCGTCATCGTCGCCGGCATCACCACCGCTGCCAACGCTGGCGTCTCACTGCCCATTTACGTCCTCAGCATCTCCTATGGTATCATGATGTTTGCGAGCAGCTATGTTGAAGAAGAGCAGCATTTCTGGTACTGGTCATGCACGCTCTGGTTTGCAATCCTCGCGGCGAAAGCCATCCGACGGTAACTCTTCCCATGCCTCTTTTTCCTTCGCCCGAAACGCTAACATGACCCAGAACCGGCCGCCTCTCAACGTCAAAATACCACCTCATCGCGCTCCTCGTCATCCGTACAACCCGTAGCTGGAACCAAACCGGCCAAAAGTTCGCCGGCGAGCCCGATATAGTCAAGCTCGTCATCAACGCACACCCGACCTTCCTCTGGGTGCTCGTGACAGCGCTCTACGCCCTCATTTGGTTCCAGATGCTGCCCAACCTCGACGCCATCCCCTTCATCGCTGCCACCTCCATCACCTCCGTCCTCATTTCCTCGGCCTATAGCTTCAAGCTCGCCTTCACCGCGCAAGACGCCCCCGAACTCGTCGTCGGCTTCGCCCGCAGGCTCCACGACGTCTTTGACGGGCAATCCCTCCTCTGGCGTGCAAGAGTCGCCTTTCTCGTCCTCGCCGCGCTCTCCTGCCTGGCCATCTATCGCTCATTCGCCGGCACCCGGCACGCGCGGTCCTCCGCCCGCCTCCTCCACGAGCTCACAACCCTCCTCTGCCTAACACAGAGCCGCGCCGCCAATGCACCGCTCTTCCTCCTCGCGCACATCCTCTCCTGCACGCTGGACACGGCCGCCCTGTCTGCCGCAGAGGTGACCACGACAGCGCTCCTTCTGCAGTATCTCAGCTTCTTCGCGGCGGGTGGCTCCAACGCCATCTCGTCCGTCGACCTCTCGAGCGCGTACAACGGCATAGGTGACTTCAACGTTGTCGCCGTAGGCGTGCTGACGCTCGTGAGTAACTGGGCCGGCCCCATATACTGGACCTCGGCGACGAATCTCATGCTGCTGGAAAAGTACCACGATGGTGGCCAGAGGGGTGTCTTCTGGGGCCATGTGGCTAGGCTGACGGTGTTTGCGGCCGTGAGCGTCGCATTCGTCATGGCGGCGTGTACGGCGCTGAGAACGCACTTGTTCATCTGGACCGTCTTTTCGCCAAAGTATCTCTATGCCATGGCGTGGAGCCTGGGCGGGCATCTGTTGATTAATGTTGGGTTTGGAGGGGCTTTGTTTTGGCTTGGGGCTAGGTAGTAGACAGTTTTACTTGGGTAATATACAACGTTTAGAACGATGCGACAGTCTCTTCAGTGAATGATAAATTACAAGGTTCTCGTTACGTGATAAGATTGCTCCAGAATATATCCCATCACACGCATAAAACATTTCCGCGCTCCGTATAACAAACATAAAAAGGAAAGACACAAAATATATAACTTCCCCTTACTCCTGCATCTTGGTATCCTCATCATCAGACCCCGCCATCACAGTTGCCTGTTCATACTGCGGCACCGCCGTGCCGTCGCTCTCCTCGTCCTCCTCCTTAATTACAGGCTCTTCCACAATCGTCTTGCCTTCGCTGGGTTGCGACTCCGGCACCACCGAGACGCTGCGGCTCTGCATGCGGCCAGCGCCCTGCTGTTCGTCGAGAGTGTTGACAATCTTGCCCAGGCTGACGTGGATCTTGTACAACGCGTTGCGGCTGGCGGCGTCGGTGAGGAGGCCGGCTTCCACGGCGACGCTAACCTCTTCATATGTCTCACGGATCTTGTCTTCTGTCGAGCCTGGTGAGATGTGCAACTTGCCGAGGAGGCCTGCGATGAGCTTCTTTTCTTCCTCTGCAATGATGTGTTAGTACGGAATTCAATTGCAAAGCGGAAACGTAGTAGACTTACTGGTAACATTGCTGTGGAGTCTGTCGAGGATATCCAGTGCCAGTTCCAGGTGCACGTCGCCGTTGACATTCTTCTTTTCAGCGTCGAGGGCGGCATTAGGGTTGTAGCATTTGCGTGGGTCGGTCCAGTCCACCAGACATGCTCCAATGGCCGTCATGCTGACCATGTCTTCCTCGATGTCTGCCTCGTCGTCATCTTCCAGGCCCTCTCGCACGTTGAGGAGGGAGTGGATGGCATTCATCGCAATGGTGCGCATCAGCTCCTGGTTGGCGGGACGGGAGTAGCAGAAGACGGGCAGGAAGTAGTTGAGAGCCTGGCGCACAGTCTGGTTGTTGGCCGAGGTCGGGTCAAAGTACGCCACGACCAACGACTTGAGCAACTCCTGGCATGATTCCTCGTCGCTTACAACACGTCCAAGCAGCAGCTTAGATGCCGCCATCACTGCCGCGGCCTGAACATCGGGTGCCTTGGAGCCGCTCTTTACGGCCTTGACATAGACCTTGAGGAGCGCGGGCGTTGAAGAAAACAGATGCGCACCATGGACATTGAGGATATCTGTGAGAATGTGCAAGGCGGTCACCTGTAGCGCGGCATGCCCCTTGCTGAAAAAGTGAATAAATAAGCCCAGGTTCTCTTCGGCCAGCGAACGATCCTGCAGGGCGCATAGACCAAGACAGACCAAGCCGCGTTCACGGACCGGCGCTTCGTGGCTGCGCACCGCCGGAACAACCAAGTTGTTAAGCATGGAGACCAGGTCGGCATTGTCCTTGAGGTTGCCCGAGACGTGAGTGAGCATGCATTGCACAATGTGAAGGCACTTCATGTTGACGACAATCTCCTTAACTGCCTTGGCACGAGCGTCTTCGGCGCTGAGCTCCTTGCCACGGCCCTTGCCATCCTTTGTCGGAGTGCTTACGCCGCTGACTTCGGACCGCGCAGAATGGAAGCTGTCTTCGGGGTCCTCCATGGGGACTTCGTCCACAATTGTGTCGTGAACATCCGCCACGGACTCGAGCACAACACTGCAGAACTCGCGCTCGCCAGCAGCATCCGGTGAGCAAATGTAGTGCAGCGTCTCAATGGAAAGCTTGGTCACTTCGTCGGGCAGCTCCGGGATAGAGAGGGCTTGACGAAGGAGCGTAAACATCTTACGTCGGCCGACTTCGTCCGAGTAGTCCAGCGTCAGAGCGATCTGCAGCAGCTGCTCCGAGATAAACTCTTGCTCCACGGTGGCGTCCTCCTCGTCTTCCTCCAGCTCGCCTTGCTCGACTCTGCGGAGCGTCTCAATTAGCGCGTTGAGATAGCGCTCCAAGTAAAAGGCGAGCTTGGTGACTTCGGGCAACTTTTCTTCGACGAGAGACTCGTACTTCCCGTTACCTTCCTTGCGGCAGAACTCGTTGAAGCTTCGGGCCAGGAACGCAGACTCGGCTGACAGGGTCTCCCAGAAAGTGTCGTCAAAGTTGACGGCTCCGCGGTAGTCCGGACGGCCCTCCCAGAAACCATTCATAGCCTCAAGGGCAACACCGTTCTCGACTCCAGAATTGATGACGTCGATGCGCTCGAGCAGTTCCAACAGGCCGTCAAAGCTCGGTGCCGCCGTTTCGCCTTCCTCTTGCTGAGCCGAGCCCGCGCAATCCTCAATCCAGCGGTCACGGAACAATCTACCAGCGGCCTTGCGTACATTCTCGTCTCGGTCTCGCAGACCCCATCGCAGAAGCTTCTCACGCATAGACAACGAGAGGTGGCGGAAGTCTCCGAGAGCAGGTAGTAGACGGGAGTAAACTGCCCTACGCGTTGCAGCATCCTGGTCTCGGGCTCTTTCAAGCAGATATGGAAGGGTATTGGGGAGAATGGGCAGGTTGACGAGTAAGGAGCGGCGCACGTCTGCACTGGGGTCGTTCTGCAACACCTGGAGCAGCTTCTCCAGCAGGTTCGTCTCCTGGTCCGCGTCGCTGTCATCTGAATTCGAGTAGCCTTCGGACTGGTTACCGGCGAGGCGACCAAGTCCAAGGACGGCCTGGACACGGACCATCGACTCCTTGTCGCGGATTCTCTTAAGCAGGCCGTGGCGGAGCTTTTGGAACAGGTCGTCATCGAGAGCGTCGAGAGAGTTGACAATCTGTGAGAGCAGCTGTGTAGAACGGTAGCGGACAAACTTGTCCTTGGCAATCATGAGTGGCAAGACTGCGCTGAGAAGCTGAGAGACTAAACGTGTACTCGGCGTCTCAGGAATGAGGCTGGCATCTTCGACGTCGCCCTGCAGCTCAACGTCCTTGTCATTGGAATGGCGCAGGTAGAAGCCAATGAAGCGAATTGACTTTTCGCCGACGGGCTCGCTCTTCTTGACGGGCATTACCCTCAAGGCGCAGCGAATGAACTCTCTATTGAATGTCTCCTCGTCAAAGTCGCCCTCGGCCGTTGTCTTTTGGTCGGGCGTCTCGTAGCAACAAGATTCGTGGAGCTTTCGCAGATTGACGGCACATTTTCTGTGGGTTGCCGTGTTGCGCTGCGCGTCGCGGAAAATGACGCAAATCTTGGATCGCAGCTCGTTATCTGGCGTGTCGACATAATCGATTTCCGCCGATGATGCGCGCGACATGTGTGACGCTCGCCCGTTGAGGCCTGCGGTTGATCGTTTGCGCGATACCGCAGACGACGGTCGCGTAGACCTCGCCGTTGATGTTCTCGCGGGCATGGCCAATTGAATCTGAATAAAAGTCGGTATGAGGCTGTATGGGTTAGTGTAGCTTGCCAGGCCTCTTGCTATGAGTTGGCGTTGATGCTTAGTTCGATGATGCCTTTGTTTGGATACGCGCCTCGTGTTTGGCCCCTCAAGTCAACAGTCTTCCACATTGGGACTAGCGCCTCATAGCACAATGAGACCGTCCCTCCATCACGTGCGATAAGATATGCCATTTTGGGACTTCTTAGTGGGGACCTCGGACTTTTTTTTTGGGCGTGCAAGTCTGCAGCGATTGCGAAAAGTGCATACTGTGAGATTTCTTGCCAAAGCACTCGAAGCCATCTCAGAATGAGTTCCGCAGCCGAAAGCAAGAAGCGGATGCGGCCCGAGGTCGAAGAGGCCATGCTGGCCCTGGACGCCTCGGAAAAAGTTGCCGAGTCCCCAGCGCCGAAGAAGGCTCGCAAAGACGACCGACGCTCTCTCTTTGTTCGGTCTCTGCCGCCCAGTGCGACGAATGAAAGCCTCGCGGAATTCTTTTCCGAATACTTCCCTGTCAAGCATGCCGTTGTTGTGGTGGACCAGCAGACGAAGGAGTCTCGAGGCTTTGGCTTCGTTACCCTTGCCGACGGCGACGACGCCAAAGAGGCCAAGACTGTCTTTGACAAGAAGAAGTGGGATGGACGAAGCATTCGAGTCGACGTTGCCGAGCCCAGACAGAGAAATGCCGCGGAGGGTGAAGAGATTCGCCCCAAGCCAGGCAAGCCTGAAATGCTGCCGGCTCCGAAGCTGATTGTTCGCAACCTGCCGTGGACCATCCGAAATGCAGAGCAGCTATCGCACCTCTTCCGAAGTTACGGCAAAGTCAAGTTTGCCGATCTGCCAAAGAATAAGGGAAAGCTCAAGGGTTTCGGTTTTGTCACTCTTCGAGGCCGAAAGAATGCAGAAGCTGCTCTGCAAGGCGTCAACGGAAAGGAGATTGACGGCCGAACTCTTGCCGTCGATTATGCCGTTGACAAGGAAACATGGGATAAGCAACAAGAAGAGGAGGAGCAAAATAAGGCTGAGGACGATGACAGTGAAACATCAGAGGAGGAGGACTCCGACGACGAAGACGACGACGACAATGAGGACGCCGACGAGGATAAGGAAGAAGGCGGCGGTCAACTGAACGCCGACCTGGAAAACTTTATGAAGAACCACATGCAAAATATGGTCGACGAAGATGAGGAAGAGGAAGAAGACGAGGAGGAAAAAGAAGCCAGACACGCCGCGAGAAACAGCGCCAACAACTCGTCAACCGTATTCGTGCGCAATCTGCCCTTCACAGCCACCGACGAGCAATTGAAGGCCTTCTTCACCAACTTTGGCGATGTGAGATATGCTCGAGTTGTCATGGACAAAGCGACCGACCGTCCCGCAGGAACAGGCTTCGTCTGCTTCTTCAACGAGGAGGACGCGCATACCTGCATCAAGGAGGCCCCTCGCACTCAACAGCCCGTCGGCGGCCCCAAAAAGTCGATCCTCCTCGACGAGAACGCCGACCCCACGGGCCGATACACGCTTGACGGCCGCCTGCTCAGCATCGCGCAGGCAGTTAACCGCGCCGAGGCAAGCAACCTGGCGGAGAACTCGCTGGCGAAACGCCGCGAAAAGGACAAGCGTCGTCTATACCTCCTAACGGAAGGCTCAATCGGGACAAACTCGCCTATCTACAACCTTCTGTCGATGCCGGAGATCCGCATGCGTCAGGCCAGTGCCGCTCAAAGAAAGAAGCAAGTGCAGAGCAACCCAACGCTGCACATCAGTCTGACACGTATCGCGTTGCGCAACATCCCGCGCAACATTGCCTCCAAGGACCTCAAGGAGTTGGCGCGTAAAGCCGTAGTAGGCTTCGCTCAGGACGTCAAGGAGGGCAAGCGCGAGCCGCTGTCCAAGGAGGAAAACGCACGCGATGGCAAAGACGCGAAGGAAAAAGAGCGACAGCGCAAGCTGAAGGGTAAAGGTATCGTCAAGCAGGCCAAGGTGGTGTTTGAGAGCAACCAGGGGTCGAAGATTAACGAGACGGAGGGCGCGGGCAAGAGCCGTGGATACGGATTCGTCGAGTACACTTCGCACCACTGGGCGCTCATGGGCCTGCGGTACCTCAACGGCCACCAGATGGAGGATACGGACGGCAAGAAGAAGCGCTTGGTTGCCGAATTTGCGATTGAGAATGCGCAGGTCGTGCAGCGTAGGCGCATCAACGAGGAGAAGTCACGCCAGGACGTCCAGAACCGCGGCAAGCCAGAAGGGGCCGGCGACGACGCTGCTCCCCGAGGCGATCGAGACGGCCGACCATCTTTAAACAACGGCCGTGGCGGTAGAGGCGGTCGAGGCGGCGCTCGTGGTGGTAGACCAGATAGGCGCCCGCGCCTCAATACCAGCACTAACAGCGACAACCGTGGTGCCGGTAACTTCCGCGGCGGCGGGCGAGGCGGACGAGGCGGTGGTAGGGGCGGCAGGGACGAGCCGCGCCGGACGGACAGGAAGCCGCTCAAGGACAAGTTTACACGCGACGGGGGCGACGACGCCGGCGGCAAGGACGGTATGCAGCAGAAGCTGATTGGGCGGAAGCGAATGATGCGTAAGAAGAAGGGTGATTCGCGAGGAGGCAACTAAGAGGCATTGAATACCTGCATACTTGCGTGTTTACGGGATATACTTTTGGCATCAGTGTAGTTTTTCTGGCGCTTGGGGCATAGTATGGAATTTATAAAAGTCGCTTTTGTTTCGTCATGCGGTAAATAAGGTATATAGTGAGATTCGAGATTCGAGATTCAAGTTGAGCAGGACAGCGCAGACTATAAACAAGAGTCGAGATTATCATAGTTTGTTTTGTTTCCATTTCCATTCTGGGTTGTATTTCAGTCTCCCTTTTTCCAGAGCCAGCCTCGTTTATTTGTCGTCCCGTTCCCAGAAGCAGACTTGTTGTCCAGCTCGTTATTCTGGGCGCTACCACCGTCACCCTCGCCCTCCTTCTTCTCCGCAGGCCGCACAGTCACCTCAACGGAACTACCAATCTCGTTGCCGTCGTCGTCGTACGTCTTGCGCCGGACAGTGGTGTGCTTATAGCCAAACAAGTCGACGTACTCCTCCCGGGTCTCCGTCTGCTTGTCGTTGACTTTGATGTCCCGACGCCTGCGCGCTTCCTGGTCGCGGCCCATCTCCTCGGCGCGTCGACTAATGTCGTTGCTAAACTCCTCTGCGCGCTTCTTGACGTCGCGCTCCAATTCCTTGGCGCGGGCGGGCACGTCTTCGGCCATGACCTTTTTAAACGTATCCCAGGCCTTTTGCGTCTCTGTGAAGCTGGATTTTATTGACGAGTACAGGTCGTCAAAGGTATCTGCGGGTGGACGAGTTTCCGGTTTATTCTGCGAGGCTGGGTCCTGCTGGGAGGAGCGGGACTTGTCGTCGGTGTACTTTTCGTCGAGCTGCTTGAAGACCTTGCTGGCTTTTTCCAGAGCGTCGCGAGTGGACGGGTTCTCCTTGATATCCTTAGCGATACCGTCCCAAAAGTCTTTGACGCCCTTTTCGACGTCCTTTTCAAAGGCGTCCCAGTCCGAGGTGGGCGGCGCAAAGATGCGGAAGCCGCGCGGGCGGGATGCCAGGCCCTGAGACTCCAGCCGGCGCAGCCAGAGGAAGGCCGGCTCGCCGTTGGGGTACATCTGGCGCAGGATGCGGCTCTGGTCGTAGCGAGCCTGGATGTCCGGCAGGGAGCGGCCCTGCGAGACGGCGAGGAGGTCCTCAAAGGCATCCTGAAAGGTGAAGACGCGGGGGTCTAGGTGAGGGGGGAGGTCATTGGGGATGGGCTGGCGCAGGCTACGGAGGGCGAGCGGGCTGTAGGAGGAGCTGGAGATGTCGTAAACGTCCACGTCTGTGACGGCAGGGTCTTTCCTAGAGTCAGGCATTGCGTTGGGGGATGATGACGATGAATTGCTGGATGACGTTGGAGGAGCTGTTGTTGGAGTTGCTGTAGGTGGGTAAGGCCCGGATGGGGCCGGAGAGCGGGGGCCGGAGAAGACGGCGTCTAAGCCAGCGGCGATGTGGGCGTCGACACGCTGCTTGAAGCGGATGAAGATGTTGCTGCTGCTGTTGTGATTGGTGTCGGACTTGGGGTGTCGGTTCTCGTCAGGTCTCATGGCTGGGAGAGCCGTGATGCTGGAGAGAGAGCGGGTTTGACGTGAATGGTGACGAAGGCGACTGTTTGGAGGCAAGCGTCGTTTGTTGGTGAGGTCATGTGCGGCCATGGTACGTAACCACCAAGGTGCCCCGGAAGCTCTGCACGCAGCTCTGGAGCAGGTATTTGACAGCTGGCGGTCGACGGTACAGGTGCTAAGCAGCGCTAACGAGAGCTAAAGAGAGCTAAGCAGCCCTGTAAGTGCCAGAAAGTGGGGGTTTAGGCAACATAGCGTCAACGGGCTATGGGATGGCGTATTTCACTGCATGAATTTTCTAAAAATCAGTGCACTCGGTAAAAACTATAATTGGCCTCTTCTAAAGCACCTGTAATTAACATACAGTTATTGATAATTATCTGAAGCTGAACTTCGACATCACGGTTACCCTACCCGTACCAGGTTAATCCCCCCAATCCCGCAGTCTCCGCCGTAACGGGAAAGACATTGGTGGCGCGCCACGGTGCCTTAGCGGGCCACTCACAGGCACGGGCCAACCACAGCTTGTACCCACGGGGTCGCTTGCTTGGGTTAGCGTAGGATGGGAAATGCGCAATGTCGTACGTCCCGCAGCTACTCTTGGATTTCATCTCGTTTTCTGCGCGAGAGCATCTCCTTCACGGCATACATACCGCCCAAAGCCATGCTTCGTCGCATCGTCGTTGTCCTCGGCTAACCAACCTACTCGGGCCATGCTGCGCGTTCTCTAGAGAGCTGGCTTTCTCCCGGGTTTCATCGACGAGTTGTCTCACGGATGATACGGCCGTAGTGAAGCGACCCCGACAGATCCGGCTCGTCGTCGCCAAGAACCCCGACCCGAGCAGAGTCGCAGGGCCCTCTCGCCTCTTCTTGCCTACACAACAGGCTCGCAGCGACGTCGGATAGACTCGATCCGTCGGCCATGTACATCGAGACGCTGGATGCGACGACCGTCTGGCCGACGTCGACGACCACCCTCGCTGCCTCGACGGTTCACCTCCTCCCGACATCCTCGACAACAGCGGAACCGATCTTCCCGTCCCCCGGCGATGGCGACGACGGCAGGGACACGCTACAGCGGTGGTCTTCGCTCATCGGCATCGTCACCGCCATTGTCGGCAACGTCCTCATCGCCCTTGCCCTCAACGTCCAGCGATATGCCCACACCCGCCTAAACAAGGAGCGTAATCGCATCAGGCATCGCGCGCGCGCGGCTCTCAAGCGCGGCCAGAGCGGCCATGGCAACGGAAACACCGGCGGCGGGCAGACTGGCTCGTACGGTGCCATAGAAAGCCTGCAGAATGGTAGCGAAAACGGCCACGCCAATGGCCACGGCCAGAACAGCAACTCCAACGCCAACGGTCACGATGGCTATCAAAACGAAGCAGACCCCTTGTCTGCGTCCTTCCAGTCCGACGTCACAAACGTCTCCAACGACTCCGACGCCGAAGACAGCGCCAAGGCATCCACTACGTACCTCAAATCCCCTTACTGGTGGCTCGGCCAGATTCTCATCACCCTCGGCGAAATGGGCAACTTCCTGGCCTATGGCTTCGCGCCAGCCTCGATTGTCTCGCCGCTCGGCGTCGTCGCCCTCGTCTCCAACTGCATCATTGCCCCCGTCATGTTCCACGAGAAGTTTCGCGCCCGCGACTTTTGGGGCGTCGTCATTGCAGTGGCCGGTGTTGTCACCGTCGTCCTAAGCGCAAAGCAGGAGGAGACCAAGCTGAATCCTTCCGACATCCTCGACGCCATTACCACCATGGAGTTTGAGATCTACCTTGGCGTCACTGTGCTTCTCATTGTCATCCTCATGTGGGCGAGTCCGCGATACGGCAAACACACCATCCTCATTGATCTTGGCTTGGTTGGTCTCTTTGGTAAGCTTCTCATGGGTCCATAATCCTCGCCCTACGCTCACTAACCTCATCCAGGCGGTTACACAGCCCTCGCTACGAAAGGCGTCTCTTCCATGCTCTCCGCCGCCTTCTGGCGCGCCTTCACCACGCCCATAACCTACGTTCTCCTTGTCATCCTCCTTGGCACCGCCATCATGCAGATCCGCTACGTCAACAAAGCCCTGCAGCGCTTCGACTCGACCCAGGTCATCCCCATCCAGTTTGTCCTCTTCACGCTATGTGTCATTCTCGGCAGTGCCGTCCTGTACCGCGACTTTGAGAAGACGACGGGCGAGCAGGCCATCAAGTTTATCGGCGGCTGCCTGCTCACCTTTTTTGGCGTCTTCCTCATCACCAGCGGCCGCCAGCAAAAGGGCGACGATGACGACGATGATGACATGTTGTCCAACGCGGCGGGCGTCGAAGAAACCATTGGCCTCATGGACCAGGACGGCAACCCTACGTCGTCCGCCGGCGATGAAGATGCGCCCGTCTCCCGCTCTCGTCGCTCAAGCCGCCTCTCCCGCGTCAGCGTCTTCGGCAACAAGCAACAACACCACCAGCAGCAACAGCCATATCAAGACGAAACCGATGCCTCAGCAGTCCGATATTCAGGCACCGGCAGCTCACCCGCGTCCACCAACCCGCTCGACACGGCGATGGCAACCACACTCACCCCGTCCACGCCCCCCCGCGGCGTGCGCACCATCTCAACCGACTCCGTCGCCGCAACACCTTCCTCGCAACTCTTCCACACCTCAACACCTGTCACGCCGCTCCGTGACGCACAGCAGCAACAACAGCAACAGACGCCGGGCACCGACCGCCCCGTCACGTCGCGCACAAACACATCAACACTCAAACCGCCCTCTTCGCACAACCGCTCCCGTCCATTCATCTCCCCGTCGCCCTTCTCCTCGACCTTTACGACGGTAGTCAAGGACGCGCTGCGTGACAACGACAACGCAACTCTGCACCTGCAGCCGACGTCGTCGATGCGGCGCATCCGCTCCAGCATCCGCGCCAGCCTCTTCTTCGACTCGGACGAGGAGGAGCAGGTCCAGCGCCTCGTTGAGCAGCATAACCAGCACCGCGCCAGCGAGCCCGCTGTCGACACGCAGCAGACGCTTGTCGGCAGTGCAGTCGCCGGCGGGCCTTCGACTGCATCCGACGACCACCTCGTTAGGACGCTGACGGAGCCGGAAGCTGAGGCTGTGCAAGACGATCTGGAAGCTGCTGGGCGGAGGAGGACGAGGAGCTTTAGCGAGACGTTGGGCGGCTTCTTTCGCTCAAAGAAGAAGTCGGACGATGAGTAAATACTCAAACTAATTGTTATTCATGGAAGAGTAAATAGTTGAACTGCCTGGCACCATGTCCTTTTCCTTTCTTCTCCTTTGCCATTTCTGAGCACATCGCATCTCTGCAAGCCACTGGCCAACTTTTCATATACACCACCTTTTTTCATTGCCTTTTCAAACTTCCATTTTCTTTCTCGCGCGATATACATCTCGACAGAGGCACTCATTTTCTTCTTTAATATCTTGTTTTTCTTTTCTTCACTCATAAAAGTCGCCTCTTGTTGCACGGGCGCCGGCGTTGTGGAAAGGGAGCTGGATACTATACCCGCGCCCGTGGTCTTATATAACACAAAGCAGAAACCATCTTATATATCCAACGCTCATTCTATTTTCTAATTTAAACAATAAAGGAATTTACAGTTTCACTATTACACCGATGATTGATTTGTCTACGTAGTTTTACCCGGGACCTTGAGATGTTATTCCTTTCCCGTTTCGTGGATGCTAAGAAAAATCTCCTTCCTGTGTACGTCGTGATTGTATGGCTGAGCAGTGCTGTAGAGTTACAGCGCAACTTGGAACGGTGTTTTTCTTAACGGGTCGAAATGAAATTTTCGCATGAACGGTTCGATTTAACAGTTGTGGCCGGTCTGCTTCATGCCCGTCGTAGCCTCGAGTCTGCCTCGGTTGTTGACATTACTACTGCTTCCAGCAAGACAGCATACACGGGCAGAGATATCCGCACGCACCAGTCATATGTTTCAAAACAAATACGTCACCATACATGATCGTCAACAGCTTACTCGTACTCCGTACAATAGACACATGGCCAGGGGACAATACATGCAACCGCACGAACCCACGGCCCTTTGTCCGCCTGCACAGGCAAACCTCGCCCCAGCCAGCCTTCCATTAGCGAGACTCGGCAACGTGCCACGGTCCATGGACGCGCGGGAAAACACAAAAGATGTTTATCCCTCCCCCCACGGCGTCACCGAGAGTTTAAACCAAAACGGGGTAACGGGCAATGACACGGGCCTGCTTTTCGCTCAGCATGGACCAACTGCGTTGCGCCGCACGGCAGTTGTCTAAACAAGGAAAAATAATCGGCGGACCGCAGCGGAACACCTTCCCGGGTGTCTCGCGCTAGGCTAAGCTTTGAGACATGGACCAACCGACCGGCGCAGCGTTGCATTCAGAAGCAGTAACGGTCGAGGCTCTTGAAGTTCTAAAAAAAGAGAAACTGCCCTTGCGAGTACAGGACAAAGGAGAGACATGACTTGCGAAAGCGTGGCACGAAGATCACAGGAGAATTTCTTTTGGCCACCCCTGTCATCCGCTGACTGCCTTGATGGCTTACTGGCGTGTCGTGCAGGGATAGGGATTCCTTGAGCAAGGCTGTTTGGCAGTCGTCATTTCTGTGATTACTACTCCGTAGTCCGCAGCACAGTATGAGGTACTCGCACGGAGAAAACCAATGATAATGATCGTCCACACCGGATTGGTTCAGCCAGGGCAGAATTCCACGCTGCAGGAAACTCTTTTCGGCTGGATATGATTCCGAAAATGGTCACTGCAAAACGGCAGCTAGCGCAAGGGTAAACAAAGCAAGCTCCATTTGTAGCTCGACGGAATTCAACGCCTGGATGAAGCTCCACAGCCGATCATCGCCAATTCAAGACTCTGCAAAACTGTCCGACAACGTCCGCCGCACAGCATCCTTGCTGTTAACGGCAGATGAATATCTTGGTCCAGAAAAGGAGCTGAGAGCACTCCGACTCCGTACAGTACACTTTGTAAAAATGGCCTCCTGAATAGGTTGCCTAGGCTCGCAGCTTTGTTACGTGTTGTGGAACGGGCCCAAGTGGCTTTGCTAGAAATAGCTTTGTTGCTGCATGAATACCCAGGTACAAAATACTCGTAGCTCGGTGTCCTTTGCTATTTCCACCCTCGGCTGGGGCGTCTTGCCTCAGCAGAGTTTAATATCCGTCGTGACGGAAAGGCCCGTACAGGCAGCCCCAGTTGATCAATCTGAAACATGGCGTCACAATCACACTCGCGGTTTCAACAGCGCCGAATTTGTCCACCAGCCGAGACATTTTCGAGCCCAGGCACTCGGGACATGGCATTGTACTGTGCGGTGCCGTCGTATCATGGCAACACTGCGTCGAGGGTTAAACACGTGGCTCTGTATCACCAGAGAACTTTCAATGCCAATTCTGTCGCTCTGCTTCGTGAGGTTAAAACGCGCCACGAGTGAACCGGCCCCGGCGGCCTGTGCGGGCGGTTCCGGCATAAACAACTTAGCTTCGTCCGATTATCCAGGTACAGTAATGCCGTCAGGCCATTTATTGCATTATTAAAGACTTTTTTTCAATGCGCATTGAATTGCCCCGCACGATTCATCGCGGTCCCGACCGAGGACAGCTGAGTCTATGCCCAGCTGTGGCCTGACAATCTATCCCTCCTTCCCCGCCATGCCACATGTAAGCCATAGCGCCTCTGCAGTATAGGCGGTGTGATACTGTCCTGCCACGGCCTGTGATTCAATAGCATAAGGGTTATTCGTAGGAAGCGGACTCTATTAACGCTCACATGCTGCGCCGCTGACCGGAAACTTACGTGTACTGTGTCACTTGGCTCCCCGACAGGCGATGCTCTTGCAAAGCACATTGCAACGCAGAGGTCAATGAGCCTGGTGCATGGCATAGTGTGCGGATTTTTCCCGAACTGTCGTGTTTCATGGTGCCATTAAACTGGCGATAAAGCCTCGGCCTGCTTGATTGTTTGCTTGATACTATCCATTCCCTCGTGAAGAGGTACGCCTCTCGCTGCAAACGGAAACGTCTCTTCGCGCGAACCCGTTCCAGTTGTTGCCCGAGCATGAAGCCACAGCTGGCTGGGCTGACATGCCGAGAACCGTTCTTCTACAACGCGCAATGATACCGAACACGTCCGTGTTAACTATTGCAAGGTTGCAGCTCATACGATACGAGTAGTTGCTATATCGCAGCATACCCACATCATCTGCGATCCATGGCGCGGAAACACATGGCGGACACAATCGAGCCTCCACCAACACGACGTGAGGCGGGGCGGCCAGTGTGGGAGCATTTGGTACGTCCGCGAGGCCAGCGCGCGATTTTGGGGCTTCTCGCTGGTACTAGGACCACTTTCTCTTGGGCCACTTGAGTTTTACTCGTGAGCGGTACTCGTAGTCACGACGAAATATAGTAGCTACCATCACTAGTGGTGTACAATGCTGTTTGCACATTCTCCTTTAAGCTTCAAGTTGGTATATCGCTCACCTTTTGGCATTGCTGTTCAACTGCCACCTGAGCCGTCGCCCGCAACAATCCTTGGCTCGTCAACCGTGTTGCTCACTTGAGCTGTTTCCTGATTCCTGATGGAAGCTTCTACGCCTTCCCATGCAACGCGCTAGAGAGTCTTACTAGCAGGGTTTCGGAGCAGGGTCCCGAAGAAAACGGCTGTCTGCCCCAGTTTCATGCAGGACACAGGAGAGCAGCATGGGAACCGGGACTGTGTGGATCCAGACCCCAATCAGGCTGCGCGTCTTTGGGCGCAGCATTTTGCTCATCGCCCTCTCTTCTTCTGGCTTCTCAATCGAGTCGCGCAGGTGATCAATGGCAGCAGAGTGCATTGTTATAGGAGCGTCGATGGTTAAATATGCCTTCTGTAAAGCGACGTCGACGTCTTCCAAGGCACAGTGCCAGAAGTACTAGAGTATAATACAGCCAGACCACGATCGTATCGAGGACGCGTCTGTGCACCCCTCCGAAAGATTCTTCCACATGGAAGCAGTCTGTCGAGACCCATCTTCCTGCGCTAGTTTCCACGCCGCCAGGCAGGAAGGAACCTGCGTCCCGGCAGTGTGGTTGACGACGCCGCTTTTCGAAAGTTCCTCAGCACACAGTGGGAACACCATTATGCAACAGTGACCAGATACATCCACTCTGCCATGATGCCGCGAGCAACAGAGGCGAGCGAGGATGCCGTGTACCGAACTGGGGTACTGGGAAGGCGGGAAGGTGGGAATGAAGGGTATTCAAGGTGGCGTTTTTGCAGAGGTGCGCCTTCCTGTGAGACTGTACGTACGGAGTACCAGGCTATTAGATTAGTACCAGGGATCAGTATTTTGCACTGTGGTGGTGGCTGGCAGGACGGATGGTGGTATCCAGCCGAAGTACCGTTTCTGCACGCCATTCCTTGTAGGCAGCTTGAACATGGCATTACTCTGCATATCGTAAGCGTCCAGCAGGGGAGCGACTGAGAAGAAGAATACACAGGGAGGTGCATTGATTTGTGTTATTGACAATTTCGTGTTGAGCGCTGCCTCTGTGAAAGCTGGGTCATGCAGTGCTATGCCGGCGGTGCAGTCAAGCGCTCGCGAAAGTAAGGTACGATGCAGTTTCGATAACAACTGCCTGCCAATATTGTAAATGGGGTGGCACTGGTGCAGCCGTGTCTCTGGCAAAGTCTGCAAAAAAGGGGTCTTATGCAAGGCGTGTCAAGAATTCATATGCGCCTGAACGGGGTGATGCAAGCCCAGATGGCGCGCCAGAAGAGTAATGGGCAGTGGCTGGCTGCGGCTGTTATGAATTGGTCACCTTGCAGAAGCAGTTTGTAATGCATGAGCCAATGTGGTGCATGTTCCTCGTTGCCGCTCTTCCTGGATACGACCAGTTTTGGCAGCCCTGTCTTGTAATTAACGTCCCAAGTCATAATTGGCTAGCCGCATTTTACTAAATACGAGTAGAGGCGGATACTGTACTGTACTATACACCATGCGGAGTAGTACAATGCTAACCCCGTACCTTTGATGGCAACCGGCGGTGACGTACCAGTGCTCCTCTACTCGTACCCCAACAACCGTCTGATGGTGGGATCCAAACTGCCCCGACGGATACACAGGCTGCTAATACTTGGAAGCCTCTGGTTAGCTTAGCGAGTAGTTTGGTGACTAGCGTTCGTGTGGCGCCATGCAACCCACCTAAATATGCACGCAAGCCCTGCTTTAGGGAGTGCAGTATGGTGAGAGCTTGTGTCATCGCTGTTGGTAGGTTAATCTAGACCTAGTTCTTAGCTCCCAGGCCACGCTAGTGGATGTCGGTCGGCCACAGCGACTGTTAAACCCGGCCGAGACGCCATACTCGCACATGGCCACACCAGTACAACCCGCTAATAGTTCAGTTGGCCAGCAGCACCGGACCTGCTGATGGGCTACCTGGGTTGTCCGACTACAGCTGAGGCGAGGCCGGATCGGGGCATTCTTGTACGCGGTAAGAAGCCACTTGTTAACGCATGGCGAGACCGCGAACTATGTGGCTGCGGCTACCTCTGTCTTCGGTACAGCTATCGGGTTGTCGTAATGCTGCGCTATCGTGTCGTGTGCCCACTTACATGTACTAGCATGGATGAGTACTTGCAACGCCGCGACTGCCGTGGACGTGGGGTAGCTGCCTTTGGGGGACGATAGGATACTCGTAGTGATCTTTTCTTTGACATGAGACCAGACGAGGACGTTACAGGTTGTCGGACGGTCGATAACTGGATGAGGTGCTAACGCGCCTATCGCACGGAGTAAGTCCTCGTGTGTGGATGACAGTTGAGGTAACGCAAGGTATAATACCTTAGGTATAGTACAGTGCAGCCGGCCGCCACCTGGCCGCCACCTGGCAGGGACCAGTGCAAACAGCGGAGGAATCTGCAGTCAGAGCTTGCCAATTTTTGGCCGTTCAATGTACGTAAACGGCCCTGCTCTTTTTCTGTTCTTGCATGCACTGTGTAGAATCCTGCCTCGTCCACCAACATGCCATGCAGCTACTCCGTACAGGAACGCCACTTAGCCACGGAGGACTGGTACGACGAAAGATGCTGGAGCAAGACAACCAACCAGTCTGGCTACGAATGCTAGCTACTGTCTAGTAGGCCGAAAATTAGCACCGCCGATGAGGAGTAGCTGGCGAAAAACAGAGTACATGCTTGAGCATGTTTGAGCCGCGGTTATGATCCCACTCGTACGAGTACGCCAGCCCTGGATTGAGGCTTGCAGACTGCAAAATACTGCCACGGCTGGCATGAACCAGATACCCAGCAGCCTGCTCGCTGACTGCCTTGCATCCATCAAGTCGCACAAATAGAATAGGCTGACCAGCTCATTCGTCAGCGTGTACGGAGTACGGAGTACGGCGTATGTACTGTCCTCCGTAGACATAGAGACAGCGATGTCGCCGCTGAATTGCGCTGTGCTACCTTGCGATGACGATCGCCTAGAGGCTCGATACCGTTTCACAACTACGGAGCATCCGCAAGCCTGTACGCAGCACGGAGTATGGACTACTTCTATTCCAAGCGACCAGAGCAGTGTCTCCGCCGCTGGCACTAGTAACTACTCGTACAAACAGCACGGCGCTGATGATAGGCCGCAAGAAACACCAAGTGGGTGGCCTACAGGTGGCCTGCACAACCACCCAATCCTTGGATGCGTTGTGGAGATGGATGGATGGAGAGCTACTCGTACTGGACGAGTATCTATCTATGCCTGCCTTTACGGAGTACAGAGTACACACCAAGTGCCAGGACTCTGAGAAAGTGCTTCTCTCTGGGCCTTGGCGGGAGTGCCCGCGTACGAGTACGGTTCACTTACTTTCACTCAAAGAGAGAGGCACACAAACAATGAGGCACAAGCCCCGCCGACAAGGGGCAAGAGATTCACGAGCTGTCTAACTGAGCCCCATCCACGGCGACACGGTGCAGCCGCGGTGCACCGCTTGCACAGGTGAAGCTGGTACGGGCTTCGAGCATGCTCGTAAGCTCCCTGCTGGGGCTGTATGAGTATTGTGGTCGTAGGTACCAACTGCATCCTCTGCCACAAGCTCTTCGCAGCTTCTTTACTCCTCTTCTCCACTCGCGCCACCACCAGCTCCGTAGGCCAATTGCCTATCGACAGTACCTGGCTAGCGCGAGAAATGCTTCCAATTTGTGGGCCGGCGCATGCGAGGCTTGCAGGCTTTAGTCGGCTCCCGTTAGCGTCAGGGCCATGACGAAAGCCTGCGCCGCTCCACCTCTTGCTTCTCCGAGTTGGTTTTTGGGGAGTCGCCCCCATGCTCACTAAGAAAGAACTATTGTGCATCTGGCTATGCCAATGCATTACAAGTAGCAGGGACGGGGCTACATGGTACCAGCACAGGAACTCGCCCAATGCCGTTCTTAAAGTCCCTGGTTGGATAGATCCAATTTTGCTTTCCCTGTCCTTTGTATACTACTGGTCGCTGAGCCGGGGTACAATCGGAAGGCACCGTTACACTTTGATGCCAGGGCGCGAGATGGAGCTCGTGGCCAAAATGCAACTCTGCCGATGCCCATGGCTTGGCTTGCGTGAGCATGTGGATAGGCACGAGCAGCAGTACCTGGGTACGCCTTGCCTGAATTTGTCTTCCTATCGCCTTTGCTGGACACAGGACGACATGTCGCAGCTGATGACTGCTCGCATGCTCGACCGTTTGCAGGAAACGCCAGTCGATTTGCAAGGTTGCTGTATTACATTACACAGCGGTGTTATGCATGACTTTTATACGAGAAAGGCGCCGCTTCAGTTGGCAGCCTGGCGACATAGAGCCTTTTGTGCGACGCTGATGGAGAATTCAAGGCTCCATGCTGAATTGAGCAAGCCGCGGTAGAAACAGGGCATCCCGTTACCCTCGATGCAGGCCTCTACCTCAACGGCCACAAAGAGACGCCATTGGCATTGAACCAGCATCCCGACGACAACCAGTGCAGCCCCCTGGTCTCCTTTCGCCTTCCCCTGCACATTTGGCCCCAACCCAACCCCTCTCTGCTCCTGGATACCCTTGGACATGGCGTCGGGGGCGTTGGAGCAGCCAGCCGAAGGCGGCGCCGGGGCATTGACTTCCGTTCTCGCGCTCCCGCAGCACCATGGAAATGGAGTTCTACTCGCACCAAAATACACAGCACCAACTGTGTGCAATTCGTACTGCACAGTACTCGTACAGTCCTCGTACGCGCCTCACCAGGATGTTTGCTCATGCCACGCGCAACAGCACAAGCCTGCAAATTGCGCCAATCTTTGTCCCCCCAGGTTTTAGTGTACTCGCCAGATTATATTACCGTGTCTGTATGCCTGCCTGTCTGTCATCGAGCCCATCCCTAAAAGCCTTCGTTTCCACCTTCTCGCTTCCCCTTTCATCCTCCTCCTGTCACTCCTTGCACATCTTTCCCTCCTGTTTATGCATCCCAGTCTTGCGAGTACACTCGGGGAACGGGAAGTACGAGGTATACCATAGCTGCCGCGAGGAGACCCTTTTCCAACTTCTCCTCCAACGTCCACCTTAGGGCACAACTGGACCCGCCTTGTGCGAATCCTCAGGGGCCCAAGACTCTTCGTGCTGTGTCGGTCTCCATCTCCCCCACCGAGCCGCGATGTGGGCCAATGGTACTCTGGGCTACTATTATGGGATCACCTCTGGTATCAGTGTAACGGACCTCGTCCAGAAGCCCGCCAAAAAGCCCGCCCAAAATGTCAAGAACCCTCCCTCCCCTCAAAACAACCTCGACGAGTCCTCCAACCCTTCTGACAGAGCAAATCTCGCAGAATTGCTTGCTCCGGCTGTCGAGGGTCCCCCTTCCCCCCAAAGACTCCGTCAATTGAACAAGCAGATGAAGCGGGCATCTCATCTTCGTCGACGACAAGGTCAAGGGCACCAGGCTACTGCCTCTTCCGCGTCGTCGACGGCATCCTTCAATGGAGATTTGGAGCAAGCCTTGGACAACATGGACCTTGTTCGCCGCTCTTCCTTTCAGTCATCTGACGGCAGCAACACTTCGAGAGATGTCGCCGAAGGGCTCCAAGCATTCGGAAAGAGTCTGTTCCACCGTCGTGGAAGATCCAAACAGGAGAGTGTCTCATCTAGCAGCTCCCTCTATTCCGCCGACACACCAACAGACGCCTCCTCGGCTGGCCCGAAGGACTCCGTCTTGCCGAAACTTTTTTCCAGGAGGAAGCCGTCTCGAGATGACCCCAATTTAAAGAGACTTCCTATTTCTGGCCCATTCAACTTTCAGCACGTTGCACACACGAATCGAGATTCCCCCGATGCCGACGTTCCTCCACCACCACAAGGCGTCCGTGGAAGACCCCGGGCTCCAAGCGGTCCCGACTTTCGCTATTCAAACGTTCTGGCCGAGCCCGTGGACGAATTTGGCGGCTTCAGCAGTGTCCCGCCACCACGCCCAGGCTTGGTAGCTCGTCATACAAGCGGCTTCCATGGCGTCCGTCGCTTCATGAAGACAGGTCGCCCTGCTGACCTCACTGCCATTACGACCGATCAGCAACCTCCCAAGAGACCTCCGAGACCACCTTTTGACTCTAGAATTGGTCGCAGTCCCGTGCCATCCGTCCCGCCTCGATTTTCTAGCCGACAACCGTCCGACACTGTCACTTTGGATGCCGTTGTGACCACAACTTTCGAAAGGCCTCTTACAAGCGGAGGGTTCCAGAAGCCGAGACCTTTCAGTCCCGCAAGTCCAATAAGCCCAATTGATCAGCACCAGTCGCCAACTCGCCAGGCATTTACACCTCCGGCCGACCTCGGCAGTTTTTCCGCTGACAGCATCCTGGCGCGCTCGCTCTCGGCCACACCCGAGCCGGCGTGGCCGCTTGCCAGCCCGACCATTGTCAACTATGAAGCGCCACTCCCAGATGTCCCTGACGACGAGATACAGCGCCGCTGGTCACGTCGTTCTCGCCGCGCCAGTAACAACTCATCCTTGCGTGGCAGCCACTCCGTGCCCGCACTCGGCAGACTTGCAAAGCTGCAGCATAAAGCCAGCGGTCAGAATGCTGACGAGCCGCGGACCGACCAGTGGGCGGACCAACTAAAGACGGAACTCGAGACAAACATGAGCAATGATGCAGACTTGGGCAGAGCTAGCTGGGAAGATGATATTGACTACTGCTACGAGCACGAGGTTGAGGCGGATTGTGATTATCAGTGGGACCGACCTTCTATGGATGTGATGCGCGGTCAGCAACCTATGGACACAGACTTTGTTTCGCCCACGGACGAGGCTTTATCCAAGGCACAGTTGATACACGCATCAAAGCAGTCTCCCGGTATGCCCTCTGCGTCTGGTTTTGAAGTGCCGGCGCTAAGTCCAGCCAGTCAAACTTCGACTGTATTAGGTCACGAAGCAGCTACGCCTACTACGAATCATGAAGACGAAGCCTCCTTTCCTGCACGATATGACCAAAACGGCCGCCCATTGCCAGCTCTGAAAAGGGTGGGCCGTATTTCATGCGCGTCTACTTTCAGAGAGTCGCGCATGTTTACGCTGTCGCCGTCACTGCTCATCCCTCAAGACTTTAAGCAGCAGCTTACCCTGACAGAAGAGGAGCGCGGTGACCAGCAACTTGGCGACATGTCTGCTCAATACAATGGGTTATTAAACGTGGAAGCTCCCACTGCGCCTGGCAAGCCACTTCAGCAGCGCAGCAGCACGGCGACGACAGCGAGCAGCTACACGTCAAACTCGGACTCTACTGGCGAGAGACACGCCTCTACTAACTCGAGTTGGACCGCGTTGACACGGTACACTGCTAGTACTTCTTCTCTCAACAAACTTGCTGTTCCGTGGGCAGAAACGCCGGAACCTATTCCGATTCGTTCACCAACCGGCAATATGGAAGAGGCGACTGATGAGGAATTGACGCCGCCTGCTGCGGAGGACGTGGTACCGGAGCTGATGCCAGCAATGCCACCGGTTGGCAGAAGAGCGTTTCACAAAAGCCACGCCAGCGAGTCTATGATTCCAAACGACGCTGTGACTGCCGATGCAAAGCACATGGCCAAACCTAAGCGGCCGCGGGCTAGAACTGCGAGCCTGAGCAAGCAGCCGCCACCTGTTGGACAGTATGCCTTGTTTCCTCGCAGCCAGATCCGCGCGCAAGGCGACAGAATCTAGCGGTAATCCAGCACAGGGGTTAAGCTCTGGTGACGTATCATTTCTTGTTCCTTTTTCTTTCCTTTTTTCTTTTCCTTTTTCACTCGTTTGTTATCTACAGCTGCGCAATCATTGCGTAGCCAGTCAGCATGTTACATTTCCAATTATAGACTCACGAATGGGATTGATTTGGCGTTTCGGCGGAGTGAAAAAAGGTTTACAGCATTGTCTTTTGGTTACATATTAGAAAAACCGCATCTTGTTTTTTTTGTTTTCGTTTTCTTTCTTGGCAAAAAGGGCATTTAGACATACAAGGGTACTGTCTGATGGAAGCTGCAGATTCGCTACGCTTGGCACTTTCTGTCTTTGTTTTTCTTGTTGAGCTGGGGTATTACAGCCGCTGTCGCTATACGGTAAAAATACGTGTTCAGGAAATCGCACATAAAGGGAAATTGGACGGGAACAGACCTTCAAAAATTGTGTATATACGTGAACCCGGTTGAGCAATCACAAAGAGTGCGATGAGATGGCGATGAATGGGAAAAAGGGAACTCAAAGCAATTAGTTCATCAGTGCTGTTTACTGTTTGTGGTCGTTTCTGGTTCTTGTATATAAAGGCGGAGAGCTTGTGCAACTAGGATTTCCTATGAATGATTGAATGATTTGAATTACACTGTGTTCGCCATTGCCGTGCAACGTTTGTAATATTTTGGATTGGGCAAAACTTGGACTAGCGACACTTTCGCATTTCTATCTACGAACGCAACAAACTTGTCAAAAGGACCAATGTGTCAAGTAAATACCAAAAAATGAGAACACCACAATTACAAGAAAAAAACGCCGACCAATTGGTTCTTTTTAAGCCCGTCCCTGCTTTCCACTTCTTGAAATTCAGCCCTTGATTTATCCCGTCTTCTTCTTCTTCTTAGGCCGCTCGTCCTCATCATCCTCATCATCCTCGTCATCCATGTCCTCCTCGTCCTCGTCAACACCACTATCGTCGCCTCCGCTCTCAGACCCAGAGCCGTCGCTCTCGTGGGCACTGTCAAATTCCTCAGCGACATCGCTGTCTGAATCGGCGTTGAAGTCCTCGTCGACGCTCTCCTCGTCCTCGTCAGCGGAGCCACGATCGGCTTTGTTGGCGACTACGTCGTCATCAGAGTCGTCCATGTCCTGGTCGCGCATGGCGGCGGCAAGCAGGTTGGCGTCCTCGTCAATCTCGTTCTTGACGCGCAGGCCCTTGAGCTTGAAGAAAGTCTCGAGCGCCTTGAGGTCCTCGCGATTGATGTTGCTGAACTGCGATGAGCCGGCGCCACCCTTGAGGAGCACCGTGATGTCAAAGGTTGAGAGGGTGGAGACGGCGCCGCCAACGCGCGAAAAGGTAATGGATTGCGTCTGTTCGTAGGCAATGTATGTGGCGGGCTTGGGGACGAACATGAATGCCTTTTCCAAGCAGTACAGGAAACCTTCGCTTGCCTTGATGGAGCACTTGATACCGTATTGGCTGCGGTGACTGTGAAATATGTTAGTTACAGGGTGAGATCAGAGGTAAAAGGGCCCAAGGAACGTACGTGAGGAAATCCTTGGCTGGTGAGGAGATCTTCTTGTTGGCAAGTCCGCGGAAAATCTTGGCTACGACGTGATGTAGAGGCTCTTCGTAGTGCGCATCCAGCTTGTCCTTGTACTTGTTTTGCAGGGCTTCCTCGTCGAGGTTGAGATCGATGGTAACTTCCTCGTCCTTCTTAAACTGCATGACAACAAAGGGGTATCTCGTTTGGCCCTGTCGCAGCGGCGGGTCCAAACCAACACAGAGCATACAGTGCATCTCGTCGGGCTTGGGAAGGACCATGAATTTCTTGATGGCGTCGTACTGAATCTTGTAGTCGTATGTCTTGCCGCGAAGTCGAAACGATGCCTCGTACATGTCGATATCGAAACGACCTCTGCAAGTGTTGTTAGCGGCGCCGTCTTGATCAAGTTTGGGGTTACTAGGGCGTACCTGGGGGTAAGATGCAGAACATCGAGAAAGGTGGCGATGGTATCACCAGCCATTTCACCGATTTCGGCCTTTTCTATCAGAGTCTCGTAGAATTGCGTCGCGGCATTCTTCTCCTCCTCTTCTGGCTCACTACCTTCGGCCTCTTCGCCGTCTCCCTCCTTCTTGGTGGTGGTAACACCTGGAACGTAGAAGCGCATCTCGACGAGCTGGTCTTTTCCAGCGGCCGCCTTCTTGCCTTTGGCGTGAACGCCGTCTTTGGTTTCCGCTCCAGTGTCGTTGCCATCCTGCGGCAGGGACATCTCGACGGAGACCTCGTTGCGGCCAGCCAGGTTGGTGTTGCCAATCTCGGCGTAGGGCAGCTCAAACGCCGGGCGGTTCTGCACGCTGAATGTAATTTCCGACTTTGCAAACTCGGCCTTGCCCCAGTTCCAGCCGCGCAGGGCGTGCTCCTTTTGCTCAAGCGCAGTGCTGTACCAATTCTTGAAAACCTTGCTGAGGCGGTCGTAATCGCCCTGCTGGAAGCCGTCGAGTTGGATGATGCCGGCATTACGCTGCATGATGCGAATTTCGTAGCCCTTGGAAGCTCTGCTCCATTGCGCGCTGCTAATGTTGCTGTGGTCGAGCGTGAACGTGTTTCCGCCGGCGTTGGGCTTCCAGCCGAAGCCGGTCTCTGCGAATCGGCATTTTCCGCTATCCTTGGAGAGGTCCAAGAAGATGTTGTCGAAGCTCTCGCTGCAATAGAAGAAGCTGTTAGCATGCATAGTTTCGAAGCCATTGCGCGCGGTGGTAGCGAGAGCCTCGCACGCTGAACGTGCCTGGGAATCATTCCCTTGAACTTACATGGCAGTCATTTTGGGCAACAAATGTATCCCTCTAGGAGATCTGAATTGGATGGAAACTCTGGCTACTCTAACTCTGCGATGGCGCGGGTCAGAGTGGGAGCGGCAGAGCGTTGAGGGCGAGGTGGTGGTGATAATCGAGCTTGGGAGAGGTGCGCAGCGCAAAATGGGGTGCACGTCTTGCGCGCGCGTGGCGTTAATTGGAAAGACGCGCCACGCGCCGCCACATGATGGCGCCACACTTGGAGGGTCCGGCATGCGCCACAACGGCCGTGTTGGCGACGATACGGCAGCCTGGTCGCCAGGTCGCGTTCACGTACGGAGTAGATGTAACTGTAATAAAACAAATTTATATAGGAAAAACTATATGTAAGACATGAACAGTTTTTGCCAAGGAAATTGAAGGAAAATACATGAACCTGGCAGTTAGGGAACAAATATACAAGGCCCATCTTCAATCTCCGCATCTGATTTACAACATTGTAATACTAGTTGTCGAAAGATACATTATGCTTAAAAGGGATTTCTTCGAGCTGAAGCTGTCACTGTCTACAAAGTATAGAGGTACCTGGGATTATGCTCTCCCATCTCGTTGATCTCTTCTTCTGTCTTTCCCTCCATTCTCCAGTCTTCTAGGCCAGCAAGCTTTCGCTTATTCTTGTTTCTCATGTGGAAGAGCAGCGTCGAGTGGATAATCATAGCAACAATGAGCATACCAATCGTGGCACTGTAACCGGGTATATACCGGGGGCTGTACCTGTCGGTATAGAGGAATGGTGCGGGAACCCCAGCCATATTTCCAATGGTGATGAAGATGCCACTGGCAAAAGCACGCTTACCGTATCGCGGTTGGTTCACAGTAACCCAGGCCATTCCTGAGCCCGAACAAGCCCAAAGGCCAGTCGAGACAAAGAAGCAGCCTACGAAACTCATGGCAATAGACTGGTGCGCGAGAAGAAGAGCGTAGCCGATAATCATGACAGCAGAGCCTCCTATGCAAAAGATGCCTCTCTGCTGGATTCGGTCACTATACATGGCGACGGTGAGGTACGTACCAAAGCCCACAATATAGACGGGGATGGTGAGGGCATTGATTTCAGCAGGACCCCATTCCGCTCGACCCATGTCTCGAATGATTGTTGGCAGGAATACACTGAAGCTGTACAGGACGGAGTGACTGCAGAACTGCGCAAACGACAGCGCCCAGATCTTCCAGTCCTTGACACCAGCAATGACATCTTCCTTGTGCATCTGCTGACCAGAAGCCGTCTGGCCAATCTCAGCCTGACGAAGCAGGATCAAGTTGCGGCGGTCTTCGTCAGAAAGGAATTTGGCGGTTTCAGGATCGTTGGGCAAGAGCCAGAGAACGATCGGAGCTGTCAACACCGTGGGGATGCCGTTAATGGTGATGATCCACCGCCAGGCGCGCCATCCCGCAGTTCCAGCGCCGTTGTTATCCAGGTAGCCGATGCCGTAGGCGACGAGGCCGCCGACGGCTCCAGAGATGGCTGAGATGGAGTAGAAGTAGGCGTTGCGCAGGGAGATGTGCCGCTTGGTATAAAAGGTTGTCAGATACAGCATGATGCCAGGGAACAGACCAGCCTCGAATAGTCCAAGGAGCAGGCGACAGGCGATGAGGGCCGCAAAGTTTTGCACGAAACCAGTGAATATGGCGACAAGTCCCCAGACAAAGATGAGGCCAGCAATGTACCGGGCAGGCTTCATCCGCTTGATGATGAGATTGGACGGTGTTTCGAAAAGACAGTAGGTGACGAACAGGATCGAGACAGAGAGCTGAAACTGGTTGCTGTTTTCAGCCATGCCCAGGTCTTCCTCGATACCGAAGACACGTGCATTACCAATGCCGACTGTTTCGTAGTTAGCGTCAAATTCAGTTCAATGAAAAATCGCAAACTGGTCGTCGCTCACCTCGATCCATAAAGTTCATAAGATAGATCCAGCAGCAGACGGGGATAATGCGCCGGTCGAGCTTCTTGAGCAGGCGTTTTTCCGTTTCCGCGCTTACGACCGGAACGTCTGTAGTCTGGGCATTCTCGAGCTGCGTAGACTCCTTAGAGGATGCCTTTTCGTTCTCAGGTGTCGAGACCGGTGGGCTCTCAATCTTGTCCATGATTGCAAAAGAGGGCCGAGAAGACGGAGCAGATTGCTAAACAAGGCAGCGTGCTTAAGGCTGAGGCAGTTTCATCCGTTTCCCAGCTCAGAGCGAAGCTGCATATCTTATATAACGTCCATTAGTGGCCGAGCCACGTAAGGTGCGGGGAATGGGGTTGAGACTCTGGGGTTCGTTGGGGTTTCTTGGTATCTGGGGTTCATGGGTTCTGGCGTCGGGTGAAAGGACCAAAGCCAAGAGTGCTTGGCAGCAGTAATGCCATATAATGGACACGGTGAGGTGATAGCGGATCTCTCCGTGTTCCTTTGCTCTTTCTCATTCTCACCGCCAAGTGTTATCCTTGCCTCATCAAGAGAACGCCAAGCTTTGGACGTCGAGGCTTGGTTGGTGCAAGTTGGATCTGCAAGTGCAGTAATTGGTTAAGCTTAACAACTTGCGTGCAGTTGTCCCACCGGCCCCCTGACCTCTAGCCCCAGACTATGCAAATTAACCTTGCCCAATGCGTACTGGTTGACAAGCAATGGACAATTTGTAAGATGCAAGTGAGGCCTCAATCTCAAAAACTGCGGGGTGAGGTAGCAGGCAGCAACGGCGCATGTCTCGCCCTGTGGATAAATTGCATGCCCGCATGCTTAGCAGAAGAAAGAAAATGGAGCAAGAAAACGAAACTCTTCATACAATACAAAGGAATCTGCAACGTGCGTTGAATGGGAATGCGCCGCGCGGCTTTACAACGCCCTCCCTCATTGTCGGGCGGTGATCATTCCGGCCAGCCGCTCAAAGCCAGTGTTATGTCCGAAGGAACAGGTTCCCCATGATTCATGAGGCGGGCCTGGCGCCGCCACTTTCCAAAGGCCAGTCGTGGCATGGCACGGACGGATGGCAAACTTTATCGGACAGGTTATCGGGGAGCTGAAACCCCATGCCAAGCGTTGCCAAGGGTTCTGGGGTTGGAGATTGCTGGCTCATCCGTCGCTGTGCACTCTCTGGGGCGCAGCCAAAAGCAGGCTGTTTATACCCTGGTGTTCCCATCAAGCCACGAAAGGAGGTTCGACCTGGGGGCGAGTTTCTGCGACTCGCCTTCATCACTTCGATCGTTCGGTAGGCAAGTTGGTGGTGGGATGTCTTGGTTAAAGTATGCTTACAAGACAATGCGCTAACCGTCGTACGTTGTGCAACAATAGTGCTAGTGCCGACACCTACTGTCATACTGTGCCTACTCCACAGGCTAGAACGGCTGTAGGCCCTTCCTAGGTACTAGCCTACGCGGACCGGGGCCGCAGGGTCGTTTTGGCTACGAGTACGGACTGCTCGCCGCTAACAGAGGGTACTGAGGGCGTGTTTACGCTCCCGAGGTGTCCATACGACGGTGCTTGTATGGGCGGAGGAGGAAAACCCGACGGCGGACACCGTAGAGGCCGCGGCGAGCGGCACAAGAAAGATGAAGTGCATGGCCGTGGTGGGGCACGATATTGCGATGAGCTCTTATAGGCTGTTATTCAACCGGCACATTCAAATGGTGTGTCTCTCTCGTCAGCTGGGAAAGAGGCGCGCTAAACGTGAGCAATATCTGGCAAGCAACGGGATAACGCCGCAGCTCTCGAAAAATAAGAAGCGAGCGGCCTACCGAATGGCTACGAAACACATATAAAGATGTCTGGGAAAGCGCAACACGCCCAAATTAGAGCCAGCATGGTCGTATGAGTGAATGCCAGCTACCCGTATTTAATGTGCCCCTTACGGTGTACTCGTATTTGCATTGGCTTTCCACGCGGCTACCAGCCAACAGCGTCTTGATTACAATTGCCGTCGAGAGGTGCTATGCATTAAAAAACACATCTACCAGCTACACGAAATTGCCCCGCAAGGAGAGTTGGTTGTGCGAAGCGCGGGACTACCGAGGCCTGTTTTGGACATGATTTCGGTTGTGCCTCAATACGAGTACTGTACAGGCGCCTTGTTACTGTACGAGTACAGCTGGACATGCAATATTGGCTGGAAAGTACGAGTAGCCTATTGTGTTGATTTAAATGCATGTTCAATCACTACAATTGCTATTTATATTGTAAACTCTTTCTCTGCGACAGACATCGTCTCACAAACGGCTCACGCCTTGTGGCGCATCTTTCGGCGAGGCGTGGCGTGGCTTGGGCGTCATCATCTTCCCAGAGCCTTGTTTTTAGGAGAGGGCCGAGGACCATTGTCCTACATATTTATCACCATGTTAAATACTGTTGCCGGCCATGGATACGTCTAAACCCGAGAATGGCAGACATTCGGCGGTATATACCCTCCATGTCTTTCCATTTTCGTTGTATTCCATCATGGCGAGGCTCACCTATAGTCTCGGCCGAGGCCTAGACTATGGTGAGGGGCAGCATCCCGAAATCGTCCTCGACAACAGGCTTGTGAACCTGCACCGAGACGAAAATGTATCAGAAGAGTATCTACTGAATATAAATGCCAAAGGCCAGGTAAGAGATTATTGGATTGCTTCTGGCATTTCTTCTATTCTATGCGTATTCTAACGTTCCTCGAGGTACCTGCCCTCACGGGAGGCAACCTCCCCGCCCCTTTGACGGACAGCTTGGACATCTCCTACTGGCTCTGCGCGCACTTTCCCAAGCTGCTTCCCGAAGCCCATGAACCGGAAATTAGACGCCTTCTGTCCAATCTGCATGGAATCCAGGCGCTGTGTCTATCTGTTCCGAAAGGAGAGCGAATGGAGCGAGTCCCCTGTGATCGCCTCGACGAGCTCCTGACTTCGGAGAGAATTAGCAAGGAATATCGCGAGGCGTTGGAATTCAAAAGAAGAGTGCAAGTGTTTTTAATGCCTTGCTTTACATATGTGCTACAGAAACTAACTTGTTCAACTCATAGCCATCGCGAGACGCTCGAGACTGCCCTGACCGACGAGCGTGTGGCGGACGCCGAGGCATCCGCAAAGGAACTCTTTGCCGACCTCTCGGAAAAGTATGTTGATACGCATTCACCTTGGATTCTTGGTGGAGACAATCCTACGCTTCTCGATGCTCACATGCTTCCGTTTATCGTACGGCTGCTCGACTTTGAGCGACACGATCTGGTCCCACCAACGCTAGAGCAATATGCGAAACGTGTACAAGAGATGCCTCAATGGCAAGACGTCATGCACGGTCGCCCTACTGTTTGGAGCCCGTCAATGGGCCATGTGCATTTATTGAACCCAATTTAACCCAATAGAGCGTCCCCAACGTCTGCTGGGCGCGCAACACGCTGTCCGGCCAGAAGAGCTGTCGCACAGGGTAGCTAGACCGTCATTAGGCTACTATACACGACGGATTACGCCGCAATGCCCAACCATGGGCGCGTTTGCTTCATAGTATTTAAAGTTACTGTTTAAAAATTCCTTCAAAATCGCACCCCTGATACTCGCTTCATCTCGTTCCCTGTTTCTGCGCGTTGGCAAGCCAGATTACGTACATAGTGATGTCGCCCGTTGCCCCAGGCAACCCCGCTTGACCAGAAGTAAACATGTGGCGTGCAAGTGTGCATCTTCAACCGATGCTCCGTTTACTCCACCACAAACCGTTGCTGGATTTTGTATTTCTTACCCAACACTGCGAATAAACACTTCCGAAATACAGACGCTTGCCTGAAAGGTAACTGTTTACGAGTTAAGAGAGCAACCCGAGACCGTTCAGTGACGCCCCCTGGACGCGACTCCCTACTGGCACGCTTATGTTTGGAGCTCTGCTCCTCAGTTTCAAGAACACGACCAGCGCTGCGCAATCCAAGCTCCGAGTCGCCAGCATGGATAATTCCGAGAACCAGGTCCGTTTCGATTTCTACATCTCCTGCCTCCTTGTCTGCGCATTCGGCGCCCTAGCTAACACACTGTAGAATCTTCGCGCGTCGCGCATCAGCCGCCTGCCCGGTCCCTCGTCCCACGCCGGCCTCTCCGAGATGAACGAGTCGCAGACCAACACCCGCCTGCCCTCATCGTCTATTCCTGGCGTCGGCGCCAAGGGCATCAAGCGCGAGATCCCCCAACCTGCCGCACAGCCGGACGCCAAGCGCAAGTTGCTCTCCGAGCGTGCGCTCGAGTATCCCAAGCCCAGTCCTAGCCACAACTACTATACGCGAGCAAACGTCGGCAACGTCAAAGGCCATGCCCTCACTGGCCTATCTCAGGTGAGCGCAAAGGCTGTATGGAACTACTCAACTGCCTGTCGTAAATGATGGTGCAGAACCTGATTGCTGACTGTCTTGTGCCCTTTAGCTCAAGCAACCAACGCGCCAGCCTTCATTCAGCAACTTTACAAAGAGCGTTGGGCCTCCTCGCGATAGGACCGTCTCATACAAGGCCAGCACAATCCGACCTGGCCAAAGCCGTCCGAAGAGCGTGGCACCGCCTCGACCAAAGACGTCGCATGGTCATCGCGACGACGAGATGATTGACAAGACCAAAACAAACGGTACGACCCCCGAGCCCGTCACAACACACAGTCCACCACCTTCCCAGCACATCCGACCCAGCACATCAATAGCAGACTCCCACTGTATAAGGGGTAGCTCTCTTTCGTCCATACTTAGTTGCCCAACCATGAACGATACGTCAACTAGTCAAGTGACACCGCCATCTCCTCTCTCTCAAATCACTGCACACCTCCAAAACATCACCATAAGCCGCCCAGACAGAGACAAGCCAACGCCCAGCAAGCTTTCAAGAGCGCGTCAGATTTCGAACGGCAGCTAGGAAATGCCATTCCAAACGCCCAGCGCCAAGCATGTCAGGAAACAGCTCCAGCGGGTAGACAAGTGCATATCTGACGTCAAAGCCGTCTTTTCACCATCCAAGTCACCTTCCCCGCAAAAGTTCTTGACAAAATATTCTAACGTAACTGATTACCTAGTGTGGGATGTCGACGGCCGCGTTGGTGATATGGAATCGCAGTTTAGGGAGCTCAAGGACATGGTCAATAGCTCTCTGACTCAGAAAAAGGACCACGACGATGCCTTGGAGCTAGCAAAGACGCGAGGTACGTATTATTCGCAAGGAATTGGTCTCGTGCACGCTGACTCTGTGTAGTTTCGGAGCTGGAGGTAGATCGACAGAAATTACAGACCAAAAATGAGCATCTGAGATCCGATCTAGAATCCGCTAGAGAAGAAGAACGCACCCTTAAGCGCCAACTCGAGGAAGAGCAATGGAAGCATAGTCGCGAAATGGACGAGGTCGGAAGAAACCACCAACGAGCTGTTGATGACATGGCACGCGAGCATCGAACTGCCGTTGAGGATTTCGGCCGCGAACTGGACAACTTGAAAACTGTCGAGACCAAGCAGCATCAGGAGCAGCTCGAGTCGCTGGCGCAAAAGCACCAACAGACTCTGGACGAAGAGCGCCGAAAAAAGGATCTCGAGATTCAAGACTTGCAGTCACGCATGGGCAATGAACAACAGGATCTCAGCACAAACCTGCAGCGAAAAGAGCGAGACTTGCAGGAGCTGCGCACAGAAAATGAATCTCTTAAATCTGAGATCGAGCGTCAAAAGACTTTGAATGGAAGCCTGCAGACCAACATTTCTGAGCTGTCAGCGGCCAATACGACCCTGGAAGCCAAGATCAACTCGCTCAAGTCGCACGTCGAGTTTCTCGAGAGCGACAGCAAAGCGCAATCCGACTCCTTTGCCAGCATGGAGGCGAGGCTACAAGATGCGCTCCGACTTGCCGAAGAGGCTCGCCAGAAGCTCATTAAGGAAGAAACGGAGCGCCGAGTTCTCTTCAACAAGTATCAGGAGCTGAAGGGAAATATCCGCGTCATGTGCCGTGTCCGGCCAACACTGGGCGACAGCGAGGGTGACAAAGCTGGAATGTCGTACCCCGATGAGAAGACTTCGGCTGAGATTGTACTTGCTGGACCCGAAGAGAAGAGCAGCTTGGGTGCGATTACGAGAAAGAATTACCCATTCGAGTTTGACCGCGTGTTCATGCCGTCAACGCAAAATGAAGAAGTCTTTGGAGAGATTTCGCAGCTTGTACAGAGCGCACTTGACGGCTACAATGTATGCATCTTTTGCTACGGACAGACCGGGTCTGGAAAGACATACACCATGTCCAGTGAGGACGGCATGATCCCGCGGGCGACGCACATGATTTACGAAACAATCACCAAGCTGAAGGAGAAGTCGTGGGAGTACACGATGGAAGGTTCCTTTGTTGAGGTGTACAATGAAGAACTCAACGATTTGCTGGTACCCAATGAACGCAGCGTCGACGGAAAGGCCAAGAAGCTGGAAGTGCGACACGACGAAGCTCGCAAGCAGACCATCATTGCAAACTGCAAATCCGTGCCGCTCAACTCTCCCGATAGTGTCGAGATGATGCTGAGCGAGGCGCAAAAGAACCGTTCGGTGGCCGCCACCAAGGCCAATGAGAGATCGTCTCGTTCGCATAGTATCTTCATCCTCAAGCTTGTTGGCAAGAATTCTGCTACTGGCGAGTGCTGCGAGGGTACGCTGAACCTAGTTGACCTTGCAGGCTCCGAGCGCCTGAAGCACTCGCAGGCCGAAGGCGACCGTATGAAGGAGACGCAAAACATCAACAAGAGCTTGAGTTGCCTGGGCGATGTGATTGAGGCTCTGGGCCGTGGATCGGGACACGTCCCGTACCGCAACTCGAAGCTCACGCACTTGCTTCAGTACAGCCTGGGAGGCAACAGCAAGACGCTCATGTTTGTCATGGTATCACCGCTGGAGACACATCTAAAGGAGACTTTGACGAGTTTGAGGTTTGCGACCAAGGTAAGCTTACCCCTAGGATATCATCATCTATAAGTATTTTGCTGACGCAGTATCACAGGTCCATAATACACATATTGGAACGGCAAAGGCAACCAAGAAGATGAAGAATGGCGATTAAGCTGTCAAGATGAAAAGCTGTTTCCTGGAAATTTTCTTTTGCAGCGCGCAAGTACTTTTATTCTTCTTTGTCGATTTCTTTGTGTGCAAGATACCTCGGAAGGCTGGCGTTTTTCTGTGCTTTTGCTTGGTTGCCGACCTGACCGAGACTGGTAGTATTTTTAATTTGGCATTCTACGAAATGAAGAGATGTATGACCGACAGGATGTATACGATGTTTCAATATACAATGACTTGAACCATGCTGCCCCATATGCTGATGTTTGGCCCTGACTCATGTTGTGCGTGCTTTGTGCGGGCGTAGAAGGCGTAGGCGGTCTTTCCCCCGCGAACTGGATACAGTGACATTTCGGAAACACCAACTTCGGAAACCGTCCGCCATGTCGGAAAGTGTGGCTGGTTCTGACCGAATAGTCAAGAACAAAACAGGCAGCGATGGTCAAGAATTTGGGGGTTGCTTGGCTTCGGGCCAGGGACAGACGCTCTTGGCGGCTTCCCAGCGAGGCTGGACGGGCACAGCAAACGTACGACGTCCCCCATGTCTCCCTGAGCCTTGGCGCACAGCGGTGATCTCTTTGCTTGAGCAGCTTCCTGCACGTCGCAATGAGGGAATAATAATATTGGCCCTAGAGATAGCTTTGCCCCGCGTCGTAACCGCTCCAGTGCGCTGGCGCACCTCCGTAAAAGCTTGGCTCAACTCCAATAAAGCTTGGCGGCGAGGCCTAGATTTAGGGTTGGAGATGGGGTAAGCGCGGGGGGATTCCGGCTCAGGCATAAAGAGGGATGAAGGCTGGGGTGAGAAGTACTTTACGCAGGGCCGGTGTTATATATAAGAGGTTTACCTTTAGGAGCCGAAGCACTGTATTTTGTTTCCTCTTGTTGCCCACTTCTTGACGTGCTGTAAGACTTATACATCATGGCGACTCTGACAGTGCAAAAGACCAACACGTCTGTTGACGTGGACGATGCGGTCAAACCGGAGGTCACTACGCGTGATTACTCTGGTGCACAGGAAAAGACGGATCCTAAAGAAATCGCGCTTGTTCGGAAGCTTGATCTATGGATCATGCCGGTGCTTTGGCTCATGTACTGGCTCAACTACCTCGTACGCGCCTCACTTACACGCTGGCTAGCTTGGGCTAACGCAAAAGACAGGACCGCAACGCCATTGCTCTCGCCCGCCTCAACACACTTGAAGAGGACTTGAAATTAACTCCCACCCAGTACCAAACCTGTGTCTCCATCCTATTTGCCGGCTACGTTATTGTTGGCATCCCCGCCAACATGGTTGTGACGCGAGTGCGCCCGAGCTGGTGGATGGCTTCGTGCATGGCCGTCTGGGCTGTCATCAGCGGCCTCACGGCCATCAGCAAAGGGTATACGGGACTTCTTCTCACGCGATTCTTCCTCGGCATCGCGGAGGCACCATACTACCCCGGCGCACTGTATATTCTTGCTACATTTTACACGCGCAAGGAACTGGCTACGCGAATTTCGATTCTGTATACGGGAAACATCCTTGCCACTGCTTTTGCGGGCTTGATTGCGCTGGGCATCTTTAAGATGCATGGCATGGTAAGTAGTAGTTCTAATATGCGAAAACTCTGTAGCTAATATCAACTGTGTGACCCAGGCTGGCATTGCTGGCTGGCGGTGGCTTTTCATCATCCAGGGCGCAGTGACTATCATCGTCGCCATCGTCGCCTTCTTCATCCTCCCAGACGAACCGCTCACTACGCGCTGGCTGACCCCCGAGGAGCGACAGCTCGCGCACGAGCGCACGCAGCGCGACACGGTCGGCAACTCAGGCCAGACGACCAGCTGGCGCGGCATCGTCGAGGCGGCCAAGGACCCCAAGGTGTGGCTGTTTGTATTTATGCAGCACTGCCACCTGGGTGCCAACGGGTTCAAGAATTTCTTCCCGACGGCGGTCAAGACGCTCGGTTTCAACCAGGAGATGACGCTGGTGCTGACTTGCCCTCCGTACCTCATTGCGGGAGGCATATCGATTGCGTGGTCTTGGTCTTCTGGGCGGTTCAACGAGCGAACCTGGTGAATTTTAATCGACATTGAAGGTGGAATGTTACGGTCTTGCTGACATCTTCTAGGCATATTACTATTGCGAAGGCCATTGCCGTATTCGGATTTGTTTTGGGCTGCGCGACGCTCAACACCGGCGCGAGATATTGTAAGTAACGCGTTACGAAACTTGCTTCGCTCAAAAGTTGTCTCCTAACAAACTTAGTCTCCATGATTGTATTTTCCATTGGCACCTATGCAGTCAACAGCATCATCCTTGGCTGGGTATCAGCCACGTGCTCGCAGACCAAGGAGAAGAAGGCCTGCTCGCTGGCCATTGTCAACTGCATCGCTGTCGCGTCCTTCATCTGGACACCCTACATGTGGCCCAAGACGGACGAGCCACGCTACGTCATGGCCATGTCGTCGAGCGCGGCGCTGAGCGTGGCGACGGCGCTGGGGGCGTGGGCGATGCGCGTGTGGTTGAAGAGGGAGAATAACAAGATTCGGAGGTCGGAGAATGAGGCGACTCTGTATTATGCGTACTAAGCCTCATCTTCGCGACGGAAATGAGAGTTCGTTGATTACGCGGGGAAACGAGACATGACACCGCGAGATGGTAAGACGACACAGGACAATGGTAGATGCGCCCCAAAAAAAAGTAGTCAATTAATATACAGGACTTTAGTATCAAACTTTACAGAGCCTTGGCAGCCTTGAAGAAGATGGCGATAGCAGGGTAGATGCTGAACTGGAAGACAATGGTGCGCAGATAGCTGCGGGAGCGTCTGCGGGTGGTGACGTAGAGGTAGTTGTAGAGAATCCTGCATCCGACGTGGATGAGGGTGTACTTTGTCATGTCTTCCTGAGGAATCTTGGCCCAGGTACCGAGGATCTATCGAGGGATGCCAGGGTTAGTTATCACATCTCGTAGCAAAGAAAATTCCAGAGAAGGCACTTACGACGGCAGCAGCCCAGACACCCCACCACTCAAAGCCATTCTGCTGCGCAGACTGGCCGCGCAGAATCATGGCCTCGACATCCGAGAGGGTCTTGCCGGAGGCAGCCTTGGAGTTGAGGCGGGCGACAAAGGAACGCGGGTTCTCGTTGGCCCAGCCGCCCTGGACCTTGTTGGCCTCGGCCTTGTAAATGGTGTACCAATGCGGCAGGGCCGAGATGAAGAGCGTGAGAGGGAGGGAGGCGATGGAGAGGTTGGTCTCGCCGTTGCTGAGGGACGCGAGGAAAGACATGATGAAGATTTGAGCTCCGGTTGACTTTGGCTTTGGGGTGTGAGGAGATGAGTGAGATGAAAGAGAGAGATTGGAAAGTTGAATAGGGATTGCGGGGCCAAGGTAGATCTATTGAGAGAAAGATCCGAGGCGTTGTGGTTCCTGAGCTGGTTCTCGTTAGCTAGCTTCGGTAGTGCTAGTAGGGAAAAGCGGAGAGTAGAATGAGCCTCGGCCCAACATCACCAGCTACGGGTATGATGTAATGAGTGCAATTGGACTGAGGGGAGATAGGGGGGTGAAATAAAACAGAGAAAATTATTCCAACTGATTATAAATGATTTAAACTGTGTAAAAAGCTATAAATGCTTAAGAAAATATGTAGTATTGCCAGTGTTACCTGCGTTATCGATGACATGCACCGCGGAGGGGCGTTGTTGAAGGCGGAAGCACATGTACAACAGCCACGCGTAGCCACCGCTCCGACTGGGAGGACGAAGTACACGGCCACCATCTTAGACATCGTGGATCCCAGAGTGCATTGCCATCGCATATTTACATGGTGCGTATCACCCAATGCTGTGTGGACGTATACGCGGATCATGTAGCAGTAGACAGACATGTAGAAGCTACGCCACACCTGCGCCACAGCGGCCGCTTTTGGAGCCCGCAGTGCCTCACCAGTCATTCAACACCAACACGTCAGACATGCAATAGCACCACGGCGCAAACGACTGCTTCTGCCTTTCCCCGTCCAAATCTACGCCGCATTGAAGCCGAGACGGCTACTACCTCGCGATTCACAGCGATCCTATAACAAAGCGACCGGTCGCCCCCTCTCTAATCATGCCCCAAGCCGCCAGGTAGTTGTCGCGACCCCTCGTCTCTGCCTCAACAGCTCTTCACTCCAAACAACCGCCGGCATGACGAAGCAGGCTGGTGCTGGCACCGGTACTTCTCCTGGCTCTGGCTCAGGTGCAGGCCTAGGTACCTCGATATGGGCACCTTTCAAGCCGCGGCCGAACTACAACAACAAAGCATCCTACCAGCCTCATTATCCCTCCACATCAAACGCCCATGACCAGCGATCACGATCAGTTCCGCCACCTGCGCAGCAGCAGCAACATCCTTCTACGCCGGCCATCCCCGGAACCACACCCCTCGGTACACGGATATCCAGTACCCTCGCCGCACCGTTAACCCCATCCCAAGCGCTGCACCGCTTCGAACAGGCCTGCCAACGCCTGCGCTGGAAGTCGCTCGACCTCGAATCCTCGTACAAGCGCGCAATGGCGCCCGAAGAGTGGGCATTTTCCGCGGCCGACGCCGAACGCAATTTCAAAGTCGACTTTTACGAGTTTTACGCATGGATAGAGCAGGCCGTGGTGCTGCTACTGCTTGTCTTCTCCGTTACGATCCCTCGCGAAAAGGTTCTGGTTGGCGGCTCTGCGGCGCACGCCTACCATCACAACGTGCTGCGTGCACTCGATGACGAGGAGAGCCCGCTACACGCGGTGCTGGGCACGGGCGATGTGAACCAGGCACTGTGGAAGGCCAAGGAACTGAGAAACAGGTGGAAGGATGCCGCCGATGGCAAGGAGACGCCGCCGCTCAAAATGTACGACCTTGCGTGGGTTGTTGGCGAGATTCTGGCTGGACTGGATAGGGGATATGCGCTTGCCAGAGACCATGTTAGCAGTACCGCCGCTTCGGATACCGAAAATGGCGGGATGCGCGACGGTGATGCCACTGCCGTAGAGGAAGGTTGGGATTGGATGGTTGAGGCTATGGATTGGGAAGCATAAGCACCTAATACAGGGATTCTATTGTTGGGCATCGGAGAAGTGGCATTGAGGTCTTCTGCGTAATGGGGGCAACTACAGGAGGCTAGTGTAAGCCGTTCTTCTTCTGTCGACCTCGTGACGGTTTTGCATGGGCAGCGGGGCGTCTTGATATTCGCTTTTAGTGCTGGTAGCTGGCACAGGGCTACATCTGTTTTATAATTAGCATAGAAGCGGGATGATTTACTGGGTTCACAAGGATACATAGCAAAGTTGCATAGTAAAGGAGATAGAAACATTGTCATAGTGATCTGTGTCTCTGATTACTCACAGCCCTAAACAGTCAGCCCCCGCGATCTTTCAGCCTCAATCTACTTCGGCTCCAATGGTGCTAATCTAGTCTGTAAATAGAGCGCTAAAGTCGTTGCTTACTGAACCGTCCCCACGACGGCCTTCGTATTGCGCCCGTTGCTTACTGTGGCCCTAGTGACGTAAGGGAGGGAGGGACCCGGAAACATATAAGACGGCCGCTGACTTAAAAAAACGCTTCATGCCATCGATGGGCTGTCTGCGGGCTGAACGTCAATTGCACTTATCGCAGCCTTAGAATTATACACCAGGGTTGTGCGCATTTGTACGCTGCCGAAAATGTCACTGTATCGCATCTTATGGCCGGCTTGCGTCCTGGCGTGGGCCGCTGCCGCCGCCGACTCGGTAGACTACATTGTCGTCGGCGGTGGAACGGCCGGATTGCTCGTCGCGAACCGCCTCTCGGCCAACTCAGAGAATAGTGTTGCCATTGTTGATCCCGGCACCGATGAGCGCGACAAGTCGGGAAGGGTCAAGCCGATTGACTGGGTGGAAACGCTGGGCATGCCCGTGGCCAAGACTCATACGACTGTCGCGCAGAAGGAAGCTGACGGCAGGCAAATTGGTATGCTTTCGGGTCAAGGCATTGGAGGAACTAGCCTAATTAATGGTGAGTCTTTTCAGGCTGTCGTGGCTGCGTGGAGAACTTTGTCGTGCTGACTGAATTACGATACAGGCATGACTTATATCCGTGGCGACGTTGCCGAGTTTGATGCCTGGGAGAAAGACCTCGGCAACCCCGGCTGGAACTGGAAAACAATGTTGGAATACTACAAAAAGGTAGAGCGCTTCCAAGCTCCAGAAGACTGGCAGGTCGACTCAGGTGCGACCTACGAGCCTAGCTTCCACACCAGCGATGGTGACCTGCATGTTGGCTTCATCCCGGATCTCATCAACGGCACCTTTTATGACCACACGGTCGATGGTTGGGATGCTGTCGGCCTACCCAAGAATAAAGACGCCAATACGGGCACCACACGCGGCTTTGATGTGTTCCCACAGACAATCGACTCCAAGGCCAACAAGCGCTGGGATGCCGCCACTGCATTTTTCTGGCCTGTGGATGAGACGCGCAGCAACTTGGAGCTTCACAATGGCACCGTACACAAGATTCTGTGGACGAAGCCGTGCAAGCGAAACAGCAACATGCGCGCTTCCGGTGTCGAGTACAAGGCCCCTGGCGGCGAGATGATAGAGCTCATGGCTAGGAAGGAGGTTATCTTGGCAGCTGGATCGCTCCGTTCACCACTCATTCTGGAGAATAGCGGTATTGGACATGCGCCACTGCTACGTGATAACGGCATCGATGTCGTCGTTGACTTACCTGGCGTCGGTGAGAATCTCATCGACCAGCCGCTTAGTATCATGGCATACAAGGGCAGCTTTCAAGTGGAGGGGTACTCGCCATACTCTATATTCGCGACGGCGCAGGACCTTTTTGGTGACGACACGCAAGCAGTTGCGGATGAATCGAAGGCTAAGATTACCGAGTGGGCGAAGCAGGTCGTCGACGGCAGCCATGGCGCTCTGAAGACATCGGTCGTTGAGAAGCTGATGCAGAGTCAGCACGACCTCATCTTTTCCAAGAATGCCACTCTTGGCGAGGTAGTCATTGCCGCGCAAGGTGACAGATTCGGTAGCTCGCACTGGGAACTTCTCCCCTTTAGTCGCGGCCGTATACACATTGGGCCCGAAAGAGACATTGAGAAGCCCACGTTGGACCCTCGGTTCTTAGCCACCGATTTTGACGTCGCTACGCAGTCGGCCATTGCAAAGCTGGTGCGCCGATTCTATACCAGCAAGCCGATGCAAGGGCTCGCGACTACGCAGCTTGAGCCCAAGCCCGAGGACGTGCCGCCGCAAGATGCGAACGATGAGCAGTGGGCGGCGTGGGTGCGGGCCAAGGCTGGATCCAACAACCACCCTCTTGGTTCGGCGGCGATGCTGCCGCGAGACATGGGTGGCGTTGTAGGCCCGGAACTCAAGGTGTATGGCACGGGGAATGTGAGGGTTGTGGATGCTTCGGTTATCCCGACGCAGATTAGTGGCCACTTGACGGCAACGATCTATGCTGTCGCGCAGAGAGCGGCCGAGATGATTTTGAATAGCGAATAGGTAATTATATATGGAATCGAACTTTCGTACATTGCATTGGTAATAACATGGATCACTCAGCGTAGAGGAAAACTTATACGCGCGAGCAATTATTTATTGTCTTTCTGAATCCTGCAGAATAAAAATGAACTCATTTAGAACCGTGTAGAAAAGCGATAAAGAAGCCGGACAGAAATTCTCCTCGTCAAGATTGTTCTCGTCAAGACAATCATCAATCTTGCACGGCCCCAATTCTGTCTCCTCTACTTGGGCGTTGTGGTGATCATCGTAACAGGCGGAAACGTCACGCTTTCAGGGCAGCAAGTCCAGCAACCGCGCTACAAAGCAGAAGTGTTAGCGTAAAGGCGACACAGCCACAATGAAGAAACTGGGAAATCACATACTCTTCTCAGTCTGGGGACCTATTATCCGGTGCAAAACGTTGTCAGCTATGAGCTTCACCACTTTAAAGGCTACTTAAACAGTTGGGTCACTTACAAGGCCTTGTTTGCATTCATACTTTCTTAGGTTGCACCACGGATTACACCCATTTTTAGTAGGTCGTGCCTCGGGTGTAGCCACTACTGCGGCGGCTAGGAAGGCTGTGATAACTGCAATGCACTTCATGGTGATTTTGTCCTGCGATGGCGGTTGAGATATAATTTTAAGAAAAGTCTTTGAGGTGCGGTCCTAGTATTAAAAGAGAACGAGTACGACCTGTACAAAATGCGGGGACCATGTTGTTTATACATTTTATTTGGTACCATAGTAAGCCCGTACGTGGTTCTGAATATTTTCAGCGTCTGGTTAGCCGCTAGCGAGTGTAGTCGCATACGCTGGCATGAAGGCCCGCGCTCCCGGGGAGGAGCTCGACATATTCGAGGAGCACCAATACGGATCGGACAATGATCGACAGTGGTCCAGATCTCGACGCTTCTCGTCCTTGACGTAGCAATCGAACCCCTTGCATTACAGCAAGGACGTTGGCCGCAGGGACGTCATGGGAATTCCCGCTTAGCATGTAGATGGCTGTGGTTGGCAGTTATATCGGGCCGGAAATGCGGCATACTTGCCCAAGCGTAGACCATTGTGTCTAGTGTCTAGGAATGTGATGCTGTTTAGCTCAGTTCTCGGTTATTCCGATGTTACCTGCGCATGGCGTTTCGCTAGGCATATGTACACTAGTAGGCGATTTCTGGGTGAAGAAAAGCTGATTCCCCGTTGAAACTGCCATTGGAGCAGTGCACTCACGCAGGTTGACAGTGAACAAGACGCTGTACATTTTCCATAAACTATGCATTTTAGCTTGAAAGAAGCGCAGATATCATCGTTGATATCATTATTATTACTGAAGGAGAAACCAGTACTACGTGCAAAGACCGTCACTAGCGACGAAAGTACATCTCCGGAAAGGGTGAGAGCTGAACATATAAGATATGGTTCATACGGCCCGCAGCTGAGCTAAAACCTGACCCGCACCTCTGTTTCTCTCAATGGCAGTTACGCTTAGGTCGGTAAGCTGTGAAGGGAATACTACTGTTGAAGCCGGCGAAATAGCTGTTTGAGGGATTGGGCGTATGCAGTCGGCGAACGGCATACCCCGACTGCAGCCATCTCCACTTTGCTACAGGTTCGTTGGCGGAGAGCTTCAACTCGTATTCACACAACGTCGCACGTCGCACAGCAAAAAATGCCTTGTACATGACCGACAACATTCCTGAGTAAATACCTCGGTACGCCATGTGAAGCGCGGAACCAGCCGTGTGGATATGAACTGCGGCTGATAGGAAGGACTTCCCTCCCTGGTTGGCTGTTGGTTGGGCTGCCATGCGGAGCTGCATACGAGTACGCGGAGCTGTGGGTGTCCGGTTCTGTTCTTCGCAACGGGAACCACAATCCCCGCAGCAGAGTTGAGACGAGCGGCGTACTTCGTGTTCGGTATTACTATTTATGGATAATGCATTAGTAAATAATTTTATTCTGGTTACCAGGCTGGTAAAGCTTTTATCGTAGTACGAAACATGGGAAGAAGGCCGACCACTCACAGACAAGCGTAGCCGCCGTGGCGACTATGTCTCCCACTTTGGCATGCCTGTGGCGTACTTGGAGCGACATGGGCATGGATTTTATACCCCTACTATTGTGCCCCGAAAAAGATGCAGGATACCTCGTTACGGATTATGGTATGAGGTTATATAACGCCGAAGACCGCACAAGCACCGCAGGGAGCGAACCAGCGGCAGCCCGCATGAACTCACGGCTCGTAGACAGGCAGGGCATAACCGGTAGGCCGTAGGTTCCTTTGGTTCCTTGGATAAAATACCGTCGAACATATGCATACCGGCTCCAGTATTAATAATACTAAAACAGCAATGTACATGTACTCTGCAAAACAATATGTCACGAGGAAATAAATTCTGCATTAGCTGATTGTGGCTTAAGTGGTCTGTACGGGGTGGTTGGTTGTGCCATGCTTGCATCCATTGTTGGTGGTGCGCCTAAGATAGCTCGCGGCTGGTTGACAGCTGGCCGACGGCTGTCAAGGAGTGCCAGCGTATCGAGTGTGCCCGTGCCACAGCACAAACGAAAACTGACGTGACAATCACCAACGTACAGACCATACTTGGCGGCAACCTCTGCTCTACATCACCTCATCACGCTTTAAACGACGCACAGTCAGGATGCACGAGCTGCCTCTCAATGGCTGCCTTGTTCGTGGCGTTGCCAGCATCAATAGTCTCCACGCAGGCGCATGGCAATCTATTTTAGATGTCCTCTGCGGCCGATATTAAGCGCCCGCCAAAACGGAGAGCTCGAAGGATTCCAGCATCCTGGTCATGTTGCCGCCAACGCTTGACTCTCTGGCGGACGGAGATGGCACTAGCTGCTAAGGTGGGCCAGTGTGCAACAAAAAATACCATATTAACGCTGACAGTAGCCACTTGAATATCATCATGTAGCTGCCTACACTAGCTGCACTCACCTGCAACAGAGGCAATCCTCCTTTGTGTCGAGACGGCAAAGAACCGGCGGACCTCGCCACTTGACATATCCACCCTCAGCGGCTTTGCCCCAGCGTGTAGAGCAGATCGTGCCGCATTTGTCCCGCCGCCATGGACACAATGTCGACGTTTGTCTCCTTTTCAGATAATGATTTCAGCCGATTCTGGCCCCAAAACGTCAAAGTCGCAATGTCGCTGATACTACGAATTATATCGTCGAACCTCAAAGCGCCGGTGACACTGCTGGTGGTGCTACTGTTAGCCCTAGTGCTTCCGGTTGTGCACCTCCTTGTGAAAAGGCCCCGACTGCCCAAGAATGTACCAACTCTGCTTCGAGGATGGCCCGTTGTTGGATCGGTGGGCTTCTACACCGAGAGATTTGACTTTGTGGGAAGGATCAAGTCGAAAATGCCAAATAGGCATTTCACCTTCTTCTACGGTCGCTATCCCATCATTGCCATGACGGGGGAGACAGGACGGTCTGCCTTCTTTAACACGAGATTTCTAGACCTTAAATCAGCGTACGAATCTCCACAAACCTCAAAGAAAACGTCTCTAACATGAACAGTTTCGCAACGCTATATGCAGCAAGTCCCAATATCCATAATTTGCAAAAGGACCCTTTGGCCACCCAAGTGCCCATCTACAAAAAGCTCCTCTCGCGCGAACGCCAGGTCGCCTGTCTTCCATCAATGATTACAGATGTGGACACCGCCATGCGCTTTGATTCCACCGCACCCGTGGACGTGTTCGCTGTCATGTATCGCCTCATATATCAGCTTACACACCGTGCTTTAGGCTGCAAGGATTTTGCTGACGACGAAGTCCTTCTGCAAAAAACGCTTCGACACTATTCGTGCATGGATGAATGCTCCCCGTGGCAGATCCTGTTTCCAGAGCTACCTACTCCAGCAAAATTGACCAAGCGTTGGAAGGGGCTCCAACTGTTTTTGGAGCTGCGTCGAGTTATGCACAAAAGGCGACGAAATGGGACAAAGAGCGACGACGCCATGCAAGTACTCATGGACGACGGTAAAAGTGATGTCGAAGTTTGCGCCGTAAGCATTGCCCCTGGAGTTTCTTGTCAATGTACTATAACTGACATCGCCGCAGGTCATCATCGGATTGCTCTTCGCCTCCATGGTCAACACGGTTGCAAATGGCGCCTGGTTACTCTGTTATCTTGCGCGGGATAAACACTGGTATAGCAAAGTACAGAGTGAAATCGACAAAGTTCTTGAAAGTCACAGACACAGAACCGACGAAACTGCAGTAGACATTTTGCCTCGTGTCACACTGGGAGAGTGGGAGACTGCGCTACCTACTTTGGACCTTTGCTTGAAAGAAACGATTCGCCTCACGGTCAATGGAACCTGCGTGCGGAAAAATCTTGGCAGTCGAGATGTCTTCATTCCCGGCACCGATGAAGTTGTGCCACCACAAGCTTACTGTGTATGTCGCTGTGTTACCGGATCGAGTGATGCGTTTTACTTACAATGGTAGTGTTACATGATTTCGGAGGTCCATTTAAATGAGGAAATCTACCGCGATGCGCAGAGATGGGATCCGGCCCGGTTTCTGCTTGACAGAGCGGAAGATAGCAAGGTTCCGATGGCGTTTTTGGGATGGGGGACTGGCCTGCACCCGTGCTGTAAGTTGTTCATCCCACCACGATAATATATATACTAACATGAACAGTGGGCATAAAGGTAACACAAACACAAACGCAACTTAACAATCCCTACTAATTGGAGACTCAAGTTTGCGAAGTTGGAAATCTTCGTCGCCATCGCAACGCTGATGTCCTACTACGACTTTGCCCTTGTGGACAGACACGGAAATTCCAGGACGGAGCCTTTGCCACAAGCAAATCGTAACGATCTTGGAATCAAGCTTCCAAAGGATGTTTTATTAGGGTGTGCTCAGCGATTCAGCATGCCGACGACGTAAACACTAGCCAGGCCAGTATATGATTGTAGGTAGGCTGGGGAAGGAACTGCGCGTGACGCCAAAGCTAAACAAATAGTCCATCACTTCTTACCAGGGGTTTCATGCTTCTCAATCTGACTGCTGTCCCGCGAAGACGCACGCGCCTCGTTTTGGTCAACTTGGGCCTGAATTTCCGTCGCCAAGGAGCCCGGCGTTCGTGCACCAGTGCTGAAGACGCGGCTCTTGATGGCGCGTCAGCATCCAGACGGTCAATAGGGCCTTGTACTGGATGCCGTACCGTGCGGGTTTGGATCTGAACCGGCTCTTGGTTCGTCGGAGGTGTTTCGGCTAGAGCCGTGGCGGCCAGGTTGTGGTGCTTGTCGACGAGACTCTGGGGAGGAGCTGCTGGACACACCCTGTTAGCATCTGATTGAAGTAATAGGTAGCATTTGACGCACTGATATCTCCTCCCTGTAGTGGACCTGTCCCGGGAGTGAGATGCTTTTCCGATTCGGCGAGCTGCGAGGCTACTTCTGGTGTGGTCATGATGGCAGCGGCGGGCGAGTGGAGGCAAAGCACAGATAAAAGTCAGGAATAGGAATGACAAATAGTAGAAACCCACTATCAATGCAATGTGATGATGTGAAAACTGGTTTTTGGAGGTTTGTATGCCCGGCGTGACACCCTGCTTTGCGACAGGCAGCTGCACTGCACGTTGCGCAAGCGCAACTGCGTCACCAACATCCCACAGGAACGAGTGCACGTGGACAGAGTTGCAGCACCACTCCCGGTGAGAACAATACTAACAGAAGAATACAAAATACAAAAACCCGGTTTCTGGCGCATGTTCCATTCGATTGCTGCATTCAGAACGCCATTTCATGCATATTACTGCCCCAAAGCGGTCGACAATAGCAACTCTGGCGTGACCCAATAGGCGACTCTAGCCGAAACACGTTATGCAGACGTCCATTTGCAGTAATGAGTCAGCACGGAGATGGTTATTGTGTGTGGTACTATTGGTATCCGGTGATAGATTCCTTTGCAGTATTGTTTTCTCTTTCCGCACTTACAGCATGTTTATATTCCGATGGAAGTGCTGAGTTTGGTACTGGAATGTGTACTCTGTCCTTATAAGCGTGGATCTTTCCACGTTGTGGTGGACCGAGCTTGTGTAACCCACGGTTCACTGCGTGCAGTCTTGAACGATAAAACACGTCTTACTATAATCTTGCCTCTTTGGCCTTCAGAAAAGAAGAGACGAAAATGCGCGACTCCATCACCAACCTTGCAGACTTCACCGCCTCCCATCCCCGCATCCTCTTCCTGTTTGTAAACAACGACGAAGAATTATGCTCGGCGGCCATTAAAAACTTTTCGGAACTGTCTGAGGCATACCCAGATCTCGAATTTGTCAAAATTGTAACAACTGGAGACAAGGAACACGCCAAAATCTTTGCCAAGTATGGCGAAGGCAAGGTGCCGTTTGTCGCGGCGGTAAAGGAGGGGGAGAAGGTGGATTACGCTATTTCTATGAGCAAGGCGCGATTGGAGGCTTTGGTTAAATTCTTAATTAAGCGAGAATAATAGTTTCTTTTGGTTTTGTTTTTATGTAACGCTAGTGATAGGCTCCTGTCCTGCTGGTGCATTCAACATGCGACATTCTGGGAGGGTGCACTGATGTGGTGGCAGTGTGCTATTTTAGGATGTCACAGGCTTTATTTCAGTTCTTTGAAAAACGTTAATTATTAATTTACAAAGTACAGTATTGGGCACTTGGTATTCTTGTAGAAATACTTGCGGCGTCGTCTCACGTATCACGCACTTGTTACATGGCTCTCCATTCGATCTGACATGCTGCTCCATAATAGTTCCTCGAGATCGAGACGACTTAAAAAGGCCGGGAAGAAGTTCGACAAATCGCACTCCTTGGTACTTTTATGCTTGCTTGGTGCCACCTTCCTTGGAGTTGCCTTGAGAGAGGGTAGCATCGCTAACCGCACTGGGCGTGCTCTTGTGGGCGCCCATGGGTGCGCCAATTGGCCTGCTGCCAACAGTCGACGCTGTGCCAGTCCTGGAGCGCTGGCTCGAAGCCAGGGAAATTGCCTTTTCCTTGTCGTCGTGATCCTGACCGGGGTTGGCAGACGTGTACTCGAGCCACTTGAGGGTGGCATACACTCCGTACGAGAGGAACGACCCCATCAGGGGGCCCAGCCAGTAGATCCAGTGGTAGCCGACAAAGCTAGTAATAACGGCGGGACCAAAGGAGCGGGCGGGGTTGATAGAGGTGCCGGTGTAGTTGGTGCCGGCAATGTGGGCAATGAAGACGGAGATGCCAATGGCAACTGGGGCCAGGTAGGTGGACTTGTGCTTCTCGACAGCCAGGAAGTACACGGTCAGGACCAGCTGTGCCGTGAGGAACATTTCCATGAAGAGCCCTTGAGGAATGCTTGTGCCGTTTCCGAGGGAGTTGGCGACGGTGAGCGGGCCTGGCACGAGCGCGTCGACCACGGCGGCGGCGGCGATACCGGCGATGAGCTGAGTCGGGATGATGATGGCAGCCTTGATGGGGGTTACAGCGCCGACCAGCATCAAGCCAACAGTGACCTGTAACACGAATATTGGTCAGCCATAATCTGTTAGCGACAAAGTGGTGCCGAGGTGGAGCTTACAGCAGGGTTAAACATGCCGCCGGAAACGCGGTAAAAGATCCAGACATTCACGGCCAGAGCACAGCCAAAAGAGCTGGCAATATACAGAAGCGTAAACGGGTAGAGAAAAGGGCCGGGTTCACCAGCGTCGTTGATGTTGTTGTTGATGGCCGTCTGCGCTCCAATAAAGGAGAGCAGCAGGAACATAAAGGTTCCGCACAGCTCACCAAACGCCAGAACAATGAGGTTGCGTGGCGTGTCCTTGATTCTGTGCTTGCGGGTCACGGGCGAGTCAAACTTCTGAGCTTCTTCGGTGGTGCCGAGGATGCCGCCGGGGGCTTCGCCGTCTTGGAGAGCGCCGGCGCCGTCGTCGATGGGGGGCATGGGGAGCGACATGGTGACGGTGTGATACAAGGTCTTGACAAAGACAAAACAGGACAATAGAAGATTTGCTAAAGACGAAAAGCGATGCAGTTGAGTAGGACAGAAGAAGGAGGGCACGGGTTTCTCACTCACGGGATTGCTATATATACTTTGGAGCTGGGCGAGCTTTGCTTCGACTAGGGCAGGGGACTTTAGCTTTCTTCGTATGCGGCACCAGTTCCGGAAGTATAATTGAACGCCATGGCGATCATGTTTGCGGACTCGTGCTCATATCACTAGGGACCCATCGGGTTACCCAAAAGGAAGCCGTCGAGAGCTTGCGGCTCTGGCAGAAGGACGGGGTAGCAGAGCACTTACACTGCTTGGGATACCTACCATGAGAGGTAGGTAACGGCCCCACTTCGCCGGTTGGAGCCGAATAAGCTTTTGGCGGGTTAGAGTTTGGGCCACCTGCTCAGCCAGCCACTGCTTTGATTGGGCACTGGAACAACTGGTCGGGCATTTTACGAGCACTACCTTTTCCCAATGCGGGCCACGTTACAACGGGCGCACTTTTTGCTCTGTCCGTTTTCTAATAAACCCACAGTCAGCTTTGCTTGGGGCGTCGGACCCTGAAGCGGGAATCTATTTGCAGGGGAGATCAGTGGTGCGGGAAAACCTACAGAGGCTGTGCACTTACCCAGTGCGTCTTAGCCTTCATTCCTTGGGCGAGAATGCCATAGCTTCAGCACCACCAAAAACAGCACTGATGGGATTTTGGGAGTTTTGGTAGGACGATCCTTACGAAAGTCGTACGGTCTGGATCGGTCTATTTGAAGCCTTCTTTTGGTTGCCGCATGCGACTTCCGGCTTATACACAGCTAAAACACCACAACGTCTTTCGTTGCAACATCTCTATTTCCCTTAATAAAAAGAGAATAAAGGACAATTCAATGGTGCCTCTTTTTTTTTTAATGTGATCTTCAGCCATAAGAATAAGCCTTACCAGACGAGTCCCGGGGTATCGCAGATGGCAGGCTCTGTTGGAGCGAAACTGTCGATGATGGTGTGGATGGTTCGACGAAAAGCCACTCTACCCTCTGTGGTGCCGCGCCCATAACTCAATTTCAGCTCAACACTGGTGGCCCTATCGAGACCAGCTCCACCACAGATGAGAAAGAAGCCGTGCGTGGCGATGCCCGTAGAGCGATGAATATTCGCAGTAGCTTGACGATTTCTACGATTTGTCAACCCGGGTTAGCTCCAGGTCCCAGGTGTGAAAGTTGTACGAGGAGAAGCGAGGCTGGCGAGCTGGGCGGTAAGAAGAAAAACAGCGTATTCCCGAAGCTCATTGGAATGTAATTTGGAGGTAAAGATGTCCTAGTAAGCGAAGAACAAAGTCCCCGCGTCTCGCTGCGCCTACCGCTGCCACCTTCATACACCAGCTGGGTACGGACGTCCAGCTCCATTGGCGCCTTATACTTTCCGGTCTTTCCAGATTGTCTCCGTCTGAAAGTCGCATGTAATAAACGCTAGAAACGTAGGTATATCTGCTGCCTGAATCCTCGAATCAGGCTGTACGACGGCCAACACCGAAATCTGCGCGCTACACGGTGCACTCCGCTTGCCATTCGAATGAACAAATAGCTTAGGTAGTACGGAAGGCTTGTACCATGTCGAGGCCGGGACAATGTCAAGGATTTTCTCCTCTATCCTGTTCGTATTTCAATTATTTCGTGTATGTTAAATGATATACATACGTTAAATCTACATGTCTCCGTGTGTGTGCATCATGGCAGCAACCTGCGCCTCATGTTTGATGATGGCCAGATCCTCCCTCTTCTGCACCCAACCCAGACCATTCTCGTGTAGCTTGGTCGTCGCATCGCTCAGGCTCACATTGAGCACCTTTTCGACATATAGAGGGAGCTCAATGTTGTTGCGGTTGCCACCAATCAACTTCTTCATGCCAATGGCCGCCTTGCCGACTGCGTGTCCGTACAGCGTCACGTCGACGCTCGAGTGCTTCTCCGACGACCAGTGGATGCCGGCCTTGTCAGCGCCAGCCTGGCCCAAGGCGACCATGAAGGCGCCAGAGCCCTTATCATTGTACGTGGCGAGCAGCGCGTCAACCTTGTCGTCGGCGAGGTCGCCGAGGCCGTATTGCGGCAGGATCTCTTCTTTCAGGTAAGCCTTGGGGTCGTCACCCTTGTTCTTGACAAACAGGTCGGTGAGGTACTCGGTGGTGCGCTGCGGCAGGGCGAGAGGGCGCGGGTCCCAGCCGTCACGGACAGTCAGACCGCCGCATTCGTGGTCGGCAGCCGACAGGAGCTGCGTGTCTGGGTTGGCAGAGACGAACTCCTTGAGGTAGGCCATGACCTCGTTGTACATGAGGGTGTCGTGGATGTGGCCAGCGGCGTCGTTGGCGTGGCCGGCGTGATCGATGCGCGACGCCTCAACCATGATGAAGAAGCCCTGCTCCGAGTCCTTGGACGCATCCTTGAGCGTCTCGATGGCCACCTTGGTCATGTCAAGCAGCGACGCCTCCTTCTCAACATCACGATCCAGCTCGTACGCCATGTGGCTGCTGGCGAAGAGGCCGAGGAAGGGGAGGGCAACCTTGCCGTCCTCGGTGGCCTCCTCAAAGTCCGACTTGTCCTCGGCGTACGTGTAGCCCTTTTCCTTGGCCCAGGCGACCAGGTCGACGTCGTCGGTGCGCTTGCCACCGGCGCTCTTGGGGAGGTACTGGCGACGGCCGCCGCCCATAATCAGGTCGACAAAGGGCCCGCCGAAGGGGTGAGAGTAGCCAATTTGCTGGGCGGCGATTTCGTTTTCAGAACCACGGCTCAGGACGTGGGCGCTGTAGCAGGCCGGTGTGGCATGGGTGATGCGCGAGGTGGCGATGAGGCCTGTCTTGAAGCCAGAGAGATGGGCGGCTTCGAGGATAGAGGCGACAGGGGTACCGTCATCGTCGACGCCGATGGCTACAAATTGTTAAACTTGGGCAATTCAAGGGACGTGAGACGAATTGAGAGTGATACGAACCTCCATTGTAAGTCTTGATGCCGCAGGCAAAGGCAGTGGCCGAGGCAGCGGAATCAGTGACGAGCTTGTTGCTAGCTTGCGTGCGGACGCTTCCAATGACCTATATAATGTCAGCAACGAATTTTCTACGCAGATCATGTTGATGGCTGTACCATGGTATCGACGCCAATCTGCGACGAGTTGGGTCGCTCAACAGTGCCCTCGCCGCTGACGATGCTTTCAAAGTCGCGGGCCAAGCTCTGTGAAGCCTGGCCGTAACCGTCAGGGACGACGTAGATGAAGCTCTTTGCGGGGAAGACGCAAGAGGCGCCGCTGACGGTGCCAAAGAGGACCATGGTCCCCGCAACGAGGAGGGAAGTGAGGCGATACATGGCGGCGAGCAATGGATGAAGCTTCAGCGGGTGGACGCACGGAGTTGCACGGCTCGCGTGGAGAGGAGGAGGGGAACTGAGTGTATTTATGTATGCCTGTGGAAAAGGCTACTCGAAGCAGTAAATTTAAACAGGGCCAAGGCGCTTGTGGGCGACGATGCTAGTCTGATTTGGCAAGTGCAAGAGTATTTGGAAGCGCGTGGCGGCACGGCACTGCTGTATTCTACTCTACTGTACATACAAGCGAGATGGAGATGAGCTGTTTGCCAAGGACGGAGGCCTTGTGCGGTGGTGGGGGCGGTGGTATGCCGGTGGTATGCCGCCCCGCAATGCAACGCTACTCGGAGCTGTTGGAAGCTGCAGTAGTTTGTTTCTTGTGGTGTGGCGGCCAATGGATACGTGATGGCGAAGTAAAGGAGCGCAAAGGAGTTTAGTTGGGCGGTAACTTGACGGTGCGGATTACTCGTAGATGTCATCGAGGGCAGAGCGGTGCTGCATGGCTGCAAGGCTACGAAGAGGAGCGCAAGAAAGACAACCAATGCTGGACTCTGTGGGCGGCTTAAACAAGGATACCAATCCTGTAGACCCGGGTTTCCAAAACGTGTGCAAAACGTCGCTAATGGTTGCTGGAGAGGAGGGCATGGCATGGCATGGTGTGGTTGCAGATGCAGACCGAAGGTGGAGGCGGCCAAGATTGTGGTGATGGGATCAGGCGAGGCACGTGGGAAGCGAAGAAGATTGGTTGATGTTTTGTGGCTTTGGCGGGTTAAAAAATTGCTTCGCCTATAGAATACGATACTTATAGGGATAATAAATGCATAGAAGCAGAAGGGATAATTTTAAAAAAAAATTACACCGTTTCTGTATAGCCCGTTTTCTTCCCCCAGGTCGTCGTCGGCTGCGTCGCCGTCAGCAAGGCGCGCTTAAAAATTATGGTTATTTTAGCCTTCCCATTTTGGCCACGGGCGGGACGAGAGCGAGAGCGTCCAGCAGGTTAGGGCGGCTGCCGCACGTGGAAGCGTCGCATTGCGTGTAACGGCGATTGTAATGACGATGCCTTGCATATTACGCTTGGCCGTACGAATATTATATTATCCAACACAGAATTCGTTCCTTTTCTTGCCTGCTTTCTACAGCACAACGTGCCCCAAATGGCCTCTCCCCTGTGGCTCTCGCTCTCCCGTCTGCCCCTCGTCCGTCGGCTCTTGGCAGGCTGAAGTGGACCACTGCGGGGTTCAATACAAGGGAAGGACCAGCTTGCCTCTTTGAGCGCGCTCTTGCCGCTCCTGGTCCGTTTGCTCAGGTCACGTCACGTTATCGCCTACCGTCATTGCTTTTTGCTTCAACTCCAACCTCAACTTCAGCTTTAACCTTTTCCTGACGCCCCTCTCTCAACTAAAGGCCCTTCGGACGCCTCGTTTCTGGCCATGGCCAACGGACTCTTCTGCTCGACGACGCCGAACGCCTGTCCAAACGCCCACTCACGGCCCCTCCGACGAGCCAGGCAGGGGATCGCCCGGCCTTGCATCCACTGTGGCTGAAGTGGCACGCCTCTGCCCACTGCCGGCTTGACCCAAACAGGCATCTGCTTTCTGGATAGCAGGGCTCTAGTCGTCGCCTGCGCTGGTGGCCGAGACGCTGTAAAACAGCGCCGCCTGGCTTGTCATCCAACTTGTTTTCCTCCGCACTCGTCAGGCCACCCTGCTCATCTGAAGGCCCTTTTGTACGCAGCACAAGCTAGCGTCAGGGATACCCCTCTTCTCTGCGTCCAAGATGGTGTTATCATCCCATGCTTCGGCCAGTTCCGCCTGTCAGGTTACATTCGACGCACTCCAACTGAATGACGCACTCGCGTAGCCCATAGAGTCATGATAGGTAGAGTTAACGGGAGAGTGCCTGTGACCACATCTAGGGTGCCGGAGAAAATAGCTTGTCAACGTCTCTGGTCATTTGAAAATCGGACGTTTCTCTCAATTACATCGTAATCGCCTCTCGTATATCCTCCATGTCGCCATCAGCCATACGCAATGAGCAAAAAGAAAAGTCACTGTCGCTGCCATTCAACTTCCCCACGTGTGGCTTGGCGCGGCGCCCGACTCCAACCTCCCCTCACCAGTACTGCCTAGCACGTACTGTCCATTCGCGCTAAAAGTTGCGTCCAGGAAATAAGCAAAAAGGGTGCCGCAAAATCCTGCCCTACTTCCACTTCGGATCTGGCCGCCTTTCAGCCGTGATAAAACCTGCGCCCTCCCCTCCGTTGCCCTCTCCAGCTCCGTCAAGCATCAATTGACAGCTTTCGCGTCTCAATCGCTGCCATGAAGACGTCTCTTGCTCTGGCGACCCTCGCCGTCGCTGCTCCGGCCTTGGGCGGCGATGTGCTCTACAGCAAGCGCCTCAACAAGCGCTTCATTGACAGTGATGGCAACTACAACATGTGTACGCATCCATCCTCCTCGGCCCTCCTATCGTGACGCGCCCCGAGCTGACTTTCTTAGCCTTTTTCCATGTAAACGACGTCCATGCCCACCTGGACCAGTATGTCAAGTCTGGCACCGACTGCAAGGACCCTTCCAAGGGCTGCTTTGGCGGCTACGCGCGCATCAAGACAAAGGTCGACGAGCTGCGCGAGGCCAACCCCGACCACCTCTGGCTCAATGCCGGCGACGAGTTCCAGGGTACCCTGTTTTACTCGTTCTACGGCGGCGAAAAGATTGCCGAGACCATCAACGACCTCAAGTTTGATGTCATGACCCTCGGCAACCACGAGTGGGACGGTGGCGACGAGCAGCTCGGCGAATTCTTGCAGAACCTCACTTTCCCCATTGTCTCTTGCAACGTCAAGAGCGAGTACGAGGGACTCAACAAGACCATCAAGAACTACCACATCTTTGAAAAGTACGACCTCGCCGTCATTGGCGCCACCACCGACACCACGCCCAGCATCTCCAACGTCGGCGACAAGACTACCTTTTTGGACGCCACCACCGAGATTCAAAAGGCCATCTACGAGATTCGCAACAACACCGATATTCGTCGCATTATTGCTCTGACTCACATCGGCTACGAAGAGGACCAGAAGCTTGCCAAAAACACCGAGGGCCTGTCCCTCATCATCGGCGGCCACAGCCACACGCTGCTCGGCGACATGGAAAAGGCCGAGGGCAAGTACCCGACCATTGTCGAGGATGCCAGCGGCAAAGAAGTCTTCATCGTCACCGCGTACCGCTGGGGCGAGTACCTTGGTTCCATCGACCTGACCTTTGACAAGGAAGGCCGCGCTCTGAAGTACCACGGCGAGCCCATCCATATGACCAACGCGACCAAGCTCGACAAGGACCTTCAGGCAAAGATCGAATCATGGCGTGGACCCTTTGAAGAGTATGCCGCTGAGGTTCTGGGCACGACGGAGAACGAGCTCGACCAGACCACCTGCCAAAAGGGTGACTGCCTTCTGGGCCAAGTCATGTGCGATGCCATGCTCGATTACCGCCGCAATCTGACTGAGAACACGGATACTGAGCCCGCCGACTTTGCGCTTATCAATTCTGGTGGTGTTCGCGCCACTATTGACGCCGGCAACATCACCCGTGGCGAGGTCCTGACCTCTTTCCCCTTTGGCAACGCCATTGTCGAGCTCAAGTTTTCCGGCAAGGATCTGCGCAAGGTCCTCGAGGGCGCAGTGTCCAAGAAGAACCAGTTCAACGACAAGGAGGTTTCTTCGTGGTTCCAGGTCTCTAAAGATATCAAGATTGAGTATAACCCTGACAATGACGCCGGAAAGAAGCTTGTCAGCGTCATGATTGGCGACAAGCCTCTTGATGATGACCGCGAGGACTACCGCGTCGTCACGCTCGACTTCCTTGCCGGTGGCGGTGACAACATTTTTGTCGCAACCAAGGACTTTGTTACTCTCGATACACAGGCCGAGGTCCTTGAAGGCTACATTACTGCCATGACCCCGCTCACGAATGATCTTGAGGAGCGTGTTGTCGAATCAGATAAGCAACCTGGTGAGGGCGGAAATGGTGGCAAGAATGAGACTGAAGGTGGTGAAGGCGGCAGCGGTGGCGATGGTGGTAACGGTGGTAACGGTGGCAGTGGCGGCGAAGGTGCTGCCGCTGGCCTGATGCCTTCCGCGACATTGCTCTTGTCTCTTTTTGCGGCTGCCATGGTTGCGCTCTAGACGCCTGTATATGGAAAGAACATAATTAGTAGATTTGGGTCATGAACAAAACACCAGGCTACATGAAATGCGTTAATAGTCTTGTAAAAATGAACTGATGAAAGCAAATGGCCATTTTCAAAACGGCTCCGTCTTATATATCGTCTGTGCAAGCTATATACACCAAGCAGTCCAGCTTTTCATCTCAAATGTATTGTGTATCTCATCAAATCACTTCCATCTAGGAAGACTTCTCGCCGTTGTTGATCAGGACGTTGGCGGTATCCGAAGGCACGCTCTGGATGACATCCTTGAGGCCGTTCTGAGCCATGTACTCGCAAAGGCCGGAGACCTTCTCGCCCTTGCCAAGGAAGTAGGCGCCGAGACCAGCGACGTGGGGGCTGGCCATGGAGGTGCCGGAAATGATCTTGGTGCGGCCATCGTTCCAGGTGGACTGGATGTCAGTGCCGGGGGCGAGCACGTCGACGACGCTGCCAAAGTTGGAGAAGTCGGACAGAGTGTCGGTCTTGTCGGTGGCGCCGACGGTGCAGGCGCTCTTCTCGGATGCGGGCGAAGATCCAGAGGCGTCGGTGGCCTCGTTGCCGGCGGCGACGGCGAGGAAGAGACCGGCGCTGGTGATGCCGGCGGCAGCCTTGTTGACGGCCGAGGAGGTCGGGCCGCCCAGGGACATGTTGACGACGACACCCTTGGGGCAGTCTTGCGAGGCGGCATCCTTGGCGACGAAGTCCATGCCAGCAATGACACCGGAGCTGGGTAGGGTCTGTTAGAGAATATTGCACTGGCGGCTATGAGGAGAAGAATAGGAACATACTTGGAGCCAGAGCCGTTGGCATCAAGGACCTTGACACCGAAGAGGCTCGTCTTCTTGGCTACACCGTAGGTCTTGGAGCCGATGGTACCAGCGACGTGGGTGCCGTGGCCGTTGCCATCGCTGTCATCACCGTCACCAGCAAAGTTCTTGAGGAACTTAGCGCGGCCACCAAAGTCCTGCAGTTTGTGTGTTAGCGACGATGGGAGTTGCCGTGGATGTGGGTAAACGTACAGTGTGGTTGGTGTAGATGCCAGTGTCAATGATGTACGCGCAGGTGCCAGCGCCAGCGGTGTCGTCATAGGTGTAAGTGGTGCTGCCGGGCTTGTCGTTGGACAGGCGGGCGAGGCCCCAGGTGGCGTCCTCCTGGGTGGCGGAGATGGTGACAATGGCGTCCTGCTCGATAAAGTCGACCTGTTGAACGTTGTTAGATTGTTGTCAGGAAGGTGAATAGCGGCGTAGACTCACGTTGGGGTCGTTCTGGAGCTTCTCAACCTCCTCGGGGGTCAGGCTGGCGGCGAAGCCGTTGAAGGAGGAGTACTGGTGGTCCGCGTCGGCGGCAATGGAAGAAATGGCAGAGCTGATGGCCTCAACACCCATGGTGTCCTTCATCTTGATGATGTACTTGCCCTCAATGACCTTGGCGCCGCGGGGGACGAGCACAGGGGCTGCGCCGGAGCGGGCCGCGGGGGCGGCAAAGGCAAAGGGGAGGAGAGCGAGAAGAGTTGAAGAACGCATGTTGAAGAATATATTGGAGAGTTTGGAAGAAACGAGTTGCTGCCGGCGCGAGCTGAGAAGCTTGAGAAGGTTGGTTGATGAGATGAGATGAGATGAGAAGGCTTGATGAACGAGATGGATAGAACTGAAACTTGAGACAAACCGTCTTCTATTTATGTTTTTTTTCTACATCCAACAGTCTAGTCAACCATGATTAGAACCAGAGTGCCATTCTATGGTTCGCCGCTGAGATTACAGGGGTGGTTGGCAATGACTTTGCCAAAAAGGGGAGGCTACTTTGAACCAAAGGCCTACCTTTCTGGCGAAACCGCGTGAAGACTACGCGAGGTTCTGTCGATCCGCTTGCCTCCTCCCGCTTCAAGGCCGAGATGCGCTGATCGCGTCCAGTGCCGTGAGCGAGTGGTGATGTGTGGTTGGTGTGGGTGGTATTCGGACGTATTTGTTGTCTGCTACCTGCTGACCGGGGGAAGGCGGGCCAAGGAGAGAACTGGAGAATATGGAGGGGACCGTGTATGAGGTATACAGAGGGAATATGGGGAATAGAGTTCGAGAAAATAGGGGGCCTTGTTTTGGATAATGCAACCATTTTGCCTTGTCGGCGGTACTTCATTCGCACATGCTGTCCGTTGTGGGTGGCGCACGTGTGGTGCCGGCTTGGCCATGTGGGAGGATATGATACCCAGATGCAGGAGATTGTTGACTATTCCCGTGCATGTATAATACTCAGTGTTGTTGATGTCTTTCCCTCTATTGTAATACATCTGTGTGTATCAATGTCTATAAACAAGGTCATCATGCCATGTAAGCAAGACCGTTACAGCACACTCAACCAAGTCAGTCGCCTCGGATATCATGTGCTACTCCGTACAGCCCGGAGCCTACCTGCCACCAGACTCCTCGCACGTTAAGCTTCTTAGCGCGTTCAAAGAACCGCCTGTCATTCCCAATACAGGCAAGTCACAAGCTGCACCGCTGCACCTGCTGCAGATTCACCAGTGCCGGGGCACGGAAATGCCACTCATTGGGCACTACGGCGGTCGCTGACACTGGCTGCTGTGGTCCACCTGGACGGTGGCCAGATACAGGGTGTCTTGGTGCCGATCGCATAGCCCGCCGATCTTAAGCCTCCCTCCCCCCTGTAGTGCAACGCTATTGGGGCCCTGCACACTGCTACGCCTTTCCCCCGTTGGCGACCGTGGGCGCTTCGGCACAAAATTCGGGGCACGCTTCCAGATTGAGACATCTGCGACCGGGAGAGCGGGTGGGGAGGAGGAGACGGTGTTTTAGGCTCGAAGGCGGCTTTTTCGGGGGGATGAAGATTGCTTCAAGTGTGCATGGCCAAAAAAGTTCCTTATGTGATCTGCAAAGTCTATGGCCACATGGTGGACTTTGTTAGCCATCCAATGCCCGCTGCTAATGCACCGGACTTGCTGTACCCCGCGTGGCAAGGCGCATGCAGATGTGCCCATTCGTTGGTCGAATGACGAGATGAAAGGGGTGAAATGCATTTCTTGACTGGCCCATACACCTTGTATGAATGGCGGGCCTGCTTGTTGTTTAGAAGCTGTAGAACGTTAAGCGCCCCCTGTGAAGGTGTGCGCTAGTATCTACATAGTAGCGAAAAACTAGGCCCGAGCATTCTGATACGCCCTTGCTCGCCGTCCGTAAATCTCCGCTGTCAACCATTCACAAAGTCTCTCGACTCCCGCTTCCTCAATCTTCCCTTCCTCACGGGATGCCATGATGGGCGGCCGATCATGCAGGTCCCCATGTTTGGGGCAGGTGCCAAGCGAATTAGGCGAGTCCGCTGCCAGCACGTACTTGTCCAGATCTAGCAGGAGGATAGTCCCCTGTTCCACGTAGTTAGAAAATCACGAGGCTGTGGAGGTGCTGTGGGCTCTTATTCAGCTGGCCAAAAGGTCCTTGCATGCGTTTGGGCCTGCGGGTGAGGTGTAGTGTTGGATTGAGTGCGACGTCCGACACGAACCGATAACTGCCGGGGGGGACGAATATGTACATGGGGTGCTATGTCCGAGTCTGGCGGAGTCTACTGTTGGTAGTGACCAGGACAGGGAACTTTTGACGAGATGTTGATATGCGTCGTGCGGTGTGTTGGTAGCTTTGGTTGGGTGATGGCATGGTACCAAACTTCCTCAGACAGCAGGTAGTATTCTGCACTCTATCGCCCGCTGGCGGCGGACATTCCGAGATTACAGGGTTACTTGGGATGGGATGGGCTGCCGCATGCCCTGGCAAGGAGGAGCAGGAGCAATGCCTGCGCCAGCTTCCGCAAGTCCTATAATAGCCACGCAGAAGTAATAATGCATTGTCCTGCAAGGTTGCGTCATCCGGGTTCATGAGAATACGCCGCCGTGTCACGCCAAGGACCTCTGGACTATTTAAACATAAGTTCTCCAGCCCGCGAGCCCAGATTGAGAAGGTGAGTTTGGCAAAATGGAGCCACCAGAACTGTCAGACTCGGATATTCCAATTTTAGGCACGGGGCGCTCTCGCCAGTTTTAGACACAGCGCCTTTTCGCTTTTACCCCGGATATGCTCCGCTTGACCGCAGCGATATGATAGCCGCGCTGGACGAATTGGGCAGGAGAGGGAGGCTATACGAGAAGCACTTTTGTGATGTGTTTGCACATCACTGACGAAGTTTGATGGTTTCGGTAGTTGAAGCGGAGAGTGACGTCGTATTGTTATGATTGTAAGACCTCGTGAAAGAGGCATCGTGTCGTTTGGGTAGTTGCTATCAAGGTTGTTGAGAAGATTTGGTTACATTGTGACAAGCTGTCCAAGAGAGTTTCGGGCTTGGTGCTGGCTCTGTACGAGTGCTTGGCTTACATACCATCTGGCGATCTCTGTTTAAGGGTAAAGCGCAGCTGTCAATCTCCCTTGCTCGTCGCAAGGGCGTTTCTTTTACGAATACGGAGTACGTCGCAATACTATCTCTGATTTTCTGGGTCTGGGTGCGAAGAGTCTTTAGATTGACAGACCACTCGGCACTTGGCTGTAAGCTTGACTTGTGGAGGAGAAAATCTGCCACTCGAAAACAGTAAAGGGTAAGATATAGCATAAAAATACTTTCACCTGTAGATATCCGTATTTGCAATGATGGTCTTGTCGCTTGAGTTCTAAGGCGGGCAGGGGCGGAGCGGCTGTCGGTCGCGCTTCGGCCAGCTAAAAATATCATGCACCACCTCTTAAGTTTTTCGAGAAGTGATAGGAAAATACGGAGCGCAGATTTACAATTAGTGAATAAACATGCTGGTAGCCACGGCAAGACGCACTGTAATTAAGAAAAAAATTGCACGCAAAAAACAACAAAAAAAAAAAAACGAAGCGGGAGCTTCAAGTGTCCTCGGTGAGGCTATCGCGGGTATTTTAGCCTATGATGGCTAATTCTGTGGGGAATATGCGTGATGGGACGCTAGACCAGCTATACTGCTATGTGTAGACCAAGTGTTATAAAAACAGTTTTCTTACATACTGCAAGAGGACATATGCTATCAAAATAGTATTTAATATGGCCGGGGCTGCATGTGTTCTGTGCGCGTACCCTGCGATGATGGGCGATTCCCACGTACTGCGCCACGCAGCATCAAATGTGAACCCCTACGTGCTTTTGGCACCACAGCCACTGTCGGCAAAGTGACATAGAAAGAGTCATGTTGACATTGCATGATATTTTTGATCCCCTTATTTTAACTTACAGGTCAAAAATACCACAAGGAGAATATGCCGTAAGAATGTCGTCTTTGTGTGCCGACGTTGAGGTGCAGGGTAGGATTTGCCTCAATGTTTTGGCTGGCACTGAGAACGTTGTCGCCGCCCCTCGCGAAGCGCCCCGCGTTTGGCTGTAGCTGGCGGCAAACACAGCGCACAGTTATGTGCATCACGAGCTGCTTAGGCATTCCTCAAGGGCTGGAGCGTGCACCCGAAAGCGCCTTTAGCGGCTGTTTTGATGCTACGGGTATACCTACCGCAGCGTGCGGCGGTTATCGCATAATGGCCGAGTGATTGTGCGAAAACACAGAATATTACACACATGTGCGCTGGGAACAAGAAGGATCATATATTACACGTATGATGCAAGCGTCGAAAACCCATACAAACCCAACATTTCATTACAAATTTCCTTCCTCCGGTCCATCCACAGTACGCGCTCGCCATTGACGCTCACCAACGGTGCTCATCCTTCCTATCGTAGGAATGATCAATCGCCCCAAGAAGCAGTTTGACCAGCCAAAGCTCGGGAGTCAGGTCAACAGGAGGATGACTCTGCGCCATCTCAGACGACTCATTTTCATAATCTATCCGCCAAAGTTAGCTCAAGCCCTCAAAATGCATTCGCGGGAGGCACCTACTACTCGTGCAATCCACCAAGTGGCCAACGGAAGGATCTTTGTCCACGCGTCCCAGAAACATCCTTGCTTCCTGGTCGTTGCCAATCTGCGCAATCTGAAACGCCACAGCGCCAGCGCCATACTGGCTCCGTGAGAGTTCAGAGTTCGTGTACCGAATTGTCTCAATGAGCGCATTGTCTGATTCGCCTGACGGCTTGCCGTCCGTGAGCACTACCGCTAGCACCGGCTTTCGTAGCTGCCCTGAGCGCGCCTTGCCCACGACCAGCTCATCAATCACCTTGCGCCTGAGCTCCGTTCCCATAGGAGTCAGTCCCTTGTACTGGACCGACTGCATGAGGTTCTCGATTTGCCTGTCGTCGCGGATACCGTTGGTAAGGTGCGACGGCGGGTTGCTGTTCATGAAGCGCACGGATATGCCGTCATTATCGAACAGCATGGCCGCGTACGTGACGCGCTGCAGAATAACTTTCAAGTCCTTGATACGCTCACCATTTTCTTCGAAACGCATAGATCCCGAATCGTCTTGATCATGTCTGTTAGCCGTCTGGAGTTCGTTGCTGCATTTATATACTGACCGATGTATAAGACGACATCATATAGCCCGAGCTTTGCCAGGTCGCAGCCAACCTCCCAAGGCAGACGCCAGCGGCTGCATAGCTGGCTGACTCGCTCTGTCGCACGGTGTGCAATCTCATCAATGGCCGGTGAGCCAGGTGGGTAAAAGTACATCAGCCCGCGTTCCTGAATGGTCTGATGGAGTCCACGTTTGAACGCTTCGGCACGCGCCATGTCATCATGGCTACCATGCGCACTGCCTTGCCATTGCTGCCCCTGGGATGCTTTGTTAACCTCATGCCCCATTCGTCGATGAGAACAGCTAGTGAGAGCTTACATAGGCAGCACCGTACGGTTGCTGCTGGTACTGTCCTTGCTGGCCGTACTGCTGCTGGCCGTACGGGGGCTGTTGCTGTTGGCCATACTGTTGTTGGCCATACTGTTGCTGCCCATATGCCGCTTGTCCATATTGTTGCTGCTGCCCGTAAGGCGGCTGCTGTCCATGCGGTGGCTGCTGCCCGTACGGTTGTTGACCATACGGCGGCTGTTGACCATACGGAGGCTGCTGTCCATATGGTGGCTGCTGCCCGCCTTGCTGCTGCCCTGGCGGTTTCTGTCCCTGCGATGCCACGAATTGTGACGCAGCAGGCCCCAACATGGCCGCCGCCCCCGCTGCTCCAAGCTTTGCCGCGAGCTGTGCCAGACGGCCTGTGTCAGTCACATGTTATAAGAGACATATCTTCTTGGCGCCCGGCGTCCAAAGGACCGTATAAACTTACTCCCATATTTTTGATATCTGTAGGCCTTTCCACTAAATGTTAACGATTAGCTACTCAGTAAAGCCGGAACGTGAGGTTGTTTTTATGACGCTGGCCGCGGGAGGCATCCAAGGCTGAAGTAAAGCGGGGATAGCTCTGCGAGCGACGATGACACCAGGGCTACACAGCCTTGCTAGCTTCCCGAAGGCTGGACTCGACGCGTTGCCTCAGCCACAGTGCTGAAGAATCACGTGGCTGGCGTTCATTCGCCTTGTGCCCAATTCAGGTTAAACGCGAATCTGCCTTGTTCTGTAATAGAGCGGCGATATCCGGGAGAGGTGCTGGCGCCGTTTGAGAGGCGAGAATAGGAGATATCTCTACTTTACGGCGGCCAGACAGACGACGCTGAACTATGCCAGTCAATGTATTCCAGCCAAGGGATCGAGGAGAGTACGTGCCACCAGGGAAATGAGACGGATGCGACATTAAATGTATACTGTGTCAGGTGTTTGAAGGGCAACTTTAACTATCATTGTGGCTTCTGTTTTAGGGGAAGGCGCAGAGCCGCTTCAGCAGTCGATAGGCGGGCTAAACAGCTCTATCGGCCACTGCGGGCGGGTCCAGCAGGACCTTGCATGTAAAACAACATTGAAGTGGGTTACTAGTACTGGCTCTAGATGCAATGGGTACTACTTAACACTATGGTATCCTGAAGTATACACCGATTGTTCCGACCGGGTTTCTTCCGAGGGTCTATCGGAAAGTGCGCTTTTTCTGAACCTCTAGATCGGAAGAACGCAAGCAGGATTCGTCTTGTGGTTGAGCTTCGTCAAAAGCTTAGAAAGTATTAGTTTATGATACGTTGACCTTTGCCATACTTCAAACTCACGGGGTCGCAGCAGCCCTGCTTAGTGCCAGCTGGGCAGTCTTCATATGTCGTCTTGCCATCCTTGTCCTCAGAAATCTTGGTCGCTCTGAGACCTGAAAAAAATTGTCAATTAGTTAAATCGAAATTTGGCCTATTGTAGGCACGCTCTGATCGACTTACAGTCCTTTCCAGTGTACAGAAATTTGAGCAGGAAGCTCTGATTAAGCTCCTCGCAGCAAGCGCCAGGCGGTCCTGCAGGAATAGGGTTGACGGGCTTGATGCAGCTAAACTCAGCTACCGTAGGCCCCGCGGCGAGCACAACAGCAGCAACAGCAGAAAACTTGATATGCATCTTGACTAGCAACTGTCGATTCTTTTTTTCGAGGTAAAAGGATGAGAGTTAAATGTAAAATAAGTTCTTTAGATCTAATTTAACTGGAAAATTAGCGCGTATATCGTATCTGACTAAGCTGGAGAATAACTGAGGGAATGGGTAGGTGCACCGCTAGGGTGCAAGTGGGCTTATTTGCACCCTTTTTAAATGATTAAGCGTTATTAGCATATCATTTCGCTATATAGATCAGTATAATTCCTAGATAATAATCTTTCGTGCTGCAAATCCAACATCTCACGGAGAAGGATCTCAGTACCATTGGATGAGCCCGAAACCGACCCGACCGCGGTCTAATACCGGGCTTGACGAGTCACCTTGCTATGGTTATTTTTGTCATAGTGAGCCTTATAAACTAAACTATTAAACTAGAACAACTAGTTAGCCAGAATTTGCCACAAAACTAGACCGATACCAATATACCTCTGCCTTATCTTCTAGAGTCTAAGTAGTATATTTATACTCTTATAAGAATATAGTCAATTCCTTTACTAACTTACTAATATTAGCTATTAATTACTTAGAAATTAATATAATTCTAATATAAATATAAAAAGAACTTATTAAATTATAATTATCTTTAGCTTTAGTATAATTAAAATAATTTTTTATTAAAATATTTAGCTTTAAATTAATAGAAGTTAAGCTAAAATTAATTTAAATATATACTAGCCTATTAAAAATAAGTTAAAATATAATATTTTAATATTCTTTTAATATACTATATATAGAAAATAGATAGAAGCTAAGCTAATTCTACCTTAATTAGTTTTATATTAATAAGATCTTTTTTAATATAAATTTTAGATATTATCTTTTATATAGATTAACTATAATCTTATAATAATTCTATATTATCTATAATATTAAAAGAATTATAGAAAAGATTTATTTTAAATTTAGATTAATTATAAAAGAGAAAAAGAGAAAAAAAAAGGAAATTAAAGCTTTATCTATAGATAGAAATTAACTAAAATCT